>NW_026844102.1:3636229-3862689 GCF_029531705.1 Pantherophis guttatus
AGAAAATCTTACTGCTGTTTTATGAGAGGCTTTGGCTATCTATCTTAGCCTCAGGGAAAGACTGGAGGTACAGTGGCCTGCTGAATATTCTCCTTTCTTTCAAAACTCACAACAGCTCGCGGCAGATCCTGGCGGAGGCCACACAATGGACCAACACTCTCAGCCGGAGCGAGACAATGGCGCTCCAAGGAAGTTCAGAGGCGCCTTGAGGAGGACCAACCCAAATGGGTCACAATGCTCGACGATGCTCTCAAACCCCTCTGATTTTCACCAGGACTAGAAACGGGATTGACCCATGAAATAACATGTCCCTTGTGCTGGATGACATGGAGACACACACACAAATCTGCCTTCTCTGAGTTGGGAAACCACCAACGGCCTCTTAATGGGAACTTGGGTGGATTCTCTGATCTCCCATCTCACATCTGCCATGAACGAAAGGAAGCTGCATCACACAGACACACACTGAAGTGACAGCAGCTCCCGACTCTCCCCAGCTGCCACTGATGGTCTATCCCTTCCTGGCCGAGTGTCCTTGCCTCCAGCTCCTTGGCTAAATTTAGCAGGCACCTCTCCCTAAAGCATCCTTTGGTTTTTGGAGTGCCCAGATGTTGCCTCTCTCTCTCTCTCCCTCTCTCTCAGCAGAGATTCATCTCCTTATCTTGTTCTGCAAGAACAAGGCAGCGGGGAAGAGAAGGAAGAAAACTCTACTCTGGAGTAAACGATCTTCAAGCCACCAACGGATGGAGAGCCTCAATTCAATGCTGCATCCAAAATGGGCCATGTGGGGACTCCTGGGAGGGGAGGGGAGGGGAGGGGTGGGGTGGGAGGGGCCAGCCAGGAGTAGGATTTGGGGGTTCTCCGAACTGCACAGAATCTTAGCTAGAGGTTCTCCCGAACCCTTGAGAACCCCCAGCAGCCCATCTCTGAATCACACGATCTTCTTCTATGCATTACCACAATTTTAAAAGTAATTTAAGAGAAAGCTTCATTTAAGGTTGCTGAACCCCAAGAACAAGCTGCCTCCATACAGGAACCTGAAAACCAGTGGTAAAATCCAAATGTTTTTACTACCGGTTCTGTGGGCGTGGCAGGGTAAGGATACTGCAAAATCTCCATTCCCACCCCACTCTGGGACCAGCCAGAGGTGGTATTTGCTGGTTTTCCAAACTACTCAAAATTTGGACCTGCTGGATTTCACCCCTGCTGGAAACTATTTCCAGGTCTTAAGCTCAGGGGTTTGAAATGCCTCCATTTAATCCCCCGATTGTATGAAGGACAATCTGAGAAGGTCTGCAGGGCTGTCATGCATATTTTATCTCTCCCTTGGTTTTCTCTTTTAAAATGGGATTTTTTTTTACCCTTCTGAACCGTTTCAATGGGAATCTGAGCGGTTTCTATTGCCTTCGGTTATTTCATGAACTTTCTCCGCCAGCTGCAAAGAAAACGAAGGATGCCATTTCCAAAAAAGAGAAAGGAACTTATTTATTTGGAAGGTCATTCCCTTCCATATAAGGTGGACTATAAATATCACGATAAGCAAGTTTAAAAAGCCAAACGCAGCCCGCTCGGCCTGTTCAGGAGGGGGAGAAGAGACCAGACAAAGAACCAGAGGAGAACAAAAGAAAACATATTCACTTGTAGTAGGATACAGAAATATATATATATATATAATAACAGAAGAACAGAACAGTGGGGGACGAAGCTAACTTAGAAACAGCCCTGGAAAATGGTAAGCAAGGCGAGTTGGCGTGCTCCCGATGTCCATGATGAAAGCTCGCTCCACAGGTGAGCCCCACCTGCCGAACAAGAAATCCTCCTTTCTCACACTGCAAAAAAGCCATCCATGTCTTTGTCTGACAGAAACCTAACCGGCTTTCTGAGGCTCCTCTAACCCAAATGACACTCAAACCCTTGGAGACATCACGTGGGGAGTCCCTCGCCGGAGAAGCTGGGAAAAGAGGACAATCACTGCAGATCAGAGGGGAGCATCAGGAGAGGCCTGAGTTGAGCTGACAGTTGTCTCTTTCTCGGCACAATGAGCTGTCCCCCACTCCCCTTCCCCCCTTCCCTCCCCCCCCGCAACAACACACCAGAAGAGCTAAACTGGATAAAATCCAGGTCTCAGCAGGAGGAGAGTAGAAGAAGCCCCTTGACCGTATCCAAGAGTTCACCCAGAGCATCTCCTTATTCTAGAATAAGGATAGGGGATGGGGGATGAAATGGGACAGGACAGGACAGGATAGAATAAGGGATAAGGGAATGGAATGGAATGGAATGGAATGGAATGGAATGGAATGGAATGGAATGGAATGAATAGAATAGAATGGAATAGAATAGAATAGAATAGAATAGGAATAGAATAGAATAGAATAGAATAGAATAGAATAGAATAGAATAGAATAGAATAGAACAGAACAGAACAGAACAGAACAGAACAGAACAGAACAGAACCAGTCCTCCAGGGCAGCTTCATTGCTGTCTGACTCCGCTGCCAGCTCCACAGGCTGCCGGCGGATCACAATAATCAACCCTGAAGATGGCATAAGTGTAAGCCATATTTTATTGTAGCCTTTGTATGTTTTATTATTATTATTAATTCCGGATCCTGTCCAGAGTCTGAATTACACCAAGCCCCTTGCCAATTTAATGTGTACCTAATAAATATAGATTTTGGAAAGAAGATGGATTCCTTGGGCCTTATTTTTTGGGACATTTACTTGGAGGCTTGACGCACAAATTGCCTCTCCGGTGGGAAGCCCTTCAAGGCGCAGAGAAGCCATCTGAGGCAAGCCAGGCTCATGTGCGCACAACTCTCCACGCCTCAGTGACGCATCCTCTGATCAAGGTTGCTTGGCGATTCTTCACCAAACACACAAGAGCTCCCGGCTCATTAGTGAGAAACAGCCTTCAGGGCCCCTCTGTAAAGCTGCGGAGCGCAATACCTACCCCTTTCATTTTGCCATCTCCCAAATCCCCTCCAGTCTTTGTTACTACTACTACAATCCTCAACGCACAGCAGCAAAGTTCAAAGTTACAAAAGCACTGAAAAAAAGAGACTTATAGCAATAGCATTTACTTATATACCGCTTCACAGTGCTTTTACAGCCTTCTCTAAGCGGTTTACAGAGTCAGCCTCTTGCAAACCCCAACAATCTCATTTTACCGACCTCGGAAGGACGGAAGGCTGAGTCAACCTTGAGCCGGTGAGATTCGATCTGCCAAACTGCTGGCAGCCGGTGATCAGCAGAAGTAGCCTGCAGTGCTGCACTCTAACCACTGCGCCACCGCGGCTCTTATCTGGAAATGGGACGCTCTTCTTTAGTCCCCTCGAGTGGGAAAAATTCGGCTTCAGTTGCCGAAGGACAGTCTTGCCCAGATGTAGAGAGTCAGGAAGACGACCGAGATGTTTAGGATCTGCTACCTAGACAAGGGAACTGAAGTCACGCGTGTCCAGATAATGTTCAGAAGCGACTCTGATAGACACCTCCTTAATTCACATAAGTATAAGAGGGGGAAGCAGATCTGGAAATGGGACGCTCTTCTTTAGTCCCCTCGAGTGGGAAAAATTGTGCTGTGCAGTCTTCAGTTGCCGAACTGTCGCTAGCAGTCAGCTGAAGTAGCTGTGCCACCTCGGCTCCCTCATATTCACCTCGGCTTATGACCGTATTCACAGTTATGACCTTTCCAAATTCAGGGGCTTGACGACTAACTCAGACTTATGACCGTCGCTGTGTCCCAAGGCCACGCGATCCCCTTTTGAGGCTTTCCAACAAGCAAAGTTCAACGGGGAAGCTAGGTTCACTTAACAACCGGGTTACTTACTTATCAACGGCACTTACGAACTGAGGCAAGGATGGTCATAAAATGGTCGTTTAAAAACTCAGTCAACAGATCATCTCAACAACAGAAATGTGGGGTTCTATTGTGGTTGCAAGTCTAAGGCTAGTGGTTCAAATACTCTTTGTCCCGATGAAGAAGCAGCACACACAGAATGCTTTGTGTTTTACAGCCGGGGCTGTTCCACTCGTCTTTCGAGAAAAAAGCACCTTTGACAGTGTCTCTCACTCGCACAGCATCCAATTATGGGTACCAACACAAACAAACATTTCAGACCGCTGCTTAATTAAGTCTCTAAGGTTCTTCCGGTTAGATTTTCTTTATTTTGCTTTCAAAGCGACCCAAATCTTTGGAAATTCAACGGGGCTACACAACTTCTTTGGAACACACTTTGCAGCGGTGGCCCTCCTGAGCCTCTTTTCTCTAAGACTGAAGCCTGACATTCTCATCATTCTCAGCGACTGGCCTTCAGGAAGAGCCAGAAGCAACCATCAGAGGCTCAGAGGTGGCAGCAGCTCCACAGGAGAAGGGAGCAGAGGGGATGGGAAGGGAGGGGGAGGGGAGAGGAGGGGGAGGGGAGAGGAGTGGAGGGGAAGGGAAGGGAGGGAGGGGGGAGGGGGAGCAGAGGGGAGGGGAGAGGAGAGGATTGTGTCACTAAGAGGGTATTAGTTTCATCCTTTGTTCTCCAGTTGGAGATTCTAACCTCTGGTTGGGTCTGTCTGTCTCCATCTCCTCTATCTTGTCTCCAAAACAGGGAAGATCTGTAGTCTTCTTCTGCCCTTAACATCTGACGTTCAAAACGACACAAGGGAGCTTCGGCTGCGAGCACAGAGCTGGCCAAAGGTCATGCAATGGGCCTCGGTCGGAGTGACCGAATCCTGATCTTCCCAAATACAAACACAATACAGTTGTATTTTTAACTGTTATGGTTGTATATTTTAATAGGTTGTGAGCCGGCCAGAGTCTTTTGAAGTGGCTGGCCACAATAAATTTAACAACATCGACTCAAAAACCGCTGTGAGGCTGTCACCGCATTCATCTTCTAGCCAGGTTGATAAATAGAGCTACAATAATTTTTTTAGGAACTTGAGCCTTGTTCATTCTTTTCATACTGATCTTCACGGCTGGGGGTGACGGCGCTGCTTAATTATTATATTAGCACTCTAAGCAAATAAGTGACCCAAAGGATGTTTTTTCCACTGTTTGGAACTCTGTTTTGGTAAAGTAAAGGTAAAGGTTCCCCTCGCATATATGTGCTAGTGGTTCCTGACTCTAGGGGGCGGTGCTCATCTCCGTTTCAAAGCCGAAGAGCCAGAGCTGTCCGAAGACGCTGAAGGGGCATCTTTCTGGTCCGCTGCTTAAAGGAAACCGTCGCTAAAGACATCAGTAAGACCTAAGTCGCCAGGTCCCCCCAAAGGAATTGTACGGGAGATCAGCAAAAAAGACTCCAGACGTCTTTGATGACGGAAACAGCAAGAAGGCAACCATGTACAACATCTTGGTCGATCAAAGGATGATTTTTCCCCCCCAGTACTCATGACTGTAGGGCAAATGCAAGGAACACATTTGAAGCAGCAAGCCGTGTGCAAAGACGGCTGCACGTTCCCAAGGAGAGGAAGAAGGAATTTGGCCACACTCAGAAAGCAAATGTCAACAGTGAGGGCAAAAAAAAAAAAGGAAGGGAGGGAGGGAGGGAGGGCGGGAGGGAGAGAGAGAAAGAAAGAGAGAAAGAGAGAAAGAGAGAAAGAAAGAAAGAAAGAAAGAAAGAAAGAAAGAAAGAAAGAAAGAAAGCAATAATGGCATTTGGGGGAAGACCATAAAAGAGCCCAGTCTTGCCATCTGCCTTTGGAAGGATGCAAATCTCTTTGGGACCTGGAAGGTTTGTGCTGATGCACAGCAGCATCTCGGCTAAAATATAGTTGTATAATAAATAATAAGGCCTTGGTAAGGCCACACTTGGAATCCTGCATCCAGTTTTGGTCTCCACTATGTAAAAAAGATGTTGAGACTCTAGAAAGAGCACAGAGAAGAGCAACAAAGGGGATTAGGGGACTGGAGGCTAAAACATATGAAGAACAGTTGCAGGAACTGGATATGCCTAGTCTAATGAAGAGAAGGACCAGGGGAGACATGATAGCAGTCTTCCAATACTTGAGGGGCTGCCCCAAAGAAGAGGGAGTCAAGCTATTCTCCAAAGCACCTGAAGGCAGGACAAGAAGCAATGGGTGGAAACTAACCAAGGAGAGAAGCAACCTAGAACTAAGGAGAAATTTCCTGGCAGTGAGAACAATTAATCAGTGGAACAACTTTCCTCCAGAAGTTGTAAATGCTCCAACACTGGAAGTTTTTAAGAAGATGTTGGATAACCATTTGTCTGAAGTGGTGTAGGGTTTCCTGCCTAAGCAGGGGGTTGGACTAGAAGACCTCCAAGGTCCCTTCCAATTCTGTTATTCTATTCTATTCTAAAAATCCGACAGGTATTCTTAAAATGAAGCTAACGGTGGGCTTAAGACAGGACTGTGAAGGCAGGATGGGCTGTTCCGGATGAGCGAAGGGGAGGCGAGGAGGACGGTGGGATCCAGCATTCACTGAGTTATTTTACGATTTGTCATCTCAACAAAAGGAAGTGCCACTTCTATTTTATTTTAGGCTGAAAATAAATCCCTGGCAAATAAAGAGTAAAGGAGAATATTTGTAGCTCAGAGTTGAAATGAGTTCTTGGTGCTGAGCTTGGTTGTTTTCTGGCAGACGTTTCGTTACCCAGCTAGGTTACATCATCAGTAACCATGAGATCCTGTGGAGTGTTTATAGCACTGGTGATGTTACCTGGTAGTGAAATGTCAGCAAGAAAACGCCCAAGCTCAGAGAGCACCAAGGACCCCTCAAATGAAGAAGAGGCTCAAGCTGAAAAAGGGACTGGCAAGGGCTGGAGTTCACAGGATTTCTGGGACCCTGTAAGGACTTTTTTTTTTGCCCTGGTTTTGCTCCACATTAAATTAGTTAGTTAGTTAGTTAGTTAGTTAGTTAGTTAGTTAGTTAGTTAGTTAGTTAGTTCAATTTATATGCCGCCTTTCTCCGGAGACTCAGGGCGGCTTGCTAAACTACTAAAATTATTCTATTCAGAGAGCTCATGCAATACACCGAAGCACGCTGGATTGACTGCACAATATACCGTTTCATCCAAACCACAAACCACAAACCGACAAACACAGCTGCAAGGTGGGGAAACGCACTGGAGGAACTCAAGCTGATTTTGCAGATTTTATGACCATTGGTCTTCGTGTCCCCGAAAAACGTTTGCTCACGTAGCACCTGCAGGAAGCTGCTCAGAATGAGCTTGAAAAAAGAACGGGCTAATCGGAAGAACAAAATAACAGAATCGGATGAACAGAACAGGTGTGGTAATCAGGTAATCAGGTATGGTAAGGAGCGCAGGGCCTCGAGGGGTTGGAACGCAGGGCAGGAGGTTAGCAAGCCCACGTTCGAGACCCGAGAGCTGCTGTGGGGTGGGATTCGAATCTGGGCATCGCCCGGGCAATAGTGATGTCACCGGCTAATCCTTTCAAAATCAGGTATGGTTGGAAAAGGGTCAGGAAACAGACCCTGCAAGAATTATGAAGTGTAATAATTTTGGGCTTTGACAATTTAGAACTACGCCACCTTCGGTCTGACCTAAGCGTACTACACAAAATTATCTGCCACAATGTCCTACCTGTCAATGACTACTTCAGCTTCAACCAAAACAATACACGGGCAAACAATAGATACAAACTCAAGGTAAACCGCTCCAAACTCGATTGCAGACTTCAGCAACGGAGATGGTCAGTGCCTGGAATGCACTGCCAGACTCTGTGGTTTCTTCCCCAAACCCCCAAAACTTTAACCTTAGACCGTCTACTGTTGACCTCATCCCATTCCTAAGAGGTCTGTAAGGGCCTCAGCGAGCATAAGAGCACCAGCGAGCCTTCCATTCCTGTCCTACTGTCTCCATTTATTCGTAGCCATTTCATCAGTGGTGGAATCCAATTTTTTTTACTACCGGTTCTGTGGGTGTGGCTTGGTGGGCATGGCAGGGGAAGGATACTGCAAAATCCCCATTCCCTTCCCACTCCTGGGGGGAAGGATATTGCAAAATCTCCATTCCCTCTCCACTCCGGGGGAAGGATACTGCAAAATCCCCGTTCCCTCCCGACTTCTGGGGCCAGCCAGAGGTGGTATTTGCCAGTTCTCTGAACTGCTCAAAATTTCTGCTACCAGTTCTCCAGAACCTGTCGGAACCTGCTGGATTTCACCCCTGCATTTTATGTATTGGTAATCATGTATATACTTATATCTGTTATCTAATACATGTTTGACAAACTAAATAAATAATAAATAAAATAAATAAATAAAAAATAAATAAATAACAGAACCTGAAAAGGCTGCCCAACTTTCTCTCTGCCCCATCAGATACCAGAGAGGATCAAGGGAAAAGTCCCTTGATTTTCTTTCTTACTTTTTTCCCTCTTTCTCTTGTTTCTTCCCTGAACGGCTCATCCAGACTTTCCTCAAGGTTATCTCTGCATTACAGGCTGCTTCTCCACGGTGAATATTTCAGCTCAAGTTGGTGGTGGTTGTTTTTTTTAAAAAAAATATTACAGTCCCTTGCTTCCTGCCTCTGTTTTTAACTTTCTACCCCACATCCTTTTTTTTTTTCAAAAGTTGGGGAATGAAGAGCAGCCCCCTTGGGATTTCCAGAGACGGAGCTGGAAAAGAAAAGTTGCGGGGATTTTAAAGAAATATATTTCCGAAGTGTTGGCTCAGATACCACTGTGGTTTGCGAGAGGACTCTTCCTTTTCTTCCTTTGCCTGCAAAATGAAGCAAGAATAGAGAGGGGGGGGAAAGAAACTACCCCTAAAATGGTCCCCACAGGAAAAGGAATAATAAGTAAAAACTATATCCAGGAGCATCAAAGTTCAGAAGAACAAACCGCCTCGGATTTTGCATTCTGCACAAAGTAATGAAACTCCAGAGTATTAGAAATTCATGATGCCGTGGAGGGAGGAAAAATTAAATTGATTGGATACGGCTGATCTGCTCCCTGAGTAGAAATGAGCATAAACAAAAAGCAGGAATGTAAAGCCACCAGTTAGATCTGGCTATAATTTCCAGTGATTAAAGGCGAGGAATGTAACAAGGAAAACCCCAAGAATCTTCAATTGGGGATGGTGTTGAGGAACTACAAGCCGTACTTACATCCACACATACATGTTGTGGTCCGCCAGCAGCCTGCGGAGCTGGCAGTGGAGTCGGACAGTGAGGAGGCTGAGGAAGAACATGGGCCTGTTCTGGAGGCTGGGGAAGGCCCGGATGAGGGATCTGCGTCAGAGGCAGAGATGGGGCCAGGGCCGTCGGGGAGCGATATGCGGACTTTGGAGCCTCCAGAGGCTGACAGCAGAGAGGCAGAGGAACAGGAGGAGCCTGTTCCTAGTGCATGCATGCGAAGAACTGCCAGAAGGCAACAGCAGCTAAAGCAAAAAGGACAACTCGGGAGTAAGGCCAAGAGATGATTGGCCCCTCCCATAAGGCTTAAAAGAACAGCAACAGCTCTTGTCGGAAAACAACATTGATAGATTTGTTGCTTGTCTTGCTGCATTTATTTCTTGTCGGCGTCTCCTGCTTCTGAACTTTTGCCAAGAAAAGCCTTTGGCAGGTTGCCTAATTAGACCAAGGTTGGTGATAAGGCTGAAGAATTGTGTTATGAAGAATTTGTTTTGAATTAGTTTGGACTACACTGAGAATGAGTTAATTCGGCCACTGACTTGTATTTATGACGATTGCAGTGTCCTAGGGTCATGTGATTCCCTTTGGCGACCTCCTGACAAGCAAAGTTCAAGGGGGAAACCAAATTCACTTAACAACCATGTTACCAACTTAACAACTGAGGCAAGAGAAGTCGTAAGATGGGGCAAAACTCACTTAACAATTGTCTCGCTTAGCCACAGATATTTGGGGCTCCACTGCAGTCGTACGTCAAGGATTACCTGTATATATCTGGGTACTTACAGACAGCCCTGGATAACCATTTGTTTAGAGACCGACTGCGGCCATAAACCGAACACGAGCTGCACTGAAACCGATTCCTCCTAACGTTTTGTCCCAGCTTGGGGAAAACAATAATCTGGCTTTTCTGTCTGTTTAGCTGCGCGTTGATTAATAATGCAAAATATTAAGAATGCAAAGAACATTAGTTGGATTACACCCAGCCTCCATCTGTCTCCAATTACCAGGAAGCAGGAAAAGAACATTGTGATGGAGAGGCCGTTCGCTGCCGTTTGACCCTTTCACAGCCCAAAGGAGCCTTTTCCTCCAACCAGCAGATCCACCGGCTTTGAGTTGGACGGGAAAAAGCGAAGAAACGTCTCCTGGCCTCTGGCCCAAAGCTACAGCAGCCAAGCAATTATTCTAACACTCACGGAAACACGAGCAAAATCCTAACCCGGATTACAGAGGACTCCAAAGATGGTTTTGCTAACCATAAACGATGACACCAAGAGCAGCCGAGACAACAGCGAGAGGTTCCAGAGAAGGCTTAGCATGTCCATCTGGCCTGGTCCTAGGGCTCCAAATATTAAGTAGACAGCCGTGTCCAGCCCTGAAGTCCAGGTGGCTTATGGTGCACTTTACACAAACGTTAAAAAACGACTCCAAGATGGAAGCGGCTTGATAGCAGAAGGAACTTTTCATCCATAAAGGAGAATATTTGTAGCTCGGGGTTGAAATGAGGGGTTCCTTGGTGCTCTCTGAGTTGGTTGTTTTCTTGCAGATGTTTCATGACCCAAACTAGGTAACATCAGAGCTAGAAAGGAATAGGAGAGGAGGAGGAGGAGGAGGAGGAGGAGGAGGAGGAGGAGGAGGAGGAGACGACTGTGGGGTCCTTGGAACTCTCCGAGCTTGTTGGTTTCCTTGCAGACATTTCATGACCCAACTAGGGAACTTCATCAGTGCTAGAAAGGAATAGGAGGAGGAGGAGGAGGAGGAGGAGGAGGAGGAGGAGGAGGAGGAGGAGGAGGAGGAGGAGGAGGAGGAGGGAGGAGGAGGAGGAGGAGGGAGGAGGAGGAAGGAGGAGGAGGAGGAGACTGTGGGGTCCTTGGTGCTCTCCGAGCTTGTTTGTTTCCTTGCAGACATTACATGACCCAACTAGGGAACATCATCAGTGCTGGAAGGGAATGGGGTTTGCGGTAGGAGGAGGAGGAGACCGTTGGGTCCTTGGTGCTCTCTGAGCTTGGCTGTTTTCTTGCAGCCGTTTCATTACCCAAACTAGGTAACATCATCAGTGCTACCAAGCAGTGGGGTTTGCTCTCCGTTTATATTTTATGGCTGGCTGGGGGATTCTGGGAATTGAAGTCCACCCACCTTCAAGTGGCCAAGGTTGGGAAACACTATCCTAGGGCAAGCCAATAGAATACAAACTGAGAGTAATACTGATGATGTTACCTATTCTGGGTAATGAAACGTCTGGAAGAAAACCAGCTAGCTCGGAGAGCACCAAGGACTTTTCATCTCATGCATATGAATGGGCCAAAGCACTGACTTCAAGAGAACTTATGCCGATCTAAGAGGGAGATAAATTTGGGCTTTAAGCAAGGAGGCCCAGATAAAGAGGAGTATTTGAAGGTTGAAAGAAACAGGCCAGTATCTTTTAAATCCAAAGGATTATTCTTTGTAGCTTTTAAGGATTACTGACAGGTTGATTTTATCGCTCCCTTCTTGTTCAGGAAGTGAATTTACATCTCCGTCTACTCCTCAGCAGAGGAGAAGGAAGAGTCCTTATTTTCTATTTTTTTTTAAAAAAAAATGGCAAACTTCCCTCCCTCGTTTAAGGAACAGATTGCTTTCGTTTGCCCTCCCAGAAAAAAGAAAAGCAGTCAATTAGCTCAATGTTTTCCGGTGGTTGAAAGAGACACAAGTTTGCGGGTTAAAATCAATGGCGGACAGATTTCGGTGCCAGAAACACATCTGTAATCAGAAACAGTTTTACTCCTAAAGGATGCTGGGACCTCTCCTGCAAAAATTTAATTTGCTTCCGAGGCTACAGACGGCTGTTGGCAAAAATTATTTGGAGGTACATTCTTCTTCAACCTGGGGCACACCAAACATGTTGAATTATACTCCCTTTCCCAGTCCAATTTCCAATGAAGGAACTCAAGAGAGATACTCCAAAAATACTAGGGGCCACCTACTTGGAGCAGCGTTCCCTCCAGGGCCTGAAAACAAGGGCTAAGAATGGAAGACTGGATGAAACATCCCTCAGGATCCTTCCTGTGTTGAGGTTTGCAATACAGTCTTTCCTTCACCGTTGAAGAGAACCCAGAGGACAGATGCTAAATAAGGTGTGGACAGACAGGTGATCAGCAGTTACGCTGAAGGAGCCCCTAGTTATGATTCAAATCAACCTACTGACAACACCAGCCATATAACCAAAGTCTTGGTTTTGCCTTTTACATTCGTTCTTCTTTTCTCAAGGACTTCCCCCCAAATTACAGAAAAACGACCTTCCCAAACACATCCTCCCTCTCTCCTTATTTCTAAAGGATGGGATGCCTCTTCTAAAAAAAAAAACTTAGCCTGTGCATACATCATCTGCAAATAGGATCTGCTGGTTTTCCTTCATTAAGGTCTTCAGTTAAATGCATGCAAATTAAAGTAAATGAGCCAACATTTGTGGATTTGTTTTTTTTTTTTTTTTTAGCAAAGCAACACTTCTAACTTTGCATATGGCACTCAGCAGAGAGAGCAAGCAGCATTTTGAAAGCATACTCTATACGGCCAGCCAGGAAGGTAGAGATAACCAAAACGAAGCCAATTTCTTTTCCTGTCAAACTATTCTTGTTTTTCCCCCTTTTAAAGGTGCAGCTTCATGCATAAAAATATGCAATATTTATCCTATTCTCAGCTCATCTTGTCAAGCATTTACACTAGCAGGTAGCAGCATCTGGCAGGCTGTGTCGGGACTGGGAAGCTAAGCAGCATCAGCCTCGGTTCCTCCTTGGATGGGCGATCAAGGAGGATCAATCCAAATAAGATGTGAGAAGATGGCAGTGGAAATCCACGTCTATATTATGGCCACGAGAACTGCAGAGCCCTCTCTGGAGAGTCCATCAGCAGCCCGAGCTCAACTGGAGGACATTTTTTTGTTTACCTGCCAGAAGATAATTTAATTAAACCGGGAATCAGATCCTCAAAGGCGCAGAAGTTTATTAAAAAAAAAAAAAGCTAGTAGCAGTAGTTCTGCTTGACAAGAGCGATTTACGTATGAATCAGTACTTGGACTAATTCATTATTCAGGAGGCTTGTTATTCACAACCTACAACAGCTTGGTAAATTATTTATACCCAGCCGTCCCTTGTCTATGCGTGTTTTTCTCCCTTAAGAAAAGAAAAACATTTATAATCTTCCTCGCGGCGAGATGTTCCAGTCAGAGGTGGGATGTTGACGAAGCCGACTCCTTGCAGTTTGCTCCATTTTTCTTTCCATCCAACTAGTGATGGACTTCCCAATACACAACACCACCATAAATTTTTCCATGCTTCTCAGTTACCATCAACATGGAAGCCCAGTCCATGTTGAGGACATTCTGAGAGTTGCTTGACACCTTGGAGGAGTCAGGATTTGTTCCACCATCTGCATTTTCTTCTCCTGAGAAACCAATGATTGCCTCCATAGGTGGCCATATTTGAACCAACAGGACACAACAAGGTCTACATTCCAGACGAAATGGCTTTTCTCAGCTGTCCTCTCGCCTACCGAAGATCTTGGTCAAAACAGTGGAACTGAAGACCGAGGAAGATGGAAGTCCTTTTTGTTGTGGTGGTTGGATGTGTTTGCAGAGAGGCCAAATATTTGTCTGTCGGAGATGTGGTTTTCTCCAAGAAAAGGATTGGACAACCACATCCTAAATGGCATCTTCCATCTTCCACATCTTCTGGAAAACAAAATGCGGAAACCACCACGTCCTTCTGCAAAACCTGCATCGCAGTTTATCCAAACCATTTGAAACGACACAATCACAATCCTTTCAAGGATTTATCATTGTTCTTTTTAAACAACACAATCTGCAGTGAACAGGCCCAGCTCAAAGAATAATCCAGCCAAAGTTAAGCTATTTATCCACACCCAAGAGACAGAATCTTGCCTGACTAAACTTGTACTATTCTAACTCTGATATATCCTGGGAGATCCTAAGGAGTGGCTATCCTAACTCTCTTCCTGTCACACCTATCCGGTTCAGGGCTGTTCTGCCTCTTGTCTTGCCCCCCTCCTTGGGATATGATACGCCTCCTTCATGGGAAATTGCCACTTCACTGTAGTCCATCACATCACCTCCCCCTTCTTAGACACAATCCATGAAAGCAATTCTCCAGTTCAAAGTGGACAGTGAGTGAGTGGTGCGATGGCCTAGAGGTGGAGCTCTTGCCTCACAATCAGGAGGCTGTGAGTTTGATCCTAGGTAGAGACAAATATTGGGCACTCTCTGGGCTCGATGAGAATATAACTCCTCATTGGTAACAGGAAAGGCATCTGGCCAGTAAACACTCGGCTCCATTCAGTTGCCCAGACTCCATCCCACAAGGGATTATGGGGTCATTAAAAGATGATGATGGTGTAAGTGGGTGGGGATCTGAGTCATTAGTTGCATAAACGTCCAAGTACATCTGAGGAGCAGATGGGTTTCCTGTGGAAGCAGATACGAAACAAGCAAGGATATCTCAAAATCCGCCATAGATGCACTTTCTGGACCTTTTGCTCTTCTTGTGGAAAAGTGCTTCCTGGACCCTTCACTGCTTGTACTTCATGAACTAAGAAGCTTCCTCTGGCGTTAATTAATGGCTGGACAAGAAACCTTTGAAAGCTATAATTGCTCTAGAAGTTTATGGTTACGATGCAATAAATAGGAGGCGATATCAATAACGATTATTGAACTGTTTGCATTGGGCAACGCTGACAATTATGCCAGCGTGGCATGGGAAGGGAATACAACGCAAGAACCATCACAAGACACGGTCTCCATAAAAACTCTTTTGTTCCTTCTCAGAGACGCTCAGAGCTGACCTGAGGCCCCAGAGTCACTTTGGGTAATGAGGCGGGCTGCATATAAATTTAATAAATAAATAAAATAAAAAGGGCCAGGCTTCTGATATCATGAAGGTCAATCCAGGTACCTTCCAGATGTTGGACTACACCATCATCCTTCCTACACCCACATCTTTCCTACAACCTCATTCCTTCTACACCCTCATTCTTCCTAACAGTAGTAGCAAACACTGCTGGATCTGACAGTTAAGCAGGCCAACAGAAGGAGCTTCTTGGTGGTCACTACCTTAGACCCACCTAACCCAACTTGATACCTTCTCTAAGTAATTGGAATGTGATGCACGACAAATTTTCCAACTGATGGGGACCCATCTGCCTGGGGATTCCACAAATCAAGGTTCATTAATTCTGCAGGACAGCCATTTCTTCAAATTACAGCTGGAAGTGTTACAAGCTGGCCCTTTCTCACTAGGGTGATGTTATTCTGGATGGATTGAATCATTACATGCGATCAAATCAGTGTCAACGCTTAGTGTTGGATAGATCTTTTTTTCCAGAAGGTTCTTTCCCCCACATGGGCTTCTTCAAGTCTTCCAATGGTGCTCCCATCACCAGTGCCAGAGTCCCTCCTCCTTACCACTAGTTGTCTTCTCCTGCTCTGTTTCTTCCACTTTTCCTACCATTGGAGCCTTCTCCAGAAAACTAGGTCTTCAAATAACATCTCCAACCCTTCTCATTTGTGCCTCAAAAGTAAGAGCTCCAGATTGACTAACTTCAAGGATCCATTCTCTGTTTCTTGTACTGACAACCCCTCCCAACTCAGTGTTGCTCTTATCACGCCTCTTCAGCATTCTTCCTCTTAAGAGTTTTCCCTTCTCTCTGTTCAATGCCACTGCTCACGTTCCCCCCTTCCTTTTCACACCTGGAGCTCTGTATAGCAGAGTCTCCTTACAATGAGCATCCGGCCAACTCTCCTTTGCGCGCACGCATCCAAACACACTCACAGGCTGCCTCTCCAACATCCTCCTCTTCCTCTTCACCGAACTGGCGAGATCGGCAGGTGGGTTTGCGATCTTCCCTATTATTTCAGCAGACAACGCCGACGGCTGTCCCTTGCACAAGCTCTAACTGTCACCTCTCCAAGCGGGAGGCTGGCATCCCCCCCATATGACAACGCCGCGCCTGCCAAATGGTGCTCAAAGCAGCACCGCGAATATGAAGGCTCCCTGCATGGAAACAGAAGGAGGGCAACGCAGTTGTCGATTCATGCCAATCACAACCTTCTCTCTCCTCCATCCTCAAGGGTGGGGGAAGAAAAGTTGTTTGGATCCTGCGATTTCCTGAGAAACAAACCCTCAGCCTTTTAAGATGTGCGTTGCAGGGAAGGATGGAATAAGACGATATGGGGGGTGGGGCGAAAGGCAGGAAGGATAGGCATTAAAATAATAGGATGAATGGGCTCCTGTTACTGAATGGAATAAAAAATTAATTAATCCAGAGGGAAGAGAGTAAAGGGTTTGTAGGAACTCAAGCAGTGGGCAGCAACGGAAAACCAGGGCCACACAACATGGAGAAGAGCAAGAGAGAAATCTTGAAATGGCAACAGAGCATTTCCAATTAAGGAGCGATCACATTCGGGGACGTTACTCTGATGCGCAGGCAAAAATGCAGCACCTAGAAAAATTGCACAGAACGGAAAGGATGTACATCCCCTGCCACACCCCTCGAGAACAAAAGAAGGCCAAGCAGAAGACATGTGGAGTCACCAACACGGTGGCGAAGACTTTGGGGCGACCAACCTTGCTCCGTCCCCCTATTTTGCAACTCTCCGATGTTTCCGCGACAGTTATGAGCACCGTCAGAGCTGAAAACGATGGAAAACAGGGCCCTCCCCCCCCCCCCCCCCCCTCTGTTTCGACTCAACCGTTGTGTTTTTCACAAGGACCCACCTTTCCCTTTCAAGGTACTTAGCGGCATCCTTGACAGTCAGCAACTAACCATGTCAGGGAAGGGGGGTCACGTTCACCGGGGAGGAGGAGACAGACGGGAGAGAATAGGCAGGGAAGTGACAAGTTTGACACCTGTCGGATGCCTGACGCTCGGTTCCTTTCCTCTCTGATGGCTATCAGGGCCTCCAACGGGTGTTTTTCGACACCCAGCCGTGCAAACGATGCCTCTCGATTGCAGCCAGGAAAGACGAGCTGTCCAAAGGATGGGCCACCCTGAGCCGGGGGCCTCCTCCATCTGTGTCCTGGGATTTCCTTGGAAGGTCTGATTTCTGAGCAAGAGCAGGGCCCAGCCACAAGAGAGGCTTCCCGTTGTGTCCTGTGCATAATTAATGCGGTGATTGTTTTTCAATCTGAGGCGGATGCTCGTCAGATGCTGAAAGATGGGAGGCAGGAAAGGACCTCAGGACGGAGAGCTTCGTTCCAGCGCTAACGTGCTCCTCAACAGTGAAAAGAAGCATGTTCTACATCAAAGTGTTTAGGGGAAGGGTGTCTAACCTTGGCAACTTGAAGACTTGTGGACTTCAACTCCCAGAATTCCCCAGCCAGTAGTGGCTGGGGAATTCTGGGAGCTGAAAGTCCACAGGTCTTCAAATTGCCAAGGTTAGACACCCCTGGATTAGGGACAAGACAACCATGGAGTTCCGGGTTTTTTCAGCCACAAAACTGAAATTTTGATCCTGGGAACCAAGAGATGATTCCCCCCACCCCCACCCACTCCAAATCAAACCTCAGCCCCCTTCAAACAAAGGAAATACATTTGAATTATGCAGGTTGCACATTCTGATGTCTGATCCTCACAACCCATCTCATCTTCTAAATCTCATCTGCCTATCCAAGTTCTTTGCCCCTCCCCCCACTCTTTCAAATATTGTTTGGGAGCTTCCACGTCTTTTTAAAATTAGAACGCCTTGTCCACAAACTCTTCTCCTAAAATATACCAGTTCTCACCATTTGCATAATTTAAAAATGCAGCATCTGCGCTCCTACACTGCAGTATTGGATTTTTTTACCCCCCCTTTGTTCTTTAATTGATTTTCCTTCATTATGAAGAAGAAAGTGGCTGGTTGAGGTGCTTCACCATACAAAAAAATATACTTGATATCCCAAAAAATTTGGAAACGTATCTGACCCCCTTTAAAGAGATCTATGGCGTTTTTCTAGATTTACCTTTTTAAACCAAAGTGGGTATTGTCCTCTCCTCTCGTCTCCCCTCCTTTCCCTTCCTTCCGTCCTTCCGTCCTTCCGTCCATCCATCCGTCCGTCCTTCCTTTCCTCCCTCCCTTTCTTTCTCTTTCTTTCTTTCCTTTCTTTCCTTTCTTTTTTCTTTCTTTTCTTTCTTTCTTTTTCTTTTTTCTTTTTTCTTTCTTTCCTTTCTTTCTTTTTCTTTTTTCTTTCAAAAACTTTGTGAGAATCTATTCTTTTTAGCATGTGCCACACTCAAAAAATGTTACAGTGGCCTTTGCAAATACCACTTGTTTTGCACTGCACACGGGTTAATTCACAAGTACTTTCTACTCCATCTTAACCTTTGGAAAACACGGGGCTCTGGTTGTCCTTCCTTCTTAAACAGTTTATTCACATAATTTTACTTTATTTCCTGACAAGCACCCCCCTGGGTAAATCCAGATGTAACTACTGATGGGCTTCTGGGGAAAGTTTGAGGAGATCCATGAGGAAGCTCTCTTTCTCAGGGTGGAAGACAGCCAGACTGTAAAAATCTACTTAATGTTTCTCAACTTTGCCAACTTGAAGGTCTGTGGACTTCAACTCCCAGAATTCCCCAGCCAGCCATGCTGGGAGTTGAAGTCCACAGATCTTCAAGTTTCCACGGTCGAGAAAGACTGATCTACGGTACAAATTAAATATATTGGGAGTCCAAAAGAATGGTAGAACCGGACTTAGTCACTTTGCTATGATAGTCTGCACATGCCTTTCTACTTTTCTACTTTTTGGCTTTTTAGCAAAACCCAGCTGAGTAGACTTTCCATGCTTTGTACCCCAAAGGTATCAAATTAAACTCCCTCATGCCACCATTTTTAAAAAAAATGCCACGATGGGCAAGATCTTTGCCATATATTCTTCAGCACTACCTACCACAACAATTGACAAAATGGTGCACCCACAATGGCACAATCAGGCGAACACTGACGTCAAAGACTTCAGTTCCCACGTCTGATGCAAATTCAGGAGTCCCAGCATTGAATAATTTGATTGTCACGCATGTTATTATCTCTGCCCACCTCCCCTCAAGGATGCCACTGTCAATCATGGGATGTCCATATGTGAGACTATAGGTATCTCCATATTTACTCACAAAGACATGTTTCCAATTTACGTCCTTTGAAACCCTACATATTTATGACATTTATTCTCTGCACCTTCAGGCCTCTTTTATTTGTTGCGCAAGAGTTCCCCAGGAGAACAAACTCAGCTGACAAAAATCTTCAGCAAGGAGGGAAACAAATCAATACGAAATCAACTATGATTAATGCCGGTTTGACCATTTTTCCACATTAATCACATTCCTGTGCTCTGGAGCATGCAAAGCGGAAAAGTCTATACTCATAAAAAGTGTAATTGGGAACATTCTTTCTCCTTACTCCGAGTTGGGGAGGCAGTGGGTGGTAGCACAGCTCGGAATTACAAAGCCGCGGAATCGTCCGTGTTGAACAAATAATAAACTTCTTGGTTCCAAAGTTGGACGCGCGTTGAAAAAGACACCATCGCGAGGAGAACTCATGAGGACGTGCCCTTCATTCAAACTTGAAACAGCTGTTTCTCGGAATACAGTTCTGTGGCGGGACTTAAATTGAAGCCCAGCTGTATAACAGACACCCAAGGATATTGCTGACTTGCAATCGCGCCCTCCCTAATGTCAAGAAAGTTATCACAAGAATACCAAGGACAATTGTGTCTTAATCCACAACAATCTGCCTCCAAGGAAGGGCGGCCCCTTGGCTCTTCGCAGGCATGATATAAAGCAGGGGTCAGCAATCTGCGGCTCTAGAGCCACATGTGGCTCTTTCACCCCTCTGCTGTGGCTCCCTGTCACTCAAAATATGCGTCACAACAGCCAATGTGTGACACCCACCGGCACGCGATTTATTGAGCTTTTCAATCCCGGGTAGGCCAACCATGGATAAATCCAAGAAAAGAAAAGTTTCAGAAGAAAACAGAATGTTTAATTCAACTACATATGCTACTTTTGTGGCTGCTCAAGAAATAGTCAGGTACAGGAAGGGTTTTTGTGGCTCCCGGTGTTTTCTTTTCTGTGGGAAACGAGTCCAAATGGCTCTTTGAGTGTTTAAGGTTGCAGACCCATGGTATAGAGTGACTCTCAGGATAATAAAACATTTTCCCTGATTTGGGATTTAATCTAATATCCCGCCTGCACAGAAGTATATAAACACTTCTGGGAAGAAATTGCTGTTAGCCTCACCAGCAGATTCTGACAGGTTCTGGAGAACCGGTAGCGGAAATTTTGAGCAGTTTGGAGAACTGGCAAATGCCACCTCTGGCTGGCCCCCGAGTGGGGTGGGAATGGAGATTTTGCAATATCCTTCCCCCAGGAGTGGGGAGGGAATGGGGATTTTGCAGTATCCTTTCCTTGCCACACCCACCAAGCCAACCAAGCCACGTCCACAGAACCAGTAGTAAAAAAAATTGGATTTCACCATAGATAGATAGATAGATAGATAGATAGATAGATAGATAGATAGATAGATAGATAGATAGATAGATAGATTTTATTCCTGGGAATGAAAGAATTTCTATATTCGGAGCGGGCTGAAAAAAAAAGCAAGGCTTCAGCATCAAACAGTCTACAATCAATACTTAGGAAGAGAATGAAGAATTTTCCCTTTAATCCACCCCTCCTTTTTCCCTCTTGTTCTTTGTGTTTCATACTTTTCTGAAATTCAATAAAGTTATAGAAAAAAAATATCCAAGTACTACCAGGAAAAAACAGAGTTGCGTCTCTAAGGAGATCTTGTGGAGAAGGTAGATCTGTACAATTCCTCGCTAAACATGATGGAAGACCGAGTTTTAATACTCCTTGGATGCTACAAGTTGGCAAATCAGGCAGGATGGCTAGAGATCAACCTTCACGACTGACGGTTTAATCTTAGGAGGGCCAACTCCCAGTAGGACCTTTGGGGAAAGGGGGGGGGGCTGATGGAAACAAGGCAGGCCAAAAAAGCCACCAGGAGATTGATTATCTTTGTCGTCATCGCTGCCATCCTCCTCCTCCTCCTCATGCCATACAGGAATATGAAAAAATAAAAATAAACATTGGAATACAGCTATTAAATTCACCCAAGCTACACAACAAACAAAGAACACATCCATGAATTTCACAGGATGTGAAAGAAAAGCCCAAAGGTTGTTTTTTTAGTTTCTAAATAGGGCAAATGAAATCCTACAGAGACAACCACATATTTTCATTCCAGGGTCAGTTTTCAGTTCACCCAGAGGTAGGAAACTCACCATGTTAGCCAATCATCTTCTCTTAGACCAGTGTTTCTCAACCTTGGAAGCTTGAAGATGGGTGGACTTCAACTCCCAGAACCCCCCAGCCAGCGCTGCTGGCTGGGGGATTTTGGGAGTTGAAGTCCACCCATCTTCAAGCTTCCAAGGTTGAGAAACACTGTCTTAGACCCAAGGGCTCCTAAATCCAAGCTCTCCGCCATTTCACAGAACCCCCAATGCACCAACGATTTCCCGTTATAGATGTTTCCAGCTAGAGTTATTGATTTCTCTCAAGATGTCTGGAACTAAACTTTACTGACAACCATGAACTTCTACCACAGCTAACCTAATTTAAGACTCTCCACACACAGACACAGAAACCACTCCAGCATCCAGCACTAGAATACATGTCAGATGGGACTGGTAAATCAATTGTTTTTTTTCATGTTGGGAAGCTTCATTCCTGGGCAGGTTGGAGAAACACATGATCCACTCAAAACTGATGAAGAGAGGAGAGGAGACGGAGAAAAAGAAGAAAGGGAAAAGGAGAGGAAGAATAAAGGAGGGGAAAGAGGAGTAGGAGAGAAGGTTGGAAAGAGGGAAGAAGAGAGGAGTGGGGGAAGGGAAGGGGAAGTAGGAAAGAGAAGGAGAGGAAGAACGAAGAAAAGTAGGAGGAGATAGAAGAAGGAAGAGAAGGGGAGGAGAAGAAGAAAGGTTGTGGCAAAATAAAGAAGGGTAAATGGTAAAAGAGCAGCCCCGAACAAGTAAAAATTAAAAATGAAAGTGAAAAGATAAGATGAATGAAAAATGGTGGATAAAGGACTGTACGTGTGTAATATGTTTATGAGAAATAAAAATAAAAACTTTTTTGAAAAAAAAAAATCTGATGGGGCTTCCTTGGAAGAGATTTCCAAAAAATGAAAACAAATAAACAGAAAAACTCCAAAGAGGGCTGAAATTCTGAATCAGAAGCAGGAGCCAAAATGAGTTGAGAGATCAAAACGCTCACATCGGCATCTCTTCCTACAATGTACGATTCCCACAAATACTTGTGAGCTCGAATTAAATTATTGTGAGATGATGCCAAACCATTAGGGCTAACCTGGATGAGAGACGTACGATGCCAATTATAGAGAGCACCAAAGAGTACCCAAGACCATTCTCCTTTTGCTCAAGTTTTCCTTGGGTTGATTCAAGAGCAAGTTATGTTATATAGACCTCCAGGAACCCAATTTGGCCCCACAAATCCTTCCCAAGTCTTGCTCTCCAAATTCTGAGAACTCCGTTTCAAGAATTGGAGACGACTCATCCTTCACGTCATGGCTTTTTAACCTATCAAGGGTTAGACATGAGACAGAGCTATTTTCCTGCCTGCCTGGGATCTTCCCCAACAGATAATTCTGAAGAGCATCTCTTATTCTCCTGCTCTCACTACAAGCTTTTCCCCTTCAAGCTACTCTTTCTGGTCCTTCCACCGCATTTCCGTCAGCCATCTTATGCGCGGCGATGGTGCCCCTGGCACAGGCGATTTACTGCTTAATTAATAACTTCACTGTGTCGAAAAGGAGATAATACTTTTCTTTCTGCATGAAAGCATCCATTTTTCCTTCAGCAAACAGCTGAATGCGTACAGTAATTAAACAAATGTTCAGTTTAGCGCCCCGTTTTCTTCCAGCAATCATCGCTTTCACTCACTGCTCAAATTTTTCGTCACAGCCCCCAAATGCAGAAGAAGACACACAAAAGGGAGCATTCCGGTCCTTTCCTTCATCGCTGACAATTCCTCTGTGAAAAATTGAAGATTTTGAACAGCAACGAAAGCTTCCTTTCAAGTCAAAAGAATGGGAAAATTGAATTCAATATAACCGAGAATTAAGGGACTCGTATTGGAAAAAGAAAAAAATCTAGCCATATTAATATTCCTTTTATCTTGCCACAATCACAGTAGTATCTCGGTGGCTTACCATAATATCAAACATGATAATCTAACAAAAAAAAATATTAATACATTATGACATCCCAGAATAACACCCGGCATAGGGGCCCAAAGGTTCTGCAGGGAAGCTCTGCTTTCCATTTCTCCTGGATGTCTGATATTCCTGAAGACCTGTGGACCGTCAACAGGAGAGCATTCTTGAGGGCTATCTCCATCATGGAAAACCAACACTCCTGGGCTTGGTCCCACAAATCTCCTGAAAATAGGAGACAACCCACTGCTCCTCCAGATGCAACTGAAGTTTTAGGATCAACTCTAATGGGGAAATGAGGACCTGCTATGTCGGCATGGACCTTAACCAAGAAAAGGTCTAAGGGTAGTGGTGGATAACTCCATAAAAACATCAAGCCATTCAACGGATCCGATCAGTGTATGAACCCATGTCTTTGTATTTGCAGATTCCTTCAAATGACAAACAAATC
Source organism: Pantherophis guttatus (assembly GCF_029531705.1). The sequence continues at coordinate 3,660,038 of NW_026844102.1, forward strand.
CTTCAGGCAACATGCCAAGGAAAGAAAGAAACAACAAACCAAGTTTAAAACAAATCCAGATTAACAGCTGCATGCTAGGTGTGGAACAGATTTGGATAAGGAAGTTGTGTGAACCTGGCCATTGTATGAAGGAGAGCCAAAGATCGTCCATGAAGCTGTTGCACGGACAAGATGGGCTGACGACACCAGATTCAAGTCCTACTGATCATCCCTGGGTGAGATTAGAGAAGGTCTAAGCTACCATTACTAGACTGATGTGAAGATAAAATTGGGAGTCCCACAGAAATTGAGTAATAAATGACAATATAAAACCTGTGAGTTGGACCACTGCCCAGATTTGCTGTCAGCTGGGCAGCCTTATGACTCTACCCTACAAATAAAGTGTTAAAATTTACTGCTATCCTCTGGAAAGGCCACCTCTGAAGGTCAGGATGCACTCCAGAGCCCTTTTGAAAGGGTGTTTATTCTAGGCAGCTTCAACTGACACCAACTTAAAGCAATCCTAAAGGGTTTTCCCTGCTGGCAGGGTCTCCAGGTGTCTTCTGCCTTCAACCTATGCTTTACATTCAATATTTAGAATAAAATAACAGAGTTGGAAGGGACCTTGTAGGTCATCTAGTCCAACCCCCTGCTCAAGCAGGAGACCCTACCCTATTTCTGACAGATGGCAGTCCAGTCTCTTCTTGAAAGCTTCCAGTGATGAACCTCCCACAACTTCCGAAGACAACTTCTGTTCCACGGGTTGATCGTTCTCACTGTCAAAAAATTTCTCCTTATTTCCAGGTTAAATCTCTACTTGGTCAGTTTCCATCCATTGTTCCTTGTCTGGCCTTGGAAAATAGCTTGGACCCCCCCTCCTCTCTGTGGCAGCCCCTCAAATATTGGAAGACTGCTATCCTGTCTCCCCTGGTCCTTCTCTTCACTAGACTAACCATGTCCAGTTCCTGCAACCGTTCTTCATATTGCATAAACTGTCCTTGAGCTCAGAAGAGGAGGAAGATAAATGTAGATTCGTTTCAAATAGTCTCCAAGCTAACTTCTCTGAGAATAATTTTCCAAATGCAATTATATTCTTTGCTTTAACAATATACCGTACACCCGCGTCCTAGTACAGAGTCATTAGTGAGGGTGGGGAGGGAAATGCAACTCTCTTGAAGGATTAAATAAAATTAGCGAAACGGAACAGCAAGAAAAAACGGCAGATCAAAAGTTTCTCTCTAGCTGATTGCAGCCTGCTTATTCTCCCTCCATCAGCATCTAATTCGTTCTAGAAACACAGTTTCTAGAAAAGGTCTCGGACGATCATCTGGATCAACTCTGGAACAGTGGGCTGGGGAGGGGTGTCCAAAGGAAAAAGTGGGGGGGGAGGCAAGCAGGACCAGAACTAAACAAACTCTCCACAGCCATCTCGGCTGAGGCCTTTGCCAAGTTAATATCAAGTCAAAATTTTGCAAAGTTTTGCATTCCTGTTTTGAGTTGCGTGCCAGCCAATAGGCACAACAAGGCGGGTATTTTCCCAGATGAACAAAAAGGAGGTTGTGTGCAGGTTGATAAACAAACATGACACACACACACACACACCGACACACCCTGGTGACCTAAATGAAAATTTTAACGAGGCAATGTGATTTATGGTTCCATCGATGGCAGAGCGTGGCTGAGATTGGCACCTGGGGGATCCAGAACAGCATCAAAGGGAAGACTCAAGTTGAATGCAGAAGAGACCCAGAGAAGAGATCCCACAGGTAGCCACATACAACCACAATGGGGAGCAGAATTTCCATGGCTAAACAAGGTGGGTTTTTAAAGTGAGTCACACCTGATTTTATGGGGGTTGGGTTTTTTTTCCCCCCAAGTTGTTAAAATAAATTTCTGCAGTTCTTGAGTGAATGTTCTGCCCCAGCTTCGGACCCCAAAGAACGCAGCACACACAAAGTCTGTACAAACCTTAGTTTACTAAATTAAATCAGTCTTTTTCAAACAAAGGCTGTTAATTAACTTTCTTAACAGCCTACAAGAATCCAAAGAATAAATAATCGTAATCTTACTAGGGTTGGCAGAAAGCCCAGAAGCAATTTGCAGGAAACTGATAAGAGAACTAAGATCAAGACGCGAAGGAGAGTGAACGAAGTTGTTCCCTGCAAATTGCCTCAGTCATCGTCTGTCCGTCTGGCTTCCCCTATTGGCCTTCCTTGTTGGAAGCTGGTCCCAAATGGTGATCATATCACACACACACAAACACACACACACAGAACCACCATCATAAATATATGCTGGCTGCCTTGAACTTTGATCACGGGACAAGTCCACTCTTTTCCCAGCTGTGGTTCACTCTTTTTCCCTTTTGTGGGTCTACTACAGGTAGTCCTTGGCTTATAACAATTCGTTTAGTGACTATTCAAAATGACAGTGGCCCTGAAAGAAGTGACTTATGACAGTTTTTCGCACTTTTTTGCACGTTTTCGCACTTTCGCACAAATTCAGAGACGCCCGGCAGCTGACTCGCATTTATGACGGTTGCAGTGTCCCAGTGATCCCCTTTTTGTGACCTTCTGACAAGCAAAGTCAACGGGGAAGCCAGATTCTTCTTAACGACCAGGTTGCTAACTTATCAACTGCAGAGACTTACTTGGCAAGAATGGTGGTCAAATGGGGTGAAACTCACTTAACAAATGCCTCACTCAACGGCAGAAATGTTGGGCTCAATTGCCGTCGTAAGTCGAGGACAAGCTCTGTTTTATTCAGAGCGTTCAGGCTTTGGCATCCGTTCCCTGGCTCTGCGTTGTAACACCTTACACCGAGCTACCCTGGAAGAGTTATTGAGAGACAAGTGTTTGTGTTGTCATCATAAATAAACAAATGGCCGTCCCCGTGGGACACCATCAAAGGAGGAAACTGCCAAAACAATATTTTTTTTAAAAAAAATATGTATCACAGCCTCCCCCTTTCTCCAGCTTAGTGGCGCGCATGGCTGTGAAACATTAGCGTGTAATTATATTTCCCAGGAAATGACTGAGCATTTACCAATTAGGCTGCAGCATAGACAGCCTGGGCTGCCAAGGGAAGCTCCCAGGAGCTCCACCTTTCACAGAAAAGTGGGGGGGGGCCCTGAATCCCGAGACACAGAATTCCTGAATATATTTTGGAAGCTGGTGCGCTTACGACGAAGACCGATCCATACTGGGAGACCGCGGGTGGATCCCAGGGCTGGAAGAAGTCATTACGGCCACCGCGGTCAAACCTGTAGCCGGCCACAGAGAAGGCAATCTCACAGATGTCGGAGGCCATCAAAAGTGCAGGCATTTAATAAACTTCACCAGAGGCTGCCCTGCAACTGGCTGCCCACCTCTGGCCCACCGACCGCTCGGCGGAAATTTGCAATGATGGACAAACAACCCGAAAGGTGGGGGGAGATTAATTATTACCAATTACTTTTCAAAACAAGCAAACGGCAGCATAAAATTGCCAGGTGGGTATTGAACCTCACAGCGCCAAGTCTTTAACTTCCTTCTCTACCCAGTGTGTGTGTTTGTGTGTATGTTTGTGCACGCACACGCCGTTCCAGATTTAGCCATGGGAGGGGTGGGGGGAAACCAGCAAGAGAAGGCTGGTGGAAAAATACATCTTTTCCTGCCCGTTAAAAGTTTCCTACCTGGAGACCAGCCAAGATTGGGATGAAATGGGAACGAGAGAGAACATCCTTTAATACGTTGGTACTGGAAGACTGGCAGTGCCCCCCCTGTGCAGGCTTAACAACTCATAGTAAAGAAAGGGAAAAACCCAGCCCTGCTCAAGCAAAGCAGAATTATGGAATTATTTCTAAACGATAAAAGATGTAAAAGGTTTTTAGGGACGTTCAAAGCAGAGGGCATCAAAGGAAGGTTTTCTGCAAAGAATATTTCATAACAAGAGAGCTAGCAATTTATTTATTTATTTATTTATTGGTTCTATTTATATGCCACCCTTTTCCGGAGACTCAGGGCGGCTTACAATGCGTTAAGCAATGAAAATGATCTATCCTAGGCTGGTATTTCTCAACCTTGGGAACATTAAGATGTGTGTGGACTTCAACTCCCAGAATTCCACAACCCGGGGAATTCTGGGAATTGAAGTCCACAACGTTTTAAAAGTCCTCCACAACTGAGAAACATCGCTCTAGTCTAGGCTACCCGAGGGGACCAGAAACAGATAATTGCAAATACAAAGCTCATTTTTCAGAAAACTAGCTCAAATTTCCTGCGTCCTTCTTCCCATCTCTCCCTTTCCGTCAATTTTGCTTTGCCTTCCCTGCGTCTCTTCTTGGCGTCCTACATCTAAAATTAAATGAATGGGATGCTAGATTTCCCCTTGCAAGAGGCTGTGAATGGAGTCTCTGAAATGTGCCAAATTTCCCCCTCCTTATTTTGTCAACAAAACCCGGGGCTACAATTGAGCCTTCTTCGAGAGAGAGTTTCCTTTTGGAGAGCAGGAAAAACACAAATGCAGACCCAAGGAGCAGGCAGAGAACAGAAAGGAAAGGAAAGGCACGAGACCGAGGCAGAAAGCACCAAAGTCTTTCCCGTCGTGTCACTCTTAATATTGTTTTTAAAAATCAGCAGGAGGTTCTGCTGCCAAGGAAGACTTCTAAATGAAGACGAGAAGAGTTACCATCTGGAAGAGAAAGACAAGAAGGCCCTTTCCAACAATGAACCCCCAAATGAGTAACTAAGCAAGCAGTGGATGCAATCCAAGGCTGTAACTTAATTAAGAAAAAAACGCAGAGGAAAGATTACAGGAAATGCACCATCAATTCCGATGCTTCCCTTCCATCCTCAGGAACCTCCAGGCAACCCCTTCTCTGCAGCTTCCCCAGAAAGAGGTCTACAGCAAGTTGTTGTGCTTTCAAAGACATTCAATTAAGTTCTAGAGCCTGTAACCAACATCTTCAAAAGAAGTTCTGGGAGAAACCATGCTGGACGAAAGGTTGGGGGTCAGAAATTATGGACCAGGACCATAATCCATAACTCAAGGATCTCAGATGCTGAGGCCTTACACCGAACACAGTACCTAGCCGCCATCAAACAGGGTATGGTAGGAAAGCAGAGAGGAAGGTGGAACTCATCATGGCTTGTACTTGGACCTCCAATGCATATTCTTGACATAAAAGAAAGCCCAGCACCTCATACTTATTGGAAAGGCTACTAAGACCAACAAATCTAACCACCCAAGATGTATCTCAAAACATTCCTGAGTGACATCAATCCACCCCCAGCGGGACACATCCTGGAAAAGAGCGCCCACCACTTCTCCAGATCTCTGCTTCTGTTATCAAGCTATTCATTCTCTTAGCAAGGATTTGCTAACATCCATCTGACATCTGCTCTCTTTTCTTTTCTATTCCATCCCTTTTTCTGGGATGGTAGGACTCCAGGCTGTGTCCTCTTCTGGGCAACAGATGGGACCCAAGGCAACTCACTTGGACAAGCTAGTTCTTCCCAAACCATCTGCTTCTCTGCTGCAGGGTCAGCATCAGACCCACCAGAGCCATCTGGACCCCTTGCAGATCCTTCACAGCAGAGAAAGTCCAGGCACAACAAGACTTGCTATATCTGCTTTGAAAAATGTAACATTACTGACCAAAATTGGAGAAGCATGAAGTCCCATCTTCTCTCAAAGCATGGTTAGAAAACTGGAGGGCTCAAAGCATTCAAATAGTCACCAGAGGTTCCTGCATTAGTTCATTGAGGAGAGGTTGGTCCAGTCTAGCTGCATTCGCAATGTGCTGGACTACAAATCCCATCACTTTTAGTGATTGTGTTGGCTTGCAGACAACAAAGCCTAAAAAGCAACAGTCTAGAAAATATATTGCGGTAGTCGTCCACCAGATAAACTGTTTAGAAAAAGCCATTTCCGATTCATGCTGGAAACACAAATGACAAAAATAGAACATTTGATCATGTCTGATGGATTTGTAAAAAAAAAGAAAAAAAGAACCAAGCTAAAAAATGCATACACTGATTCAGAGGATTCTAAAGATTAATATCCAATTAAGACCAGAGGGGTTTTTGGGGGGGGATTGACAAACAGTGGAGGGAAAAGTCGTGGGGATGTTGTTTTCGTAATGGGATAATTGCAGCAAGATTATTATATCCACAATGGAGGAATGGATGGTGAAGATGATGGAACTGGCTGAGATGGCCAAATTGACTTCTTGGATCAGAGGAAAGCCAATATCTATCTACCTTTACTGCTGACTGGAAACCCTTTTATGGATTTTATTTTTTCAGAAATAGCAAAAGACGAACTAATGATTTATGGTGTTTGACGATTAGACAGGATTCATTATAGAGAGAAGAAAAGTGATGTTTAAACCATAGAGTAAGGGATAAATTTATAATCAGAAGAGCTGTAAAGTAGATTTAAAAAAAACCTGGTCTTTCCAGAAAGTCTGGAGACCCAGCCTCTGGAGCAGAGATCTCCAACCTTGGCAACTTTAAGACTTGTGGACTTCAACTCCCAGAAAAAGCTGACTGAGGAACTCTGGGAATTGAAGTCCACAAGTCTTAAAGTTGCCAAGGTTGGAGACTCCTACTCTGGAGGGCATCATGTCAGAGAAAACTGGGGCACCTGCCTTCTCTTGAAACTAAAAACAAACCCAGGAGGACCTTTGACCAAGATGCTACTCAACGCTCTTTTCTGGATGGATTGGATGAATTAACCCTCACGACTACTCTCTGCAAAAGTTCCCGTGCCCCCAAACATCCCCCTTTTCGTCTCGGTGACACTAATGTGTTCTTGGAAGCCCAGCTGCCAGTCAAAGAGGCAAAAAGGGTTCGGGCTTCCAATTCTCTTATGCTCCTCCTGGATGGCTGCCAAGAGGCCAAACCACATGCGCAAGCTGCAGTCATCCATCATCCCGACAATCCCTGTTCCCAGAGAAAGCAGCTTGTCCCTCCCAGCTGGCATTCAGACTTAAAACCTTTTAAGAAAGTCTGGCGTCTTATCCTGCCCCAATGCCCCCTCCCTGCTCCCCAGGGGTGGGACCATGCTTTCCATTCCTTTGGCCCTTTTGGCATAGCCAGCTTGAAGTTTTCTGCGTGGAACTCCTTGTCCAGCCCAAGGCTAAGTAAATACTGGACATTCCTGAACTCCAGATTCCCAGCTCTTGGTCCCCAAAGGCACCAGGCCTCCTCAAATGAGTCCTCGGTCGGCATCAACACGCCTTACACATGTCTGTGGTGGCTTTTGACGACAGGAGAAGACCTCCGCCATCTCCTTCTGAGAAGAAAGGAACAGCTGGGCCCATTAATTCAAACACACATCAGCTTGGAAAGGAGGAAAGAGGGGGAACTTTGCATAATGTTGTGATTTACTCATGTAGGAAAACTGGCGCTGGATCCCTTTGGTAGATCTTCTCTTTCTTCAGCTCAAGCTTCTATCGTTGATCACTCTCTCCACATCATCCTGCCCCTCCATATATTCAAGGCACCAAACATGAGCTTCAACGGAACTCGAGTTAAAGTCTATTTCCCCGATCAACAGTCACTGTTTTACACAGGTAGTCCTCAAATTTATGGCAATTGAGCCCAAAATTTCTTTTGCCAACTGAGATTGTTGTTAAGTGAGTTTTGCCCCATTTTACAAGTTTTTCTTGTAGATGGTGCCCACCAAGCCTCAGGACCATGCCTAAGATTGCCAGTGGATGATTCCCTGCTGTGCAGGAGATGCTTTAACACGGGGGTCTCCAACCATGGCAACTTTAAGCCTGGAGGACTTAAACTCCCAGAATTCCTCAGCCAGCTGGCTGGGGAATTCTGGGAATTGAAGTCCACCAGGCTTAAAGTTGTCAAGGTTGGAGACCCCTGCTTTAACAAATAGGTTCAACTCACCTGCTGTCACAAACGAACCACAATCCAGGTGAAGCTCATAGATCCAAAGGAAGGTTTTGCAGCCCTTCTACAAGTTCCCCTCGCGACAGCTCCTCCGTGCGGTACCAAGCACGGATTTTTATCTAGACTTCTTAAACTGTGTTAGCCAGGGAGACCCCCTCCCCACCCTTCCAAATCCATAGGACCAACCCAGCAACGACCCTCTCCAGAATGTCTCCCAAGTGCCAAAATGCTTGGTGGTCTTTTACTGCATCAAGAGGAACCGTCCCGCTTGATGGGATTAAACCATGGGATTAACACCGGATTAGCGCTTCAGACACACTAATACTGCGAGATCACCCCTAGCCTACTCTGCTTCTTTAAAACCAGGTGCCTGGAAGAAGCGTAATGCAATTGGAATTGTACCCCAGATCTTCCTGGGCATCTGGGCCCGTAATTGGCTCATTAACCATTCCACAAGGGGAAGCATCAAACACCCACATGCCATGCAAATCTGGCTTTGCAAGATTTATGAGAGAGGCGGGAAGAGGGCCAATAAATCATCCCGGCAGCTTAAAAGTTCAGCAAAGAGAGAAGCCTGAATGGACTCTCCACCCCCACCCCACAAACACCCCAATCAAGTCCTAAAAACCTGGGACCCAAACTACTCTTGAGTTTCTGAGCTGTTTATTTCTCTTCTAAAACGATGAACGCTTGCTTTTCCTCACATCAAAACCACACAGGCACGAGACACACACACACACACACACACACACACACACACACACACAAACACAGAGGCTTCTGGAGAGAGTCCAGTCTCTACTTATCCCAGAGCATTTTTAATCCTCCTTGTAAAGGAGCTGCCGGGAGAAATTTTTGCAAGCTTACCAGCCTGCACCTGCCTATGTAATTCCAGCCACGGATTATGTTAACTTGGCTATTTCCATGCAAAGCCTTCGGGAATTCCACCTTCAAGCACTAAATTTGCTATTCCAGATTCTTCCACTTGACGCAAATCAGCGCAATGCACATTTCGGCTCCTCCAAGCCACTCGTTCATTAGAGACCCAGGCTGTTTGCAAAGAAAGGAACCGTTCCTCGGGCCCTCAAATTTAAAAAGCAATCGAGTTTACTAACACGCACCTCGTAAAGGACACAATTCTTGGCAAATTCCCATTTAAACACACGAGGAACCAACGAGGCTCGGCGCGCGCGCACCAGAATGAAAATCTGCATGGCCATTGCTCACCGTGTTTTATCTTCCTCCAAATCCAATCAGCTGCCCATTCTTTTCTGGAGAGTTGATCATTTAATAATAGAACTACGATGCCAAATCCAGGACGGATTGCAAGCTATAAATATGAATCTCCTGTACCTGGCTCGATGGATTTCAGCACCATTACAAACCATCATTTACAGCTCTGTTTTAAAATGGATCATGGCCCAAGGAAGCAAAAGAGAATGCCACATATCACGGAGAGGGATGGCTTTGGTTGTGCCAGTGAAAGGCGGGCTCACGAGTGGGAATTACCCGCTGCTAAATTCCCACTCTGTGGCTGGAAGGGATGAAATCCAACAGGATGAAAAACGCACGCCAACTCGGCTCACCTAGAGACACATCTTCCCCTAAACCAGGGGTCAGCAACCTGCGGCTCTGGAGCCGCATGTGGCTCTTTCATCCCTCTGCTGTGGCTCCTTGTCGCCAGTCAGCCCCACAATCGATAGGGCTTTCGGTTAGGACAGGTAGAGGAAAAAGGATTGTTAGCCGCCCTGAGTCCTTGGAGATAGGGCGGCATATAAATTGCATTATAAATAAATTGCATTATAAATTATAAAAAGGACGCCATGCTAGGAGGAGACTCTATGGTGGGGGAACCGGACTTCTGGTCGGCAGAGGAAAAAGGACGCAGCGCTAGGAGGAGACTCTATGGTGGGGGAACAGGATTTCCGGTCAGCTCCAGAATTGAACGGGGGGCTTCCGGTTAAGACCTTTGTGGCTCTTTGAGTGTTTAAGGTTGCTGACCCCTGCCCTAAACCCATGTTTTTCAAATTTGGCCATTTTAAGATCGGCGGACTTCAACTTCCAGAATTCCCCAGCCAGATATGTTGGCTGGGGAATTCTGGGAGTTGAAATCTACCGATCTTAAAAGATTGCTAAAGTTAAGAAACACTCCTTTTAAATGTGGCTCCTGGATGCATTCCTACAGATTTTAGGTTTAGGACAGGCTTTCCACAGCAGTGAACCCAATCCACTTGTATGGCTGGCTGGGGAATTCTGGGAGTTGAAGCCCACCCATCTTAAGATGGCCAAGTCTGAAAAACAATGCCTCAAATCACCACCTTTCGAGAGGGTTTCCCTTATCATCCTGCGTTTCTTTTCAGTGTTTCTCTAGAGAGGCAGCGCTGCAACTCAATTTCAAATAACAGAAAATATGGTTCCCTCCATCCAGATATCTGGATCTGCAAGATTTCCAAGAGGGTCACCATTCATAGCTGTTTGCAAGACCCCAAACTAACCCAGCTTTGCTACAAACTCTTGCTCACACAAGCTACCATGCCGACCCATGGTTTCACACCTTGGTGCGTTGAGCGTTAGCTAAGTCAATCTTGAATGCATCGAATGAACAGTTGCGATGCAGGCTCTTTTTTTCCAAAACCCAGCCATCTCTCCTCTCGCCACCCTTCCAATTCTTGTCTTCACTCGAGTGGAAAAGAGGGATGAGCAGACGGAGCAGATGGGGGAGGATTTCTGCTGAGGGCAGCAAAATTCCGCCCAGCCAACGAAATGAGAGATCTTCACAGCTCATCTACGTTGAATGCCAGCCAACCCCAAACGACAGAAATGAAGGAATTCTGATAGCAGAGACACGCCACTATAGGGAAGTACAGGTAGTTCTCGATTTACAACAGTTCGTTTAGTGACCCTTCAAAGCTATGGCGGCACTGGAAAAAGTGACTTATGACCAGGGATGGGCTTCAAAAATTTTAGCAAGGGGTTCTCTGCCGGGTTGCTGGGTGGGCGTGGGCTAGTCTGACTTCTGCACCATGGTGTAGGGATGTTTTTTTGCCCTCCCCAGGCTCCGGAGGCTTTTCTCGAGCCTCCGGGAGGGCGAAAACAGCCTCCCCAGGCTCCAGAGGCCCTCTGGAGGCCGGAAATGGGCCCGGCCTTCCCAAACTTCCGGTAGGCCCATTTTAGTGCACATGCACTTTAGGCACCCAGTCCGGAAACAGTTAGCCATCATTGGTATAGGGTCTCCTGCCTGGGCGGGGGGTTGGACTAGATGACCCACAAGGTCCCTTCTAACTCTTTTAATCTGTTAAAGCAAAAATATTTTCTGTTTTCTCTCTCTCTCAAAAAAAAGCCTCTGCAATCCAATTACCCAAGGAAGTTGCCTTCTCCCTCTAATCCATTCTCCCCCCAATAAGACCCAGATGCTTGTTAACGCTTCAGATACGCAAGCAGATGTCTGCAGCGGGGAGATAATCCCCAAATGGCCTCTGCTCCAGAAAGTGCCACGTGGGTGAAGTTTTCGCCACGGATGAAGCTGCTCCAAACTGGGGTACCCATTTCAACTGACAACTGGAAAGCAAACTTGGCTGATTAGATGCTTTTGCCAGCAGGAGCTGCGTGCACAAACCATACCGATGATGGGTGTGTGTGTGTGTCTTAAGATAGTTGAACTTCAACACCCAGAGTCCCTGCTAAAAGACCTGGCAGCTAAGGATTCTGGGAGTTGAAGTCCAGCACGCCTGGTTTCACCCAGTCTGTATGTCTACTTTTGGTTTTTCTTTTCTCTCCTCCCTAAGCAGCAAAGGGGTGCCCAGTTGGCATCGGTGAAACTCCTGGCTAGCAAACGGGAGGATGAAAAGTTCCCTTCTTCGCCTGAACTCTAAGAAAAGACATTTGTTGAATTCCCTCCTCCAGCTGCCGGGCGCGACATCCAGAAACAGAGAAAAGTGCAGCCAACAGGTGTGAGGAGGAGGAGGAGGAGGAGGAGAGGGGGGCGCAAATGCCTGTTTCACACCCAGGTTTCCTTTTTTAGCACGCACAAACTGCAATGACAATAATTGCTTGTCAAGTAGACAGTTTTTCGGGGAAGGTGCCACCGTGGCTGTGAAGTGGCTGTGCAATTATTATATTAAATCATAATACAAGAAAGGAAAGGTGGGCAATGAAGCTCCTTTTTTGTTGTTGTTGTTGTCTCGTGTGTCTCTCCAGAGGCAGAAACATATGTACACGGTTTGGCACAGCTGGAAAGTGGCTTCTGCTTAGCCCAGATGTCATAAACAAGGGGGGAGGGGTGTCATACCTTACATTAAGCCATGGCTTGCAGAATAAGCCTCAAAGAGATGGGTTCCTACAGAAGCTGGCTAGAACCTCTGAAAAAATGGGCAATGTACAAGCCATGTTGCTACACTAATAGAATAGAGTAACAGAGTTGGAAGGGACCTTGGAGGTCTTCTAGTCCAACCCCCTGCCCAGGCAGGAAACCCTACACCACTTCAGACAAATCTGTTATCCAACATCTTCTTAAAAACCTTCTGTGTTGAAGCACCCACAACTTCTGGAGGCAACTTCTGTTCCACTGATGAATTGTTCTCACTGTCAGGAAATTTCTCCTTAGTTCTAAGTTGCTTCTCTCCTTGATTAGTTTCCACCCGTTGCTTCTTCTTCTACCCTCAGGTACTTTGGAGAATAAATTGGGGTCGTACTTTTTCCTAAAATGTAACCTGATTTAATCCCAGTTTGCTGACAAAAAGCCATTGACGACTGGGCCCATGCAACACACACTAAACCATAAATGAAAGTTTATATACCAGAATGGCAGCCTACATCACCCAAAGTTAAATAAATCACAGTGGGGGCTTAGTGTATTTTGTAGAATCGAGCGTGGCCTACTCTGCAAGATTGTTGTGAGAGTGAACAGGAACTGCTCTTAGTCACCCTTTTGGCATCACGCATGGAACACTGCTTTTTTTTGCAGCAAAATTATGCTCAGAAATGCAGATAAACCAACATTTTAAAGTAGGGGAAGGTGAAAACTCTGTGTGTGTTTGTGTACGTGTGAAAATACTGTGTGGTTGGTTAGTCTGTCTACCTATAAATCCTGCAAGACTTTCCATAAATAATGCAATAATAAATAAACACACAGCACACAATCCATCTTGGGTTGATCCCTTAAACACAGGCCTTTCGTCACAAAATTCTTTCTAACACACACAACCTGGCCAGTATACAATCAGACACTTTTTGTTACATTCCAGATATCCACTTTTGCTCCTCTTACAGCTGGGTCACCCTCTTTTTCCATTTCACATCTCCCCCAAAGGCCTAGCTACCTCTCAGCTCTCAGGTCCAACTTATTACTATTATTACTATTACTATTACTATTAGTTTGTTTGTTTGCAGCCTGAATCGTGCTTTGAGGCAAATCCAACCTATCCATTTCTCACATCAGGAAAGCTAAAAGGGCATCTGGAGGGGTGGGAAGAAAAAACCTTGAAGCGCATTTGGCTAAAAAGGGGATTCGAAGATGCTCAGCGCCAAGGATACCTTCAGCCAGGTGCCAACCTAACAAACAGGCACGGAGTTAAGATTTACGGAGAGGCATCCGCAGTCCATCTTTCCACGACGGGCGTCCCTCAAGGAGAACAACCCTTAAAGGGTGAAAATGGCTCTTTCCTAGGTCAAGCCCTTGCGAGGGGCTCCGTTAACCAGCACCAACTCGGTTTCCCTGCTAGAGTCGGAGGCCAAAAGGGAGAAGAGCTTTGCTGGATAGACCAGAGGCTGCCGTAGAAAGGCCACAAAAGGCTGGATTTTGTTGTGGTTCGGAGCCCAGCCTGCCCTCTGGACGGAAGGAGGCCAAGCCAATGGGAAAAGCAGCCACAAACTTCCCAGCGAAGCAGCACTGAAAAACTCAGACCAGATTCCACCAAGGGAGGAAAAGGGGGGGGGGCTTCCCAAGAGAGAAGGGGGAAAAAGGCCCCTTAAAAACCCGGCGCCCAGCTTGGCAGCAGCTCCGGCAGTGAAACTGCGGGGTCCCCCCAGGAGATTCCCCCACCCCCGCAACCCCTCTGAGTTTGGAGGCTTCGGGCCACGAAGCCCAGGAAGGCGATGATGCAGTATTTAGCTTCTCCCCCCCCCCCAATCCCCCTCCCAGCAAGGAAACAAAGGGGCACCAATGTTGACTGGTTTCCGAGACGGGACAGAAGAGTTGAGCAGAGGCAGCCGCGGGGGTCGCTCCTTCGGGCCGGGCGCTGGGCAGGAGGCTGTGGGGACCCCCATCTAGGGGCGGGTGGGGGACGCAAGGGACCCTCTCCCCTCTCCTTCCCTGCTCTGTCTTCCCCTCGCACAGGACCCTGACTTGTTCCCTCCCCTTCCATCGTACGGGACCCCCTCTCCTCTCTTCCCCTCCCCTCCCTGGCACGGAACCCCCTCCCCTCCCCTGCCCTGTCCTCCCCTCGCACAGGACCCCCTCTCCTCCCCACTCCTCTCTTCCCCTCCCCTCCCTCCCCCCCTCCCCCCTCCCCTGGCACGGGACCCTCTCGCACAGGACACCCTCTCCTCCCCACTCCTCTCCTCCCCTCCCCTCCCTCCCCACTCTCCCCCTCCCCTCGCACAGGACCCCCTCTCCTCCCCACTCTCCTCTCTTCCCCTCCCCTCCCTCCCCACTCCCCCCTCCCCTGGCACGGGACCCTCTCCCCTCCACTCCCCTTCCCTGCCCTTCCCTGCCCTGTCCTCCCCTCGCACAGGACGCCTTGTCGTCCCCTCCCATCCACTCGTACGGGACCCCCTCCCTCCCCATTCCTCCCCCCACCCCTCCCCTCCCCTGGCACGAGACCCTCTCCCCTCCCCCCCTCGCACAGGACCCCCCTCCCCCTCCCCTGCCCTCCCCCTGGCGGGCGCCGGCGGTCCCTACCGGCTGGGCCGGAGCCGGGCGTCGCGCTTGCTGTCCAGCAGGGCCGGCACGCAGTTGGTGAGCTCGGTCCAGTCGGCGTGGAGGCCGCAGCTCCAGCCGGTGGAGAAGCGCGAGAAGAGCCAGGTCTCGCGCTTGCCGGCCGCAGGCAGGTGCACTTCTTCTGGCCGGCGCGGCACTGGCAGGGCTGGGCCAGCTGGATGTTGCGCACCAGGTGCCGCCCGAAGGTGGTGCCGCCCGTCTTCTGGATGTGCAGGAAGACCATCAGGTCGTCGCCCGCGATGCGGAAGTCCACGCGGCGCAGCAGCTCCGCCGCCGAGAAGTTCAGCCGCGGCACGAAGCGCGCGGGGCTCCCGTCCTCCGCCCGGTAAGGGTCCCCCGCCGCCCGCCCCCGCCCCGGCCCCCCCCCCCGCCCCAGCCGGCACCGGCTGCCCGGACACCCGTACTGCAGCACCAGCCCGCCGAAGAGCAGCAGCCCCAGCAGCAGCGCCGCCAGCCCCCGGTGCCAGCGCTCCTCCATGGCCAGGCCGGCGCATCGCCGCGCCCCCAGCCCCGCCGCAGCCCCAGCCAGCCAGCCCCGCCGCCGCCGCCGCCCGCTCCGCCCGCCCGCCCGCCCGCTGCGGCTCCAGCGCCCGCCCCCGGCCCGCCCTCGCCGCCCACTCCCCGCCCAGCCTTTGTCCGCCCCGGCGCGCTCCTGCCGCCGCTCCGCAGCCGCCCCCGGAGCCCCCCGCTGCGCGCGCCCCCCGCCCCGCGAGACCCCTCCAAGTAAGCCCCCAGCCAAGCCCCCCCCGGTGACCCCCCCCCCCCGCCCCCCCCGGCCAGCCTGCCCCCTCCCCGATGACCCCCCCAGCCAGGCGCGCCCCCTCCCCACTGACCATCTGGCCAGGCGCACCCCCTCTAAGTAAACCCCCCCAACCAGGCACACCCCTCCTCCTCACTCACCCCTTCGGCCAGGCCTGCCCCCTCCCCACTGACCCCTCCAGCCAGAAGTGCCCCCTCCAAGTAAGACCCCCCCCGGCCAGGCGTGCCCCCTTCCCACTGACCCCCCCAGCCAGGCACACCCCCTCCCCAGTAACCATCTAGCCAGAAGTGCCCCCTCCAAGTAAGCCCCCCGAGCCAGGCATGCCCCCTCCCGTTGACCACCCCCCTCCCCATTGACAGCCCCCCTCCTCGGTGAGCCCCCCCAGCCAGATGCGCCCCCTCCCCGATGACCATCTGCCAGGCGCACCCCCTCTAAGTAAACCCCCCCAACCAGGCACACCTCCTCCTCACTCACCCCTTCGGCCAGGCCTGCCCCCTCCCACTGACCCCTCCAGCCAGAAGTGCCCCCTCCAAGTAAGCCCCCCCCCCGGCCAGGCGTGCCCCCTTCCCACTGACCCCCCCAGCCAGGCACACACCCCTCCCCAGTAACCATCTAGCCAGAAGTGCCCCCTCCAAATAAGCCCCCCCAGCCAGGCATGCCCCCTCCCCGTTGACCACCCCCCTCCCCATTGACAGCCCCCCTCCTCGGTGAGCCCCCCCAGCCAGGCGCGCCCCCTCCCCACTGACCATCTGGCCAGGCGCACCCCCCTCCAAATAAACCCCCCCCCAGCACACCTCCTTCTCACTGACCCCCCCAGCCAGGCACACCCCCTCCCCGGTGACCATCTAGCCAGAAGTGCCCCTCCAAGTAAGCCCCCCCAGCCAGGCGTGCCCCCTCCCCGTTGACCACCCCCCCTCCTCGGTGAGCCCCCCAGCCAGATGCGCCCCCTCCAACTTGATCCCTCCTCCCCCCCCAGATGCACCCCCTCCCCATTGACCCTCCTCCGGCCACGCTGCATTCTTTGGCGCCTCCCAGCGGAGAAGGAGGAAGGGTCGTCCCGGGGAAGAGTCTTGCCCCAGTCACCAAACCAGGGACCCCCACGATGGAGCCTCAGCCCCGGCAGGGGCTTCAAGCGGACGGTGTGGCCAGGAAAGGTAGAGTGGTGCTGCACCTGGAGGTTTCTTTGGGAAGCAGAGGGGGGGCTGTCCCAGCAGGGCTGAAAGGTGAGAGGGGCTCACCTGGCCTGTCTTTGGCCCAGCAGCTGAGGGAGGGGCTCCCATTGCTATCAGGATTTCTACTCCTCTATTAATGCCGGTTCCCAAGCAAAGCCCCCCCCCTCTCCAGACCCTCTTTCTCTGGGCTGGGGGCTGACATCTTGATGCCCTCAGGGTGTCCCCCAGATCAGACTGCTCTTTCTGCCTTAACCAGGCACAGAAGCTGCAACTCTGTTTCAACTTCGTCTTTTTTACCTTTTAAAAATTACTAATTGTTTGCATTTTGTTTTTCTTGGGCTGCTCTTTGACTCTGACAGAGATGGCCCACCGCCAACTCTCTCACCCGCTTTCCTCAGCTGATGTTAGGGTTAGCCCTGTCAGCATTTGGCTTTGAATAAACAGTGGCTTAAACAATAACCCTGGTTTACAAACTCTGTGGTTACACAATAGGGGAACTAATTCCACGGGGATGTGCCCCTATTCACAGGATTGTGCTTCCCTCCATGACAGACCTCGAAGAGGTTATGCTCGCTAATTCAAAAGCAAAAGCTGAATTAGAGCAGCATAAAAAGATTCCCCCAATTAATGTTGGCACAAAGGCCAACATTAAGTCCTCAAAGGTGTCATCACAGAGACCCTACAAATATTTGAGGATTCGCCTATAGGAAGGAAGGAAGGAAGGAAGATGAGAAGAAAAGGAAGATGGGAGAGAGGGAAAGGAAAAAGGGAAGGAAAGAGAGAAGGAAGGAAGGAAGGAGAGAAGAAAAAAGGAAGGTGTGAGAGGGAAGGAAGAAAAAAGACAGAGGGAAGGAAATGAGAAAGGAAGAAATGAAGAGGTGTAGGAAAGGGAAGGAAGGAAGATGAGAAAGAAGAAAAAGAAAGTGGGACAAAGGGAAAGAAGGAAAAAAGGGAAGGAAACAGAGAAAAATGGATGGATGGATGGAAGGAAGGAAGGGAAAAAAAGGGAAGGAAGGTGAGAGAAAGGGAGACGGAAGGAAGAAAAAGGTGAGGGAAAGAGAAAAGGAAGGAAGATGAGAAGGAAGGGAAGGAAGGAAGAAAAAAGAAAGAGGGAAGGAAGGAAGGCATGAGGGAAAGAGAAGGAAGGAAGGAAGAAAAAGGAAGGAAGGTTCCATGAGTTTCTGGATTCAGGTTTTCCCTTCCAGGCTGAGCTGTCCAGGGTGACTCTTGCTCCGTCCATGCTGTGATGGACCTCCACATCTGGCTGGTCGAAGCAGCTCTTTCCTCCTGGGAGAAACGGAGAGCTTGAAGAAAGTGAGACATCAGAATTCAGTGGAGGGGGGGCGGGGGGGGGGGGGGGAAAACGGGACTCCTCACCCATGCAATAACACCAGAGGAGATGACTAATATTCCCTTGCGGTGCAGCGTCTGCGGTTGGCTGGCTAACGCAGGCAGATTGCAGAGCCAGAGAGAAATTTAGGGAGGAAAGAAGCTGGATTAATTCAACGTAGGAATATCCGCTTTATCGGCCTGGCTCTGGTTCTGAGGATGCCAAGGGGCTGCCCAGAAACAACAGGCCTCTCCTGGCTGCCATCCTGCTCCTGCTCCATCTGGTCTCCAGGTCTTGGGACAAAAATCACACCCCCTCTGTCTCTTTCTTTCTCCAAATTTGCACCCTGGCCATACAGAGTCTTACAGATTATCATTTTACCCACCTCAAGAAGGACGGAAGGCTGAGTCAACCTCGAGCCGGTTAGGATCGAACCGCTGGCAGTGGGCAGAATTAGCCTGCAATACTGCACTCTAACCACTGCGCCACCACGGCTCTAAATACATTTTTTTATAAGCTTAAATATATTTTTATATGGTTTTTATGTTTTGTTTTGTTTTAAAAATTGTGCATTGCCAAAAGTCGCTCTGTGAGGGAGATCGTTGGTCTCTAGATTTGATAAATAAAAATAAACAAACCATATATAATGTTGGCAGTCAGTTCATCTAGCCCAGATTGGCCCTAGGGTGTTCTGTATGATTTTAACTTCAGCCACAGAGGAAACCCAAATTTGTGGTTTGTAGATTGTGGTTCACCGTTCATCAGAATGTGCAGATCTGGTTAGCTGTGGTTTATTCTATAAGGCCCTGTTCGTCCAGCCCCAGACTCTTCATTTAAGCAACTTTCCCAAAACCCACAAGCCCCCCCCCCCCCCCCCCCCCCCCCCCGGCTCGGGGCCCCAACCCTCACCCCCAAACGAAGTAAAATCCAGCATTCTCAAACTTTTGGCAGCTCATTTTTGCTCTCAAACCACCACCCCAGGGATTCCACACCCCCCAAGAACATTTGCATCCGTTTTTAACATCTGAATACCGAAAATAGAGATTTCATGAATTATGAACAATACGGATTTATCTTTATTTATTTAAATTTTTTTTTGCTTCTTGTTTTGGGGTGTTTTTCAAGCGGAATCAAAAATAGTCCTTTAGAAGTGGCGGATAGAAGTCTGCTGCAGGGGCTTACGACGTCTCCCGCTATCTTGGGAGCACCTAACGAAGCAAATTATTGTTTAAAAAAAAACAACCAAGCAGAGCCGAGAGGCAGGTGAAGAAAAGGTTTTTGCCGGATTCCTCTGATCCTGCCTTAGAAAGAGGTCGTTTCGGGATGCCTGGAGCAACCTTTAACATGTCTGTTATCTCCAAGGGAGCCTCTATTTGCATTTTCAAAGCAGCTAGTCATCTTGGAGACACGACTTATGTCTGCGGCCTCAAGATTTGCTCTTTGGACTGGAGAGGGAGGGGAAAAGCCCAAGTAAACAAGCCAGCTCCCCCAGCTCCCAACACAGGAGCAAAAAAAGGACACCATAAGGTGATCTGTCAAACGTTTGCAAGCAAAAATACCTGCAGGCGGCAGAGAACATAATGAAAATGCCATCAAAGGGAGGATTGGTCTTTTGGGAAGCGAGACAGATTAGGGATCTCCGATTGGCTGAACTCCCTGTACTTCAAATCAGCAGGCCTAGTGGGGAGGGACGAGGGAAGCTGTAATTCAGCGACAAAAACACAAGATTCTCAGCCAGGCCTTTGGGCAGAACATCGCAAGTGGCCTCGCGCCGAAAGGGTTGGCTTCCTAGCAGAGATGGTCCTTCCAAATATGGCTGAATCAGGATGGGGCTCAGAAGCTTGTAAGCAGGCTGGATCAGGGGTGGGATTCAGCCAGTTTGAACGAACCGGATGCTAATTTTACATCCCGTTCGCCAAACCAGTAGTTGCAAGGACTGGCTGGCCCCGTCAGCCATGCCCCTCCCCTCCCAGGAGTCTCCACGCAGCCCGTTTTGGATGCCAGGTAAGTGCAGCACCCGCGTGGAGGCTCTGGGAGAGCAAAAGACCGGCCTCCCAGAAGTCTGGAAACGGGCTTGTTTTCGGCCTCTGGAGGGCCTCCAGAGCCCGGGGAGGCCATTTTCGCCCTCCCGGAGGCTCGGGAAAGCCTCCAGAGCTGCAGGAGACCGAGTAGGCCATGCCCATCATGGCCACGCCCATCCAGCAAGTAGGCAGAGAACTGGTTGCTAAAATGTTTGAATCCCACCTCTGGGCTAGATCCTTGGATGGGGGCACCTCCTAGACTGACAAACAATCATCTCAAGACAAACCAACATTCAGAAACTCACCAAGAGCTGAGATCAATTCAGATGCTTTGCCATTTCAATCCTGGACCAAAAAACCCCAAAAAACTGAAAAGAAAAGAGAACAAGATTGAGCAATTTACGGACAAAGTGAAGGAGGGGTAGAAATTAAACCCACCGTGCTCATTCTCAGCTTATTTAGGATATCCACTTTGAAAGTCAAACAGCACATTGAATTTCTAACACAGAAACACAAGAGCCCTTTGTAAATCAGTTCACGCAGGTTGGAACCAGCCCAGTGCGGTCGTTGGGAAGCCCAGAATTCGAAAGCGGGCCTTCACAGAATTCTCCCCATGAACCAGAGCTTGGCTAACCAGGGTTTATTAATCGCCATTGAGTCCATTCAGACAATCCGCTAAACCCAGCCACTTTTCAGCGCTGCAGGACGGCAACGACTGGGGAGGCTTGGCAGCATCCTTGGGGTTTTAATTAGCAGCACTTCTTCAACGTGATTATTTTGCTGCAAACTGGCACCAGCAACTGTCTTTCTGCCAAATACCGAAGGATTTCAGAGAGCCGATGATATTTCTGCTGCCGCTGGACATCCTGGTCTTAAAGGCCGCCTTCTCCCTCGGCTGGGCATCTGAAAGCCTCATTTTGCAGTTGGCATCTTGGGGGGGGCAGGAGGAGAAGAAAGAAAAATACCCTCCCAACTTCCTGGGATGGTGTGGGATTAATTACTCCCCAAATCTTATTAGGTCTTGAACAGGGCGCTGCAACCGTGGCTGATGGGACCCTGGCATCCATTGGAAAAAGATTACCGTTAATTAATTTAACTCGTCTGCAAAGAGAGAAGTTGGCCGTGCCTTCGTTCCCGCCATCTGGCAGGCTCTCAAGAAAATGCATGGATTTCAAAGTGCAAAGGGACATGCAAACAATTCAGCACAATCTGCTGTTGGGGGGAAAAAAATGCACAATTGTGTTCCTTTTTTCCAAAACTGTGTTTCTTTCAAGCACATGGTAACGAGGGAGAGCCTGGAAAAAAATGGCAATAAAGCATGGCTTTGTGGGCGTGGCAGGGGAAGGATACTGCAAAATCCCCATTCCCACTTATACTTATGTGAATTAAGGAGGTGTCTATCAGAGTTGCTTCTGAACATTATTTGGACATGCGTGACTTTAGTTCCCTCGTCTAGGTGGCAGATCCTGAACATCTCGGTCGCCTTCCTGACTCTACATCTGGGCAAGACTGTCCTTCAGCAACTGAAGACTGGACAGCACATTTTTTCCCACTTGGGACTAAAGAAGAGCGTCGCATTTCCAGATAAGAGCCACGGTGGCGCAGTGGTTAGAGTGCAGTACTGCAGGCTACTTCTGCTGATCACTGGCTGCCAGCAGTTTGGCAGATCGAATCTCGCCAGGAACAGGGTTGACTCAAGCCTTCCATCCTTCTGAGGTCGCTAAAATGAGGACCCAGATTGTTGGGGTTTGCAAGAGGCTGACTCTGTAAACTGCTCAGAGAAGGATGTAAAGCACTGTGAAGTGGTATATAAGTCTAAGGGCTATAAACCCAGTGGCCACATCTACGAAATAGCCAAGAGAGGCACTGCTGTTTCCCCCTATTTGTGTTACTGCCCCCTTTCCAGAGAACAGCAGGCCCTCCGTTTTTCCCCCTGCCAAATCCCAACATCTAAAGTGACAGGAGGGAAACATTATTCTCAGTCCAGAGGCCAGTAATGAGTCTAGCTGTAGTTAATCAACAGTATTGATTTTCTCCAGCGTCAAGGCCTTTCAATCCAGGGACGTGTTGTGCTGGCTTTGCATACGTTCGGAGGGAGAGTTCTCAAAGTGCCCAGTTATGGGAGCTCAGCCCCACACAGTGGTTTACCCCAGACTTAGGAGGCAATTGCGGTTGGGTGGAACATCAAACAGAGGATTGTTCCTGGGCCTTGATAATCCTGGGTAACTGCAAGATATCTCCGTTAGGAGCCAATTTTGACCCACAGGCATGACTTAATCCAGGAAGGGAGACAAGGAGGTTAGACCTGAATGGTTTCTTCTAATAGTGTTTCTCAACCATAGAATAGAATAGAATAGAATAGAATAGAATAGAATAGAATAGAATAGAATTTTTTATTGGCCAAATGTGATTGGACACACAAGGAATTTGTCTTGGTGCGTAAACTCTCAGTGTACATAAAATAAAAGATACATTGATCAAGAATCATAAGGTACAACACTTAATGATAGTCATAGGGTACAAATAAGCAATCAGGAAACAATCAGTATCAATATAAATTGTAGGGATACAAGCAACAAAGTTACAGTCCTACAGTCATAAGTGGGAGGAGATGGGTGGTGAGAATGATGAGAAGATTAATAGTAGTGCAGACTTAGTGAATAGTTTGACAGTGTTGAGGGAATTATTTGTTTAGCAGAGTGATGGCGTTTGGAGGGGAAAAACTGTCCTTGTGTCTAGTTGTTCTGATGTGCAGTGCTCTATAGCCTCGTTTTGAGGGTAGAAGTTGAAGGAATTTATGTCCAGGATGCGAGGGGTCTGTAAATATTTTCACAGCCCTCTTTTTGACTCATGCAGTATACAGGTCTCAATGGAAGACAGGTTGGTAGCCATTGTTTTTTCTGCAGTTCTAATGATCCTCTGAAGTCTGTCTTGTTGGGTTGCATTGTTGGGGACGTTTTTGTCCTCCCGGGCTCCGGAGGCTTTTCTTGAGTCTCCGGGAGGGCAAAAACAGCCTCCCCATGCTCCAAAGGCCCTCTGGAGGCCAGAAACGGGCCAGTTTCTGGCCTTCCTGAACTGGTAGGCCCGTGTTTCACCTTCCCTGAGCCTCCGTGTGCGCCATGCACTTACCTGCATCCAAAATTGGCTGCGTGGAGACTCCTGGGAGGGGAGGGGTGGAGTGGACTGAGCTGGGCTGGGCCAGCCAGGAGTGGGGTTTGGGGGTTCTCCGAACTGCACAGAATCTTAGCTAGAGGCTCTTCCGAACCCCTGCGAACCCCCAGTAGCCCAGCCCTGCCGGGGAGGGGGGCAGAAATCACACAGGCCACTCTGAGCCTCGTGGAAGAACACGGGATAAAAATAATCACAGAGGAAAAGGAGGAAGCGCAGCCCTTTCCAGCAGTGATGCTCAGGAACAGAATATAATCTACACTTGAGAAAGAAAAGCGATTCCCCGTTGTGTCCGTTGCAATTGTACCCGTCGTGTTGTCCTTGGATACAGCTTTGCATAAAACACATCCGTTTCTAGTGCACCAATTCACAATCACAAAGCTGCCAACTTTGGCAACTGAAACTTTAGAACCTGTCAGGTACTATTCAGAGAACTGACACATGCGTGGAAGTCAGATGTCCCAGCCAACGGTGTCTTAGGACTCTTAAAGCCGCCCTGTGCATGGGTGCAAATGTAAACCAGAAGCCATTTCAACCAAGGTGGCTCAAACAAGCCACTCAGGTTACGTGGGACCCACGGAGAGAATCGCCAAAGCAACTCCACAAATATTTGCGTCTAACAAAAAATGAGAAAATGTCTTCTCTTTGCTTGCTGGGTTCTTCTTGAACTAAGCAAATCTTTTACATCCATTCTGGAGTAAGAGTTTGCTCAGTTCCTCACGGGTTTTCTTCTTGTGCGGATCCAAGTGCATTTTGAAAACTTCTTTGCATGATGGATGTGTTACCAAAAAACAACAACAAGAAGAGCAGTCTTGATATGATCATAATATATTCCAGACATCAATATATTTTTTTAGCCTGAAGTTCCTGCATACCCGAAAAATCTAGGCGCTCACGTCATTTGTTTCTCTTAATGTGATTTTGCTGTGTTACTGTATATATTTATGCATCCAGCTTTATTTACTCATAAGTTATCCGTACCATATGTTTTCAAACCATGCCTTAATTTCAAACACACACACACACACACAAATATGAAATAAGTGTTCTGCTCTATCATTCCCACTTTGGAAAAAAGGCGAAATAACTCCATTTTGGTGCTTTTTTTGTTGTTGTTGAGAAAACTGCAAAAAGCAGCTCTCCTTTTTTTGTACTGAAATATGTCTGATTGCTGCTGAGCTACTCTCTAATTATCCCTTTCTCAACAACAGCCAGGGATCTTTATGTTCCTGGTCACCAATCTGCAGAATTGCACGGAGACATCCAGGAAGTGCCTGTTTTTGGTCCTCCAGATTTCCATCTTGCATGGAAATGGAAACAGCTGAAGGGCTTCCTCCAGCAACAGAAGGGGGAGGAAGCTTTCCCAACAACTGCAAGAAGAACATCGGCCTAGTGGCTGGAAATACAAGTAGTCCTTGTTTTATGACCAAGATTAGAACCAGAATGTTGCTAAGCAAGGCACTTGTTAAATGAATCACACTCAGTTTTATGCAGTGGTGGGATTCAAAGAATTTAACAACCGGTTCTATGACCTAATGACCGGCTGGGTGGGCGTGGCCATGGTGGTCGTGGCAAGGGGGTGTGACAGGCAGCGCTCGGCGGCCTGCACCCCCCTGGGAGGAAAAATGGGCTGTGGAGGGAGTGCGCCCCCCCGTGCCCCATTTTGGGCCTAGTAGGCCTCCCTGCACTTACCTGGGAGTCAAAATGAGATGCGATGGGACTCCTGGAAGGAGTGGGGAGGGGTAGAGCCACCCAGCAATTTAACAACTGGTTTGCCTGAACCGGCTGAATCCCAACACTGGTTTTATGACTTTTTGCCATGATTGCTAAGTGAATCGCACAGTTATTAAGCAGATCTGAGTTCCCCCATTGACTTTGCTTGTCAAACAGCAGCTTGGAAGGTGGCGATCACGTGACCCCAGATTCCCACAACTATCGTAAATACATGACAGTTGCCAAGTACCTGAATCTTGATCACATGACCTGGGGATGCTGCAATGGTTTAAGGACGACCTCCGGTCAAAAGTCCCTTCTTCTTTTTTTTTCCAGTGGCGTTGTAACTTCAGACAAATGGTTGTAAGTCGAGGAGTCAGCTGTAAGGCTTTGGCTGGAACGACAGCTTCCAGAAAACAGCATTCGACAAAAGTTAAATCTTAAATCTCTGACACGGGGGACCCACAGAGCTGAATAGAGCCGAAATTGTGTTCGTTCCCATCCCGGCTTTGTTGAAGACAGCCGTCTCTTTGTTGCTTGTCCTGTCAAGTGGGGCTGGAGCACACTTGCGCAACAGCAAACGAGGAGGGAGATTTCGTGGCGAAGAATAGGGAAGAGCTCCGACATACGGGCAGCCATTCTTTCCCCTGCGAGACGGAGGAGCCATTTCCTGGCTATTATCTCCCCGGATGGGCTGAAAGTGGATGATTTATGAAAGGAGACACACGCACCCCGTTCGGAGCGGCGAGGAAGGAAAAGAGGGTGACCTACTTTGTCAATGTTCCAGCGTGATTCCTAGTCAACCGTCGGCCAGAATTGGCTGGGATGCTAAAACTGACAATGCATCTGATTCCCAGGAGGGGACCAGCAGGATGCTGAAAGGGCCCAGGTGGAGAAATTTAAGCTGCAATTTTAGCAAACAAGCCTTCGAGGTCCCAGGTTTGGCAAGACCCCAGCGTCCGCTCAGATTGTCCATTCTGGCTGGACAATCCAAATCGATCCCTCCGACAGACAGGCAAGCAAGACAGCAAGCCGCTCGGTCTCCAACTCGGTTATTGTTCCTTGTCTGTCCTTAAAGACACCGTTGGTCCAACCTAAAGAGACAAATGTTTGGAGAAAGCGGACCCAAGCTCCGGTTCCAACTTTTCCAACTCTTGAGGCTCCCGAGAAACACGAACCAAACGACACGTTCATCCACACATCGGGCAAATTTCATGTGTGAGAAGGAGTGAGAAGGAAGCGCAGCTAAAGCAAAAAACAAAAAAACAGCCCAGTTGGAAACAAACCCAGAGCTAATTCTGCATTTCAGGGCAATCTGCATAAAAGTCTGCGGCTTCCAAGCATTTAGAGGCAGTCCTCAGCTTACAACAGTTCATTAATGGTTCAAAGTTACAACGGCACTGAAAAAAAATGACTTATGAAAGGTTTTTCACACTCATGACCGTTGCAGCATCTCCCTGGTCATGTGATCAAAATGGAGGTGCTTGATTCCTATTTATGACAGTTGCAGTGTCCCGGGGGCTCACATGATTCCCTTTTGCGACCTTCTGACAAGCAAAGCCAATGGGAGAAGCCAGATTCATTTAACAACCGTGTGACTAAGTTAACAGCTGCGGTGATTCGCTTAATAACTGGGCCAAGAAAGGTCGAAAAATGGAGCAAAATTCACTTAAGATCTGAAGTGTTAGCAACAGAAATTTTGGGCTCCATTGCAGGGTTGAAATCCAGCAGGTTCTGACAGGTTCTGGAGAACCGGTAGCGGAAATTTTGAGTAGTTCAGAGAACCGGCAAATACCACCTTTGGCTGGCCCCAGACTGGGGAGGGAATGGGGATTTTGCAATATCCTTCCCCCAGGAGTGGGGTGGGAGTGGAGATTTTGCAGTATCCTTCCCCTGCCATGCCCACCAAACCACGCCCACAGAACTGGTAGTAAAAAAAAATTTCACCACTGCTCCATTGTGGTTGTTTGCCATCCGATGCAAGTTGATGTTGGGGGGGGGGAACCATCTCAAAACTGGCTCCCAGGAAGACAAGTCAGCCCCTTCAGGACCTGGGACAGCTGCCTCTGGCAGGGCCTTCTTTGCCTCTGCCCCCTCCAGCCTGGAGTTTCTTCCAATGAGAGGCATGGAGATGCCATGACAGACTCAACCCATCCCTGCTCTCTTTTCAAGGGCTCGGCATATGTCACTCCTATTTCTCAAGCTGCTACTTTTTGGGGGGCAAGCATGAAGTTTTGACAAAAAAACCCAGAGAGGCTCTTCTGTTTTGCAAAAAGCACTTTTTTTTTTAATGTGGGAGAGCCACGTTCTTCTTTCAAATCATTAATCTTCAGCGATGTTTGGAGAGAACCGCTCCCAGTCCGAAGCTGCTAGCAATTCCCTGAGTGACAACTCTTTCACTCAAGCCCTTCTTCCCGTCCGTTTCCTCTCCAGCCTTCGAGTCCTCTTATGTCATTGAGATAAGTGGCCACGAGAAGTGTGTTTTCCACAGTGACATCTCCGCCAACCCATTCATCATCGCTTCCCTCCTCCTGTTTAACTCCAGAGGAGAGATACCTTGCGGAGGACATCAAGTTAAGAAAAACCGGGGGATTTCACCCCCCCCCCCCAGAAAAGCTACAACGGAAAACTTCTTCCTGATTGGCAGCACTGGGATTCTTCTCTCTAAGGAAGGTTGGAAGATCTCTGGAGGCCTTCATCACAACTGTCGGATGGGAATTCTTCAGCAAGCAGAGAATTGGGCACATATAAATATAAATATTCAGGTGAATAAATATTCAGATTCAATATCCATGTTCCTTGGAGCCCCTTAATGCAGGGGTCTCCAACCTTGGCGACTTTAAGCCTGGAGGACTTCAACTCCCAGAATTCCCCAGCCAGCTAAGATCTTACCTTACCTACCTACCTACATACCTACCTACCTACCTACCTACTACCTACCTAAGGAAGATGGTAGGATTCCCAACAATTCAAAGGAGCAAGCAAACCTTGCTTTTTTTCCTTAAGCGGCTCGATGTGATTCAGTGTGAAAAAGAAGGACTTTCTACAGCTAGTCCTCAACTAATGACCAAAATTTGTACCTAAATTCCCATAGCCAAGCAATGCGGTCATTCAAGCGAGTCAGCAGGTGACCGTGATCCATTTTACAACCTTTTTTTGCTCCCGGTCATTAAGTGAATCCAACTTTCCCCCCACCCCCACCCTTGACTGCTTATCGGAAGTTGGCTGGGAAGGTGGCAAATGATCACACACAAACACACACACACACACACAAAGAGTTATGACGGACATAAGCGGTTCTGTGGGCGTGGCTTGGGGGGAGTGACTTGGTGGGCATAGCAAGGGAAGGATACTGCAAACTCTCCATTCCCACCCCATTCTGCAGCCAGCCAGAGGTGGTATTTGCCGGTTCTCCAAACTATTCAAAATTTCCACTGCCGATTCTCCAAACTGCTCAAAATTTCCACTGTCGATTCTCCAAACTGCTCAAAATTTCCGCTATCAGTTCTCCAGAACCCGTCAGAACCTGCTTGATTTCACCCCTGCCTTACAGAGACCCTGTCAGCCCCAGTTTACTCATTTAGAAGCTGGAAGGCTGATGACCTACATTTCTAAAGGGCGCCCGTTTGGGGAAAGCGCTC
This sequence comes from Pantherophis guttatus, assembly GCF_029531705.1. Next base: position 3,688,651 of record NW_026844102.1, read on the forward strand.
CAGCCCCCGAAAGTGAGACTTCAGCCCTTTTCTCTTTTAGAGTAGAGAGGAGACTTCGAAATCTGGAATTACAGCATAATTAGAATTACGCCAACTGGAATGCAGCCAGGAGATCGGGCTAAATGGCTGTGCTCCATTTAACACCGAGCGCCATGAGATTTTTAATGATCACCAGTGGTCAAGACCTTGGTTTTACATCTCATTTATAAGATAATAAAGTCATCTCCCATTTATTCTTCGGTCCTAAGGGACGCGCAGACAAATTGTACGTGTCAGAGGGGGCAGCGGCTTAGAAAAGGTGGGTTTTCCTCACCCCCCCGATCTTAAAAATGCAGGGGTCCGAAACAAACCCAGATCCTGAAGGGGCCGGATTTTTGTACAAGTCCAGTTTAGTGTCCGGCTAGCTCCCCTGATCTGCAGCGTCTTTAAGTGTCATTGCTCAAAGGAAGGTGAGCCCCGTTCTCCTGTGAGTTATTCCTCCTGCTCCAATATACGTGGAGTTTATAAAACGGTCTCGGCGATAATTGGCCAGGCTGCACCATTCTCCTGTGAAGGTGAGACGGAGCAGGTGAAAACAGGAGCTGTCATTTGAAAAGGGAGCAATGGAGAAATTAATAAAGCAGGATCTCTCAACCTTGGCAACTTGTAAACGTGCGGGCTTCCACTCCCAGAATTCCCCGGCTGGCCATTTTTAACTTCCCAGGAGTTCCTTGCTCTTTTTGATGCACTTTTCAGACTCAGAGTCCCTTTTCTTCAAGTCAACCAGGAATACAAAGCAAGAAATCTTGGACTCTTGGAGCAGGTGAGGGTTTGGGAAAAGCCTGGCCTGCAAGGCCATTAAAAATGTGGACAATGCTTTGGCTCCAGAGAAGAACAAACTGGCTTCGATATCGATGGGAAAGAGTTGTTTTTAGCAGAACCACTTCAAATAGCAAATTACTGAGTGCCGCTCAGATCAATATTAGAATCTGTTTAATTAATTTGCATGATCAATAACTCAGGAAGCTGGGATTTCGGCTTGTACAGGAGAGAAATACGACACTTTCTTTCCTCTGTGTTGTTAAAGGAAGACTTGGCTTCCTTCAGCAGGGTAGATAGAGGAAACAGAAGTTTTTTAAAAAGATATTTTTTTGCTTTGTGTTGGTAAGCTGCCTAGAATTTACGGGAGCAACGGTTATAATGTTAGTTGCGAAGTCGTGTCCAACCCATCACAACTCCATGGACAACATTCCTCCAGGCCTTCCTGTCCTCTACCATCCTCTGGAGTCCATTTAAGCTCACGCCGACTGCTTCAGTGACTCCATCCAGCCACCTCGTTCTCTGCCATCCCCTTCTTCTTTTGCCCTCAATCTTTCCCAGCATTAGGCTCTTCCCCAGGGAGTCCTTCCTTCTCATTAGGTGGCCAAAGGATTTGAGTTTCCTCTTCAGGATCTGGCCTTCTAAAGAGCAGTCAGGGTTGATCTCCTCTAGGACTGACCGGTTGGATCTCCTTGCGGTCCAAGGGACTCGCAGGAGTCTTCTCGAGCACCAGAGTTCAAAGGCCTCTCAATTCTTTGGCGCTCAGCCTTCCTTATGGTCCAACTTTAACAGCCATCCATTGCAACTGGGAAAACCATGGCCTTGACTATATGCACTTTGGTTGGCAGAGTTGGCAGTTATAATACATTTAAATAAATAAACGATAACGTTACACTGTGAGTCATTGAAGCGTTATTCATGTACGCCACTCCTCACCATGTTCCCAACACACCCCTGTCTTCTTAATAAATCAGGACATGTCAGAGCAAGCCACCAGATTCCCCAGGCCTTAGAAAATCACAGTTATGTTCCATAACCTTAATGGTAGCTTGTTGTGCTTTGTTTGGAAGCACTCACACCTGCCCAGGTAAAAGAGAAGGTGGTGCAGAGATTGGAGTGGGAAGGAGATGTCTTGTAAAGGTATGCAAAAATGACCTTGCGAGAAAGGAAGGAGAGCTGCAGACCAGTCATCTGTCATGCAGAAGACGGTATCCACAGAAAGAGAGGGAAGGGCATGAGAAGCATTCCAGAAGGGACCCTCCCTCGTTTTCCAGGGACTAAACGGAAAGGAGGGCAGGAATAATTCCAGACTTCCAAAATTCTGTTAATAGGACCTTCCAAATAAAGATAAAGAGCAAGTGTTTGTTTATATGCTTTGTTAGAATTTATATAAAGAAAAACAAGTCTTTGATTTGCCTACGCTTCCCTTTAGCAACCTCTGTCTCTCCCTTGAGTTGAAGTCCACCCATCTTCAAGCTTCCAAGGTTGAGAAACACTGATTTAGTAGAATATCGCTAACATTGTAGACTACCTTCAACCATCGTGCATGGTTGAATGAAAACATTCTACTTCTAGCAGCTGCCACTTGTGTTCATTTGGCTCAGAAAATCGGACCAAGTAAATTCTTCTAACAGTTTCTTGTCTAGACTAGTTCAAAGGGCTAACATTACAGCAGTTGGAGATACCTCATTTATCTCTCTGAAGCAAGATCTCCCTTTGGGACTTCCGGTGGTCTACTAGAGTCATCCTGCCATCCTTGTGCTGGAATAACTGTAAGGAGGACAGGGTGATGGTTTACCACAGGTTCACCAAGATTGGGTGATGCCAGAAGATGCTCAGAAGTCCTGATGAAGGTTCCCAAATGGCCAAGACTCACACAGGAGATGGTCCCCACGTGCTGTCCAACATTTCTGCCCCTTGTCCAAACAACCTTTCAGCTGCATCTCCAGGGCCTGCGTTCTAAGCTTTCAATCTTTCCAAATGATTCTCTTCATATTTTGCTACCTGCCTTGAGCGCTCTTCTGCCTGAACATCTACGAGGAGTCAGACGCTCAACCAAGGCTTCCCGCTAGGAGCAAAGTTGCAGCGTTGGCATTCTGCTCAACCCTGACCCAGCCACAGATGCCTGGTCAACAGCTTCACGTCTTCTTCTCTGCGGACACCGTCAGCTTTTTCCACAAGGGCTGTCCTCCCCCGAGGCACCGATCTGATCCACGGAAAGAAGGTTTTCATTTTTCTTCTTGCTGAAACGTCCTGGGCTGGTATGTGCACTGATAGACAATTAACCGAGAGGATCCAAGGAAAGAATTACAGTGGGACAGCAGCTGCCCCCAGCTCGGAGGAGCTGCAACATTTCCACATTAGGGCTAAACTAGCAATTAATTTTCTTGATGAGCTTAAACTAACCTTTCTGCTAAAAGAGCAAGGTAATTTCCCCACAAACAATATCTAACATGACATTTGCCGAGTACAATGGGGAGAAGGTGTCCAACTGAGAAGCAATTTGAAAAACAGCAGTTGGTAAACACAACCAATTTGCACCTTCCAAGCTGTAATTTGGGGGAAAAAAACACACTCAAGGCTCCTGGCGGTCAGGTTACAAGAACCGGTGTGACACCAGATCTAAGAGAGTTCTGCAGGCCTTCGCCGTCTTTGAAGGTTTGTTTGCAGAAACCAAGAGTGCATCTATCTCCCCCGGGGTTTGGTGAAGGACTCTTGTCATTTATTGGTTAGATTTCAATCCCACCTTGGTTTTCTACAACTCAAGGAGACACACCTAATGCGCCTTCCTCATATTTCCATCACTGCCAAACCTTGTGAGATGGGTTGGGCTGAGAGAGAGGGACTGGCCCAAAGTCACTCAGCCAACTTCCGTGCCTAAGAAACATATAGTCTTCCTGCTTTGAGTCCAGCATTATAGGTCACCCCAGAGAGAAGACATCCCAACCTTTCCTTAAAGACTTGCACCGTGGTATGGCTTGCCTCTTGACATGGTAGGTACTTCATCACTGGAGGTCTATGGAGACTCTCAATCCTCCAAGTCATGGTTGTCTCAAAGGGGCTTCTTTCTTCTTTCTTTCCAAGCAGTCTCCATGTTTCCAGTGTCTTTTTCCCCACTTGGAACTGAACCCAGAAGGATATTTCTTCCAACTCTGTCTTCACACGAATCCTTGATGTCCGTGGGGCCAAAACAATGGAGGACAACCATCCCTTGGACATCAGAGAGACCATCGGAAGGAACTCTGTGCATGGAGGGGAGACAAAGGATCCTTGTGTCCCAACTGTCTCCCAAGCCCTACGAAGGATCAAATTCAGAACTGTTCCACACCAAGAGATCCCATTTCACTTCCTCCAGACAAGGCTCATCAACATTCTTCACACATTCTTGGTTTGAAAATGACCTTTGTAGCTTTTCCACGCTGGACAAATGGCACCACGCTGGGAAAAAAGAGAGAGAGAGAGAGAGAAGGTATCTAATTTCCCCTAATTGCTCTGTCAAAGTGTAATTAAGCTAGCCAGAGCTGGGCTGTTAGGGGCAAAACTTCGTGAGCCTTGAATGTCATAGCTATTAGGGGGGTTTCCTTGACCTCCGAAGCACCAGCCATTTTTTTTAAAAAGTTGGCATCGAATGACTTTTGATCATCTGCCATCTTCTGCTGTGGCACCAGCGGAATAAATGGGGCATTGTCACGGATCGAATGGAAAGGAGGATGGAAGACTCAGCTAAATTTTGCTGGATTAAATTCCATCCTCTTGGCAGATGCAGCCCACCTCCCCTTCAACAGAGCATACAGATACAGATGCATCCTCCATGCGCGACGATTTACATGGTGCCCACTCCTCCCTTCTCTCCATTTTTATACCATCTATATCTGTGATGGTGAACCTATGGCACGTGTGCCACAAGTGGCACGTGGAGCCATATCTCTGGACACGTGAGCCATTGCCCTAGCTCAGCTCTAGTGCGCATGCATGCACCGGCCAGCTGATTTTTGGCTCCCCCCGCTTTTGGCACGTGATGGCAAAAAGGTTAGCCATCCCTGGTCTATATCCTATAGTCTTTTTTACTAATCTGAATATTGGAAGGAGTTGAGGTTTAGAAAAAGAGCCTTGGTGGCGCAGCAGACTAAAGTGCTGTTAAGTAGCACCAGCTGCCTGCAATTACTGAAGTTCAAATCTCACCAGGCTCAAGGTTGACTCAGCCTTCCATCCTTCCGAGGTAGGTGAAATGAGGACCCAGATTGTGGGGGCAATAAGCTGACTTTTTATAAAAAAGAACGCCGCTGGGGGAGGGGAAAGCCCTACTAAGCAGGTATATACAAAAGCATGAAGGCTATTGCTTAACGCATTGTAAGCTGCCCTGAGTCTCCGGAGAAGGGCGGCATATCAACTGAACCAATAAATAAATAAATAAATAAATAAATTTAGACCGATTGGAAAAATACAAGAACTGAGGAATCCCAATGGAGCATTAAAGTGACCGCCTCTTAATCTTGGTGATTAATATCAGTAAAAGCACCACATCTGTTCATAAACAGACTGTCTTCCACTTACAATCATTCATTTAGTGACCATGAAAAGTTCCTGAAAAATTTACTGGGGGGAAAAAAGTGACTCATCCACATTCCGATGACCATCACCACGTCCCCAAAGTCTGGGATCAAAATTGGGGCACTTGGCAGCAACCAGCAATGGTTTTACAACAATTCTGTGCTTACGTGATGATCGCCGTTCATTCCCAGCTGGCTTTCAAAGATTCCCAGATTCAATCCAGCTTCCCTTCCTTCGCTCCAGCCGAAGCCAATTTAAGTGTGTTTGTTTGTTTTGCGTTGCAACCTTAAATACCACTGAATCACTCCTGGAGGCTCTGGAGTGGCTTCCTGTTTGATTGACACGCGCAGAGCTGCTCAGTGGTCAAATCTGGGATCACAAGCCTTCCTTTCTCCTTCTCCTTTTCACATTTCATTAAAGCTTGCTGATCTAGCCAGAACTACAGGCTTCCTCCCGCAGTTTCAGAGACGTCTCGCCTTCTAAGTAGTAGAAAGATGATGTCGCTGCCAATCAGCCCTAAATCTTAGTCCTGGGCTCTTAATAGTCTCAGAAAGCAGGAGGAGGAAGGCGGGGGGGAGGCTAATCTCCAGGCTTCAGCAAATCAGATCGAGAACCCCCTCAGCCTTGGGTTCAATGCTCGTTTCTTGGATAAAACCTAAAAAGCAGCTCTGAGCTGTAATTTATCTTGACCTTTGTGAAGATTGACCACTGTGGAATTAAGCATTTCAGCTGTTCTGGCCCAAATGTACAGGGATATTGTTAATCTTGGTGGGAGGGGCTTAAAGACTGGGGTGGGCTCCAAAAATTTTAGTAAGGGGTTCTCTGCCCGGTTGCTAGTGGGCGTGGCCATGGTGGGCATGGCCTAGTTGGTCTCCTGCACCAATGGGGGGCTTTTTTGCCCTCCCCGGGCTCCGGAGGCTTTTCTCGAGCCTCCAGGAGGGTGAAAATGGCCTCCCCAGGCTCTGGAGGCCCTCTGGAGGCCGGAAATGGGCTCAAACTTCCCGAACTTCTGATAGGCCTGTTTTTTGCCCTCCCTGAGCCTCCACACGCGCCCTACACTTACCTGCACTCAAAACGGGCCACATGGGGACTTCTGGGAGGGGTGGGGCCAGCCAGGAGTGGGATTTGGGGGTTCTCCAAACTGCACAAGATCTTAGCTAGAGGTTCTCCTGAACCCCTGCGAACCCCCAGCAGGCCACCCCTGCTTAAAGTTCTCTGGGAACATCTGGGGAAAGTAAGAGCATCCCAAGAACCAGCTGCACAAGGATGCCCGGGCAGTGGGTCAGCCTGGCGTCCCCTTAATATGCTCAAACCAAGAATTGATTCTTGGTTCATTGTGGTGGCCCCATTGCAGATCATTCAATTCCCCATCCCGTCAAACTCTACTTGTGAATTCTTCCCAGTACAGATAGGGCTTGCCTTATAGCAGTTCATTTAGTGACCATTTCAACAGCTCTGAAATAACAGTCAAAATTCAACTGCTTGGGCCCCCCTTCTTAGGACTCAACTCATCACTAGGACTTTAATGACCTAGGCAGCTCCGTTGAAGCAATCTATCTGGTAGTCCCGAGGGAAATCGATCCCTTGAACCCGGAGGCCTTCAAACTTGGCAGCTTTAAGACTTGTGGACTTCAACTCCCAGAATTCTCCAGCCAGCTATCAAACTTGGCAGCTTTAAGACTTGTGGACTTCAACTCCCAGAATTCTCCAGCCAGCTATCAAACTTGGCAACTTTAAGACTTGTGGACTTCAACTCCCAGAATTCTCCAGCCAGCTATCAAACTTGGCAGCTTTAAGACTTGTGGACTTCAACTCCCAGAATTCTCCAGCCAGCTATCAAACTTGGCAGCTTTAAGACTTGTGGACTTCAACTCCCAGAATTCTCCAGCCAGCTATCAAACTTGGCAACTTTAAGACTTGTGGACTTCAACTCCCAGAATTCTCCAGCCAGCTATGCTGGCTGGAGAATTCTGGGAGTTGAAGTCCACAAGTCTTAAAGCTGCCAAGTTTGAAGACCTCTGCTTTAACCATGATAGGTTTTGTATCAAAGATACAAAACTGCCCCAAAACCTTCCCAAACTGCACTGCTCTTCCTGGAGCTAATTAAACTATTAAATTACACTAGCCAAGCCAACAAGCATTTGTTATTGTTGATCTGTTCCCAGCCACGGAAACTCACAATTGCTAAAACAACAACAAGAAGAAGAAGATGTGCCAGAATCTCCTGATTGATGATCTCAAACAAAACACCGTACATATTGAAGAAATATTGTGGGTGATATTATTATTATTATTTTTACAAATATATTGCTTTCCTCCAGTTTTGAGGGACCCGTTGTAGCGTGGGAGGGGGGGAGGGGGCGACGAGAGAAAATGTAATTAATTACACCCCTGAAACATTTTACTGATTGAATCCATGACCCCGACGGTGGTAAGGTTGGCCGGTGATAGATTAGTGTAGCCGAGAATATCATGGATGAGTTTGTCCCGGGAGCTCATTACAAAAAAGATGTCAGGGCATGTAAATCATCAGAAACAAATAGTGCCATCTATCAGAGATGGGCCGATAACGATTACAGGCAGCAGAGTGCAGCGGGATTATTATGCAAAATTTATTTTCCGCTATTAAAATGTGAAGAGATGAGTCAAAATTGTCCTTTCAACAAACCCAGGCTCGGTGCTCTCCCCGAGAGGAAAATCACGGATTAGATGGGCATTGGGTGTCTCTGATAGGCCAGGGAGATGAAAAGGAATAATAGGTTGGAAGGGGCCTTGGAGGTCTTCTAGCCGAACTCTCTCTACTCAAGCAGGAGACTCTACACCGGGGGTCTCCAACCTTGGCAACTTTAAAACTTGTGGACTTCAACTCCCAGAATTCCTCAGCCGGCTTTGCTGGGAGTTGAAGTCCACAAGTCTTAAAGTTGCCAAGGTTGGAGACCCCTGCCCTACACTATTTCAGACAAATGTTTATCCAATCTCTTCTTTAACAGCTCCAGTGATGGAGCACCCAAACTTCTGGTGGCAAGCTGTTCCTTTGGTTAATTGTCCTCATTGTTAGGAAATTTCTCCCTATTTCTAGGTTGCTTCTCTCCTTGATTAGTTTCCACCCGTTGCTTCTTGTCCTGCCTTCTGGTGCTTTGGAAAATAGCTTGACCAAGAGAAGAAATGTGTCAGAATTCATTGCAAAAATCAAATCCAGAAACACACACAGATAACCGATTCAGCTGGATTCATTAACTTCTTTATATACATAATAACAGATGAAGTCTTTACAATACCAATAGTTGATTCTTCCAACGTGGTAGAAGTTATAGCACCAGGCAGGAGAGAACAATTAGTTTCATTTCAGCAGAGCAGACAGCATGCACAGACTGCTTAGTTTCAGTTTCAATTCTGTGCACAGACTCAGAAGCTGCAGACTAAAACACGCCCTGGCTCCAGTCTGTCTCAGCTCCTATTGGCTGACTTAGTTGCTATGCCTATTCATTGGCTGACCTTATTACCATGTCTCTGCCAGTTCATGAATAATCTGACAAAATGAAGGTCTCCAAATGGGATAAGAAAAAGGGGAAAGTAGCATTCACCCCGGTGTGGTTCACTCTTTCTCTCCCCCTCAAATCTTATTCGAGAGAGAAGCATTTCTATAAGATGTGGCCGGAGTAAGATAAGTAGGAATAAAAAGGCATAATTACTGTTCATGGGCCATTTGTTACCGATCGGATCCTCAACTCTATTTCCCATAAGCCTATTAGCTGTGAGCAGCTACCTGGGTTTCAAAGAGACGCTTGGGTGGGATTTCAGGAAAATGGGGCAGGGGTAGCCACCGAAAGAGAGGCTCTCTTATCACGCAGACACCCCCTGTTCAACAACCCAGTTTAAAGCAGCCCTTGCAATAGGTTTTGATAGCTTTTGGCTTCCTCTGGGGTGGGGGATGGGAGACATAATAGGGTTCCTGCAGGCCCTTTGGGAAAGTGGGTGGGTGGGGACAAATCTGTCCTTGGCAAGGGTTCTTTTGCAGCCTCCCTCTTAAATTGGCTCTGTTGCCCCCCCCCCGCCAAAAAACCCCCCAAACATAACCTTCCTCACATTGGAGAAACATGGTTTTTGCCAGGTTCCTGCACAGGGCATACAAAATATGCTAATGAAAATGCAACTCAGCTCCAAAGTAAGGTGGCCCTCAGGAAAAAGAAAAAAAAAAAAACTTCTACCAAGCTTTCATAGCTGGATTAAGGACAGGGTTTCTGAAGCTGTAATTTACTTTAGAAAATATATATATATATATTTAGAAGATCTGGAGGTTCTTTTCCCCGTTCCAAGGGTACTTGGACTGCTATACGTATTTTTTTATTCCTGGCTCAAATCCAAGGCCGCATTCTCCAATTTTGAAGGTGCTTCAGAAGTACCTTCCTTCCTGAATGGCTTCACTGTTACACGCCGAAAGACGTGTATTTTGAGAGCTTAAACAGGTAAGAAGGCTACCTGCTGTTTCTGCACGGCTGTGACGCATCACTTATTTATTCCAAGAATTTATGGACTGCCTATAACTGAACATGGCTGCGAGGAGTCCTATAAATGACAAACACATTCAAAGCAATTAAGGGACAGTCAAGAAGTAAGATTGACAACTCAACTCATAATCACAATAATAATAAAGCTGGAGCCTTAAAAGCAGATGCTAGAAGCAGGAAGTCCGGAGGCCGGGGGCGGATGTTCCAAAAAGATTCTATTTTTTTCTTTCTTTAATAAATCAGTGTCAATGGATTTGGCAGGCTTTTTTACACACAAAAATATATATATATGCAAATATCCTCCTTGAAAAATCAGCAATAAAATCAGCCATAAAAACATGAGGAACCTAAAACAACACAGAGGCCAGGCCGAACCAGCCATACCAAGATCAGAAAGACGAGAGGACCTCCACAAACACATTAAAATCCAGGCCTGGGATCAAACCCTCCCCTCCCTTTCCAGTAATCCCAGTGGGAAAATGTGTTTCAGTACCACAGACAGCAGCAGCTTGAGGGAATGCCATGGGTGAGCTGCGCCCCCCCCCCCCAAAAGAACCCCACTCCCACTTCATCTGACTGTAATGTTTTATGGCACCTGGGCACACAAGCTTTACGGAAAAGCAGGGTCTTCCAGGAGTGGGCTGCTGGGGGTTCGCAAGGGTTCAGGAGAACCTCTAGCTAAGATTCTGTGCAGTTCAGAGAACCCCCAAATCCCACTCCTGGCTGGCCCTGTCCACCACCCCTCCCAGGAGTCCCCACGCGGCCCATTTTGGATGCATATAAATGCAGGGCACACACAGAGGTTTGGGGAGGGCGAAAAATGGGCCTACTGGAAGTTCAGAGAGCCTTCGGAGGACCTCCGGAGCCTGGGGAAGACATTTTCACCCTCTGGGAGTCTCAAGGAAAGCCTCCAGAGCCTGGGAGGGCAAAATTGCACCGCCTCCCCTGCCATAGTGCAGGAGGCCGACTAGGCCACACCCACCATGGCCACGCCCACCCAGCAACTAGGCAGAGACCCCCTTGCTAAATTTTTTGAAGCCCACCCCAGGCCAGTCTTCCTCCCCTCAAAGGGCAATTCAGCCCCTCCAAGAGGATGCAAGCGGTTCCCTATATTTCAATTCCACACAGATGAATGGAGATACTCAACGCTATGGACCAATGGATGTTCTGTATTTGTCCTGAAGTCACGGCGCCATTTTCTACTTCTCCTCTTCTTGGCCTCCTATGAGGAGGGGTCCAAGAGAGGGGACTGGAAAACCGTTGGCCATAATAGAACATCCACATGAGCAGATCTTGCTTTCTCCTGAGGCCTAGAGAAGCCTACCGAGCCATTGGGCAGGTAACCAGGTATCCTAAGCTCTTCTCATCTCGCCACATTCTAGAAAAAAATGCTGGGCGTACATCTATACATTTTCTGAGCAGATATATTAAACGTCATGATTGGATTGTTTCTCTTAGCTCAACAGTTTAGGATAGTATTTCCCAACCATGTCAACTTTAAGACAGGTGGACTACAACTCCCAGAATTCCCCAGCCAGCATTCTGGAGTTAAAGCCTATACATACTAGCTGAGGAATTCTGGGAGCTGTAGTCCATGTATCTTAAAGTGGCCTCAGTATTGGTTTAGGGTAGGGGTCTCCAACCGTGGCCATTTTAAGACTTGTGGTTTCAACTCCCAGAATTCATCTACCAACATGGCTGGCTGAGGAATTCTGGGAGCTGAAGTCCACATACCTTAAAGTGGCTTCAGTATTGGTTTAGGATAGAGATATCCAACTGTGGCCATTTTAAGACTTGTGGACTTCAACATGGCTGGCTGAGGAATCTGGAACTGAAGTCCACATACCTTAAAGTGGCCTCAGTATTGGTTTAGGTCAAGATATCCAACTGCGGCCATTTTAAGACTTGGTGGACTTCAACATGGCTGGCTGAGGAATTCTGGGAACTGAAGTCCATGTATCTTAAAGTGGCCTCAGTATTGGTTTAGGGTACATGCAGGTCTATGATTTGAGAACTGCCCTTCTCCTTCACTGGCAGAAGATTCCCGACGGCCATTTATGCTCTTCAGTCGCCATTTGCCATCCCAGCCCTTCCACCCTTTGCCTTCCCCAGCAGTGATTTATACCAAACGGTTCATCTTTACCATTTTTTAAAATATACTTACTGGCTCCCCCTCCTTCGCCTAAATGCAGCTTTGCCCATCACTCTGGCTGCCGCCGGAGTTTATGGCAGTGATGCAAACAGGCTGCTTATCCCCATGGTGTTATTTACTCCTCCTTATTCTCCTCTGCTCCCATCCGGGAGATTTATAATGATATTAGTTTCCTTCCCGTGGGCTCATTTCATAAGACTGCAAGGCAATCATTCTGAAAGCAGAGCGCTGACAAGAAAATGAGATAATGGCAGCAGGCCCCTATTCTAACCAGCAACACCAAGGGGGAAACTGAGGCTCCAGAAGGGAGGAGCAGCCCTGACAGCCTTCGCCCTGCTCTGTCCTGGCCACGGGTTGATGCCACCTTCCAAACATCACATCCTCCAGTTCAGAGGTCTCCAACCATGGCAACTTTAAGACTTGTGGACTTCAACTCCCAAAAAGCTGGCTGAGGAATTCTGGGAGTTGAAGTCCACAAGTTTTAAAGTTGCCAAGATTGGAGACCCCTGTTCCAGTTAATTATGCATTGTGGTGAAAGTGTGGTGTTTTTTTTTAAGTGTTCCCAAGATGTACAACACAGAACAAGTGTGCCACCACAAAAAAGCTGGATCCTGCACCCAGTGGACGAGATTTCGCAAGCACAGATACGAGGTGGCTTCAAACAGGGAAATACAGTTGAATTTGGGGGAGGCTCTGGAAGTTTCTTTTTAATCAAAATAAGCAAAGCCCAGGTTTGAATGCACCAGTCCTGCAGGGCGGCTTGCTCTGCCTGCTTGTTCTTTTCAAAAAAAAAAAAAAACATAAAATAAATTGAACTTCGGCAGCTGGTCTGGGGTCTCTGATGAATCTGCCGAGGTGTGAAGTTAACGCAAAGGGAGGCCAAACTGGCAACTGTCAGAGATCACACCTCTCTGGCCTTTCTCTCCTCAAACCTTCAGATGTCAGAACAATCCAGGTTGTGTTTCAGAATAAGAATAATAACAGAGTTGGAAGGGACCTTGGAGGTCTTCTAGTCCAACCCCCTGCTTAGGCAGGAAACTCTACACCACTTCAGACAAATGGTTATCCAACATCTTCTTAAAAACTTCCAGTGTTGGAACATTCACAACTTCTGGAGGCAAGTTGTCCCACTGGTTAATTGTTCTCACTGCCAGGAAACTTCTCCTTAGTTCTAAGTTGCTTCTCTCCTTGATGAGTTTTTATCCATTGCTTCTTGTCCTACCCTCAGAGAATAGTTTGACTCCCTCTTCTTTGTGGCAACCCCTGAGATATTGGAAGACTGCTATCATGTCTCCCCTGGTCCTTCTTTTCATCAAACTAGACATACCCAGTTTCTGCAACCGTTCTTCATATGTTTTAGCCTCCAGTCCCCTAATCCTCTTTGTTGCTCTTCTCTGCACTCTTTCTAGGGTCTCAACATCTTTTTCACATTGTGGCAACCAAAACTGGGTACAGTATTCTAAGTGTGGCCTTCAAGTCTGCTTATTTCATCCAGGAATTCGGCCACAAGTTGCATCTCTCCCACCCCGGCAGACATGAGGAGAAACCTGTAAACCGTGGTGGTGAGTTTAATCCCCTCTGCGGGCAGGCTTAAATCTTTATCTCCTGCTAGCGAGCCCAAACGCTGAGCGTGCAGAGACGAAATATTAGATTATTAAATCAATGACACTCCGGTTATTAGTCACACTTGTCCGCATTACCTGACTGGTAATGATCTTCTATTTTTACTCTCCTCCTGATAATGTCCCAGAGGCCTTGAAATTATGTCCAGAAAATTAATTTCTTTGCATTGGGACGAGAAATAGAATGGGGAGGGAACCATCCTGATGTGGAGGCCGTTCATCCTGAAGGAAAAACCTGGCCAGATTGTGGTTTCTTGCCCCAAGGGGCAAGGGCCTGGTTTTCTTGGGGGGGTTTATGGATTTGGACAGTGGTGAAATCCACATTTTTTTACTTCCGGTTCTGTGGGCGTGGCTTGGTGGGCGTGGTGTGGCTTGGTGGGCATGGCTTGGTGGGCATGGCAGGGGAAGGATACTGCAAAATCCCCATTCCCTCCCCACTCCTGGGTCCCTTCCATTTACCTGCTGCAAAAAAATCTTATTTACACCCTCTGGAACTTTTTTCTTCTGCTGACAAGAACCAGGTTTATATGCCGGGAGAGATTTTGGAGCCACAAAAGATCTCTAAAAGGACAGCAAAGCCATCACAGATTTATACGCAAGAAATGTTCCTTTTGTTCTGCAGGGTGTTTTTGGGTAGAACAATGTGAGGGAAGGTAGGTCTCGTTTTATTACCTTTCTCAAGGTTTGGCTAAATCAAGAAAGAAAGAGGAAAGAAAAAGACAAACAATCATTTTGCTTAAAGAAATTTGCAGGAAGAATCAAAATGATGGATGCCAAGAAGATTCCTGCGTTCTCCACGCCCAAACTATTTGGGACTGAAGAAGCAGCAGACAATTTTTTCTGAAATTGATACCTTGTTCGCAGCGATGGTGGGGCGCGATGCAAGATTCCTGAAACGCAAACAAGCTGAACAAAACAAGATGGATGAGCTGGTTATGTTTTCCTAGGAACTTCGTGGGCTATACAGAATATCTGTCGTTGGTTTCGGAGTTATGTAAAATGTTGATTATTAGTCAGAATGGGGAGCTGCGGAGAGCGGAGCGCTTTCCATCCCATTCACTGACTCAGCTAATGATTCGTGCAGGATTATGGGTTTGCAGAGGGGAAGTTGAGGCGTTTGCAACTTTGCAAAGGGGAAGTTGAGGCGTTCGTTCTATTGTGCAATTGGATTTCATGCTATATTAGCGACAACGATGGGCAATGATACAGAATGCAAAATCGAGGCCATCAGGAAAAATCTATTGGGTTCTTCTTCTGTGTATTCTACAGTCGCCTACACGCTAAAATATACACACACACACTTTCATTTATATGTGGAGGGGGGGGTTGTGTGTAGCCCAGCATCTTCCTGGAACCAGTGGCAAAAAAAGTAATTTTGCGATGCCTGAAGATAAAGTGGGCCAATCTGAATTTAATGCTTTCTGTGAAATGTTTCTGTTTCTTGACCCATCATCGTAACCCCACTGTATTGTCCCCAAAAAAGAATCTAAAGACAAGGAAAACAAGTCTGGCAAGGGAAGAGAAAGAATATTGCAATCTTTAGATGCCAACATGACCAAAGCATCTACAGAGTTGGTGGCCTGAGACACACAACAGAACTCTGGTGGTGCTCTGGAATCTTACCAAGAATCACCACAAATACATTTTTTTTTTTTTGCAATTTATGGTCTTTCAGCTGGTAGAATTGGGTCCTACAGAGGTCACTTTGAAGATGGAACTGAAGCTCCTGGCCTTTCCAAAGTTTTTAGTTTTGATTGGAACTAAAAACCCAGCTGGGGAGGGTGAAAACAGCCTTCCCCACCCCACCGGAGGCCCTCTGGAGACCAGAAACAGCACATTGGCCAAATTCCGGATGGCCTGTTTTTGGTTTTCCCCAGGCTCCAGAGCCTTTCTAGGAGTCTGGGGAGGGCGAAAACGGGCTTCCCCACCCCTAGAAAGGCTCTGGAGCCTGGGGAGAGCGAAAAATAGACCTACCGGGCCCACTCTGCCATCACATGCCAAAAGTGAGGCGAGTGCAAGGGGGGTGGTTGCATGTGCATGCACGGGGAGTGGGGCGCATAGAATCATGGATGTGGGCCCGTGCACACATGACCCCCCCTGTGCTCCCCCCGCTTTTGGCACGCGATCGATCATCCAGGGACGGACACACACACCAGCCTAGGATAAACTACTTCAAATGTGACCACCTCCCTAGGTGGTCCCTAGGTGGCTCAGTGGCTAAGACATTGAGCTTGTCGATCAGAAAGGTCAGCGGTTCGAATCCCTAGTATAGGTCTCCTGCCTGAGCAGGGGGTTGGACTAGATGACCTCCAAGGTCCCTTCTAACCCTGTTAATGTTATTTCACCTTACTCTGTAGTCCAGAAGACTTCCTGCCACTGGTCCAGGCGTATTAAGTAGTCAACATTATTTTGGTCACGCGGAGCTCCTCCTACAGAGTTCTTTGGGTCTTCCCTTGACTAAAAAGTTACCAGCCACATCCTTCAATGCACAACTGGCAAAAATGCTTGATCTGCCAGATAAAACTCCTACCTGACAACGTAACCCAGATTACAGCAGCAAAGCGTGGCGACTTTTGCCCCGTTACCAGCAGCCTTTTCCGCCGCTAAAGCCAACAGGGAGACAGGAGAGTTGGCAGTACATCAAAGGAAACCTGAAGCCTGAATGACCCACATTCTGCATTTGAGGGCTCTTTGCGAGCAGCCCAGGAAAATTGCTAATGGCAAAATGAATTGGAGGCGCCATCCTAACCTTGCAGAAAATCTCATTCCAGCATCAGCCTGGCCTGGAAGAAGAAAGTCACTTCTCAAAGACAAGCAAGCTAAAAGGCGGCTGTGAATGTTTTTGTAGCAATTGCAATTCGGCGTGGGAACTTTTACATGTAGAACCAGGGCAAGGAAACAGAGAGATGGGGGAAAAATTTATGTTGTTAAATCAGTCTTGATGGAGGAAAGATTTCCCAGCATGAGTTATTGTGGGGGGTAAAAAAATGGTAAATGTTTATGGTGATCTGTAGAAACCAAATATAGAGAATCTTTAGCCATATACTGAGGTTATTTTCTTCTTCTCGAGAAAATGCACATATAACATTTCATTTATTTATTTAAAATGTTCCTAACTCACTTCCTGCTTAAGACATCACGAAGAGCTCTACAGTAAATTATCCCGAAATCTACACAGCTTTTCTGGGAAATATGCTGAGCTACCTCTGAGACTCAGCGTGTCATTCATTTCAGACAAGTGATTTGGCAGCCTTTCAGATCTGGAGGCAAGCCAAAGCAATGATGAAAATAGTGAAATGTTTCAACTGCACCCACTTATTCAAAAGGTATATTTAAAAGAGGGGTCACGTGGACACTGTCATACTACAGTTTTATCACTAGGTGGCAGAAGACTCAGAGGTGGCTGGGCAGCCATGATTTCCCTCTGCCGCTTACTGGCTGGTGTATCCTCAGAGAGTTTTCCAGACCCATAACACTTAACTTCTGTCTTTCTTCACTGGTTCTCCCCTGAAATTCTTTGCCCAAGTTGTCCTCCTAGTTTGTAATATCTGAACTGTCATGTGTGCGCATGACACCCCCCCCCCGCTCCTGGCACGCGATGGCAAAAAGGTTAGCCATCACTGCCCTAGAGCGAATTGATAGCTTTGAGGGCATTCATATATTCTGGATATTTTGGGTCCTGTGAGGCAGGAAAGACCAGGTTATGTGAAGGCCCAATCCAACTGATTCATTGTTAAACAGCCTATGCAGAGGAATCTTCTTAACTAACCTGCTTAGAGTTAAATACTAGCAATAGCACTTAGACTTATATACCGTTTCACAGCGCTTTACAGCCCTCTCTAAGCAGTTTTATTGCCCCCCAACAATCTGGGTCCTCATTTTACCAACCTCGGAAGGATGGAAGGCTGAGTCAACCTTGAGCCTGGTGAGATTCGATCTGCCAAACTGCCAGCAGCCGGCGATCAGCAGAAGAAGCCTGCAGTACTGCCCTCTAACCACTGCTCCATCGCGGTTCTTAGTCGATAAGAGTCAACTAAATTCCAGGGAGGTTGAACATATTGCTTGTGGCTATGTAAGGATTCTAGTCTCATTCCTCTTTAAACTCCACCCTCAGGTTTGCCACTCCATCTCCTGCAGGTCCCTGTCTGTCAACTATGCCATCTGTTGAATTATTTTTTCTGACGCTCACATATGCAGCCCCACCAAAATAGTTATTCCCTTTCATTTCAAATCCACCCCCTCCTCGGTAACATCCATGGCCCCTTCCCTGCATCCACATTTGAGAAACATTTTGTAAATTGGTAAATTTTGTAAAAACAAACAAAGAGGATATCCATTTAAAAAAAAAAACAACTTGGTCAAAGCATACATTGGTATTCGCCATCAGGGGCCGAGTGCATAGGTGGTATTACCAGCTGAAGGCTAAAATTAGCATGGCACCTGACATTGACAGTTCAGCTGCAGAGGCCCAGAATAGTTTTCCTTTAAAAGCCGCGTTAATTCTTTTTTTTTGCCACGTTCCATTAAAAAGCTAAATTGAGTCACAGTCTATGTTGGGCCCATGGAATAAATGAGCAGAAGCAGCGCCTGGGTGTTAGTGGGAGGTGCCAGCCTCAACTGTCGCAGCAAATAAGGAAATTACCTCAGATACGAATTGCCGTAGAACAGTATTTCTCAACCTTCGTAGCTTGAAGATGGGTGGACTTCCACTCCCAGAATCCCCCAGCCAGCAACGCTGGCTGGGGGATTTTGGGAGTGGAAGTCCACCCATCTTCAAGCTTCCAAGGTTGAGAAACACTGCCGTAGAAGATTCACAGGGTGTGTGCGCACACACACACAATGAAGTATTGCTAGCTTCACCGTGGCTTCATTAGACCACCACTGGCTGATTCTGCAGAACCCCGTGATAAACCATGGTTAGCAAATCCCAACGTCCAGGTCAGGCTTTACAAAACAAGGCAATCCCAAAGCTTAGCATGATGTGTGCATTCAGCCCTTGACGTTCTCAAACAGCGCCACCTAGTGACAAAGCCATTGGATAACATTGTCCACGTATATTTTCTCTCTCACCAATACTGAGCGAGGGCCATTGCGATGATTTTTCTTCTAGATTCCCCTGTTGTTCCTAGGTCTCCCATGGATCAGGCAGGGGTGGGTCCCCCCACATTAGGTTCCCCGCGTTTTTAAAGGAAAACGCCTCCTGTGTGTAGTATCCCTCCACCTGCTTTGAGACCAAAGGTTCTTTTCGCCTGCAACGGTTACTGTGACTCCTAAGAGAAATACTCCCAATATTTATGACACCACAGATAATGTCAATTTAATGCTGGAGTTGAAATGCAGCCAAGGAAGGTCTGTTGTCTCCATCCAGCTTCCTAGAACATACTATTTGACCAACCAACCAGACACCGTCCTCATAACAAGCGGGACACGGTAATCCTTCTGAACTGAAGTCCAGTTAACGTACTGCATAGTAATTACCACAGGCTGACAGGAGACGCTGTCTCTCTCTCTCCGGCATTAAATTCAAGCCCTGACCTTTTCAAACATAATGACTAACTCAACCTTTACATAATAATACATGTGATATTTGGAGAACATAACGTAAGGTGCCATTTTAACTAATTGGAGAGAAATAGATTTACAGAAGCAAATGAAATCGCCAATCAGGCGATTTCCTTGATGTCATAATCATCAGCTTTGGATGGCAGGATTCTGGGCTCTCAATCCACAGGCTCTCCTGGCCAGATTTGGATCCAGACCTCCTGACTGGAGATGCAATGTATGTTCCACGCCTGCAGAGGTTTGTGCATAGAAAAAATGCTCAGATCGAGATAAAGGGGAGAAGAGACATTTTTCAAAACAAAGGCAGAGTTTCTATGGATGGTTTTGGAAATGCATAGATAGCAACGTGTGAAATCCTTATTGCCAGAAGCGTCATTGGAGGCCACTTCCACATCCATCATGTCTTCTCACAATGACAAATAGAGAAACTAAGTTAGACACCCACGTTACATTATTCGCTTCTTAGAACCAAACTTTTCTCATTTGGGGAATTTTGGCAAAAGTGGGGTCAGAACCTGGCCGAAGAATAATCCCCAGGGTGCAGCCCATGGATGTAGTAACTAGGCACAAGTCCCAAAATCAGAAGATCCCCTTCCAAGGTGGCCCTCAGGAAAATATAGCAGCCACCGGCCCTCACCCGTGAGATGAGGGACTGAGATGGAAGTGGTGGCTTGACTGCAAAGGTTGTACACAGCTCAATGGGCCCTTGGCCACTTCCAGAGTCAGTGGATCATTTTGCAAGATGGTGTAAAGGTAAAGGTTCCCCTTGCACATATGTGCTAGTCGTTCCCAACTCTAGGGGGCGGTGCTCATCTCCGTTTCAAAGCCGAAGAGCCAGCGATGTCCGAAGATGTCTCCGTGGTCATGTGGCTGGCATGACTAAATGACAAAGGTGCACGGAACACCGTTACCTTCCCACCAAAGGTCGTCCCTATTTTTCTGCTTGCCTTTTTTACATGCTTTTGAACTGCTAGGTTGGCAGAAGTTGGGACAAGTAGCGGGAGCTCACCCCGTTATGCGGCACTAGGGATTCAAACCGCTGAACTGCCGACCTTTTGATCGGCAAGCTCAGCCACTGAGCCACCGCATCTCTTTTGCAAGATGAAGGATCAGTTAACTCTTCATAATGACAGTCAAGAAGAAGCCTTTTCCCAGGGCAGCCTAGCAACATTTTTTTGGGGGGGGGTCAAAGTTCCCTTTGGACTTTCTGGATCAGGGGTTGAAGGGTATTAAACCCCCACAGTTAAAGTTGTAAAGCTCTGGTCCAACATCCCATCTTCCCAGGCTTCTGGGGATCCAGAACGTTGGTAGTGGAGACAGTGATAAGTTCCTGGAGATGCTGGGTAGAGACTACTTGAGACTCTGGAACCAGGAAGACTCAACTCATGGAATACTTGTAACTCATGGTTGAACGGTGGGGCTCTTTGATGCTCTCTGAGCTTGATTTATCTCCCTGCAATGTTCCATTACCCCAGGAGTCAGCAACCCGCAGCTCTGGAGCCGCATGTGGCTCTTTCATCTCTCTGCTGCAGCTCCCTGTTGCTGGTTGGCTCCACAATTGATAGGGCTTTCGGTTAGGACAGGTAGAGGAAAAAGGATGCCGCACTAGGAGGAGACTATGATGGGGGAACTGGACTTCCAGTCGGCTCCAGAATTGAATGGGGGGGGTTCCGGTTAGGACCTTTGTGGCTCTTTGAGTGTTTAAGGTTGCTGACCCCTGCATTACCCAACATCTGATGATGTTACTTACTGGGGCTGTGAAATGTCTGCAAGAAAACAACCAGGGACCGCTCAGATGCAAGAAGTTCACAGAAGCTGGTAGATGATGCCACCAACATTCCTCTGTCAATCCCTCCTCAGTGTGAGTTGAATTAGAACTCCACAACACCATCATTCCCAGCCAGTTCCAAGCTGGAGAGAGCCAGACAAGGCTGTCAACCCTCCTTCCCTCCCCTGGATTTGTCATCTCAGAGGTACAACCGCTTCCCCGCCGTGCTTGGCAAGGTTCCTCCACCTTCTTTTCATGAGGCCCTCGCTGCTTTCCTTAAGTGGACAATCAGCGAGTTTTATGGTGACAAAATGGCCCAATCCAGCTGCTGCAAACCCTTCCCGACCGCTAAATGCTAAAACAAGATCCCAATTGGCTCCAGAGTGATAAAATGACCCAGCCAAGTGAATTGCGCTGTGAAAAATAAATGTAAAAACGCCACTGTAGATGCGCAAATGATTATTTCATTATCTGGCCAATGTACAAGCGACAGATACAAATTGTTCCAATCATACAGTGATGAAAAAGTAATGAGCAATGGATTCTCGAACGAGCCCAGGAAGAAAGTAATGAATTGCAGTTTAAATGAAAGCAGGAATCAATGGAGTGGATCAGAGACTGTCCTTCAGTCCCCAAAATACTCTTCCAACACTGTCATTCCAGAACAAAATGGCCTTAAAATGAACAGGGTCGCATTCAGAGGGGGGGGAGGGGGCTGCTGCAGAAGACCAGAAGTTTCAGCCCACAATTGAATCACGCCAACAGCCTCCAAGCACCTGATTCCTCATCCAAGGCTGAGTTTTTAATTCCAATTTAGAAAAGGCCCAGGCTGATCCGAGATCACACTGCGTTCTCCTGCTCTTCTCTTCTAGCAATAGCGCTTAGATTTATACACCGCTTCACGATGCTTTCCAACCTTCTCTAAGCGGTTTACAGACCCAGCGTCTTGCCCCCAACAATCTGGGTCCTCATTTTACCCACCTTGGAAAGATGGAAGGCTGAGTCAACATTGAGCCTGGTGAGATTTGAACTGCTGGCAAAGGCAGAGGAAGGAAGGAAGGAAGGAAGGAAGGAAGGAAGGAAGGAAGGAAGGAAGGAAGGAAGGAAGGAAGGAAGGAAGGAAGGAAGGAAAATAGCAATAGCACTTAGACTTATATACTGCTTTACAGTGCTTTACAGTCCTCTCTAAGCAGTTTACAGAGTCAGCCTCTTGCCCCCAACAATCTGGGTCCTCGTTTTACCAACCTCAGAAGGATGGAAGGCTGAGTCAGCCTTGAGCCGGTGAGGATTGAACTCCTGGCAGTGGGCAGAGCTAGCCATAGCAATAGCACTTAGACTTATATACTGCTTCACAGTGCTTTACTGTTCTGACCGAGGCTTCCTGAGTCATTAAAACACTCAGGCAAATGAAGGCAAATGTGGTCCAGGCAGAAGAACATCATGGCTTCAAAATCTAAGGGACTGTTTGTACAAAACTCAAGAGCACATTTTCATGCGGCTGTTGATAAAAACAGGATCGCCAACACGATTGCCAACGTCCGATGACGAATATGGCACAAGAAGAAGAAGAAGATATAGAAGATGTCTCTAGATCACGGGGTCTCCAGACTTGTGGAGTTCAACTCCCAGAATTCCCCAGCCAGCCAAGTCCACCAGTCTTAAAAAGTTTGGAGACCCCTGCCCTGATCCAGATCGTTCTAAAGTGTCACCTACCCTACAGTGGATAATTGTGCATTCTACACCGCATCTCATGTTGCATTATTTAACTCTCCAAGAAAGTAATATTTTCAAACAAAGTCCAATAAAAAAAAAAGAAAGAAGAATTCAACATTAAGCCATTACTGGGGCGGAAATGAATGGCCTGAAAGCTGAAAATACAATCGCTCACGGTGACCTTTTCAAAGAGCATTATGAGAAATCACAGGTTCTGGGTAAAAACACACAATGCCCATCCTCATTTAGACTATTTATAATAGTTATTTAATGCGGGAAGGGAGGAAAGAGAAAGAAGGGGGCGGAAAGTCCTTGCAAAGCCCAATCATGGCCATAAATCTTGTGTGAATAAAACAAGGGGGGGGGGGCAGAGAAGGCGAGAGAAAGCAAGAGAGAAGATCAGCCCTTCTCTGAAACTACAGAACCCAACTCTTAGTACATTCAATTTCCAAAATAGATACATGCAGTCCTTGACTTACAACAGTTCATTTAGTGTCCATTCAAAGCTACGACGGCACTGGAGAAAATGGACTTATGAAAGTTTTGCACACTTACGACCGTTGTCGCATCCCCAAGATCAACATTTGGATGCTGGCAACTGACTCAGTCGGCAGTTCAGAGGTTCGAATCCCTAGTGCCGCATAATGGGGTGAGCTCCCGTTACTTGTCCCAGCTTCTGCCAACCTAGCAGTTCAAAAGCAAGTAAAAAATGCAAATAGAAAAATAGGAACCACCTTTGGTGGGAAGGTAACAGCGTTCCATGCATCTTTGGTGTTGAGTCATGCCAGCCACATGACCACGGAGACGTCTTCAGACAGCGCTGGCTCTTCGGCTTTGAAACAGAGATGAGCACCTCCCCCTAGAGTCGGGACAACTAGCACATATGTGCGAGGGGAACCTTTACCTTTAACTAATCAGCGGGGAAGTCAGATTAACCAAAATTTAGCAACAGAACTTCTGCGCTCAGTTGTGGGTCATAAGTCATGGGTTACCTGTACACCTGAGGAGGGGGAGCATGGTTGTAAGTGTATGCATGCTTCCTCTTGTCCCTGGTGTAGTGTACACTATTGTGTGTTCTCTTCTTCAAATATTTTCAAACCTTCTAAATAGATTAAGCTTTTGGCTCCCTGCCCAGCAGTACACTGGTTAGGATAAAAGTTTAGAATAAATGACACCTCCAATTACCATTTCTCCTGGAAGAGGTCATAGGCAATCTAGCTTTGCAAGAAGAGTTACCCAGGTCACGTCTGTGACAAATTTTACTCAAGGTTAAACCATGTTCTGTTCCTCATTGCAAGAGGGTGGAAGATGTTGAACCTCACCAGGATTGATTCCAAGCAGAATCAGCTGGATTCTGGGGTTGCGTCTTGTTATCACGTCCAAACTGGAGCCTGGTTTAGCTCAACAGACAGAAGCACTGTAATTTAACACCAGCTGTCTGCAATTAAAGTAAGATCGAATCTTGCCAGGCTCAAGGTCGACTCAGCCTTCCATCCTTTCTAAGGTAGGTAAATTGAGGACCCAGTTTGTGGGGGCAATAAACTGACTTTGTATAAAATATACAAAAGTATGAAGGCTATTGCTTAACGCACTGTAAGCCACCCTGAGACTCCGGAGAAGGGCGGCATATAAATCAAATTTAAAAAAAACAACTGAAAAATCAAAGGACAAACACTTTTGCTTTGTTTGCACGTTTTCATACAAAAATAGAACCTTAAATCAAACTTTTTAGACTGCTGTGTGCTTGCAGTAGAACAGAATAGCTGTAGCTCCGGGTTGAACTGTAGAATCCTCTCTTGAGTTGGGTTGGCTGCTTGAAGAAATTTCATTACCCACCTAAGGAACATCATCAGTGCTGCTAGTGAGTATGGGGTTTACTCCCTGTTTATATATAGTCTCTTCCCCTGTCAGTGTTGGTGGGAGTGTGGTTTTCTCCTGGGTGGTCCCTTGATTAGGGTATTGTTTTCTTCTTGTTTGTCTGGTGTTAATCCCTGCTTATCTGGGTGTTAATTTCTGACGAAGTAGTATTCTGGTTCTTTTCGTTCCCCTTTTAGCTTTTTTATTGTCTCTTTTGAAGTGGGTGTAAATGCTGTTTATCTCTATGTGCCTGCTTGATAGCCAATTTGTCCGAATGCCAGCCTTCCAGGGATTCCCTAGCTTGGCCTAAAATGCTGGCAGTTCCCCAAGTTCAAACTATGGTTGATTCTCTGTCCGTGTGTTGTGAGGTTAAGGGGCTTTCTTTGTGTCTTTGGACTGCTTTGTATGCTTGTCATATTTACTCAGTAGCAACGTACGAGAAGAGCAACCAACACAGACAATCTCTAATTGCAGAGAGAAGCAGCGTTTAAGGAGGAAGCAACTGTGCTAGAAAAGAAAATCCGATGAGCTGTAAACCAACTGGCAAATAGGATGCCCTTAGGGCTGGATGAAACCCTCCCACAGCCCTTAAAGGAGGCTGGCATGAAAACTGGCATGGAAACGAGAATAGTCTTGAAATCCCTCTGCCAACAAGAAATGCAGCTGGATAGAAACATTGGAAAACACCTTCTGGGAAAATATCCCATCCTATTAACCCAGATCATCATTATTATTCCAAGTCTGCCTCCTAGTGGTTTCAAGCAAAAAAAAAAGGAAGAGAGGGCTTTGCTCCCAGCAATTCAAACGCAAGTAATTATTTCAATATTTAAAATATTCTGCAGGGCGGAAAAATTATTGCATGTTCTCCCTACCCAATAAGTTGTATTGCAGGTTTCTATCAGAAGAGATGTCCAGTATAGATGGACATAATTTTGTTGGGACCACCATTCGTGTTAAAATAATAAAAATCAAGCCAGTTAATTTAGCCTTCCTTAAATGATTTCACCCCAGGTGCCAAAGAAAAATGTAGATAGATCCAACTCAGAAGGGAGATATACTTGTTTAGTGTATTTTAGTTGCACCAATTCTAATCTTAGAATGCTTCCTCAAGCTCTTTTTCTGAAGAAGAGATTGGACAACCATTTGGCTGAAATGGTACAGGGCCTGAGCAAGGGGTTAGACTACAAGACCTCCAAGGTCCCTTCCGACTCTGTTATTCTGCTTTCTGGCAATTAAGAAGCATGGGTCATTTTTCTCTGTCTAGCGTTATCCCTTCCAACTATTATGCTCCTGCTAGTAAAATCCTAGAAAACACAAAGCAAGGACATAAAATTCTAATTGAATTCCAAAATTCAGTTCGGGCATTGTTTACTTCAAAGCATTTTATCCAAAAATGAGTCTAAAAATAGGCAGCAAAATTAATCCACGCAGAACCCAAATGGGAAGCAAAAAAAGTTTTGCTAAAAATTGAAATATCTCTGGAATTTTCCAGACCTTTCCTAATTCTCACTCTGCTCAGGACTAATATTTGCAGAACAAAAGCGCCATCACACTGTTGATTTCATCAAGGAAGTTTGGCAAATTGTATTCTCTATGCAAGACACAGAATTAAACTCATTAAACCCCGTTTTTAACCAGATCTCAAATATGCAACCCGTGTTTACAGTGATTGAGGAGTGGTATAACCTTCTTACGAAGCATTTATCCTGATAATATTACAATTTCCTCTTCGGTAACACAGGCACCATAGCTAAATGAACATTGCCAGTCTGCATGTCGTGAAAAATTAATTTTCCAAACCTTAAAAACATGCCTTAATATGTCAAACAGTGGAGGCTATTTATTCTCCAAAGCTCAACAACGCGGCATCTACCTCCCATTTCAAAACTCAGTTTTATTACAACGGCACCTCCAAGACTGATTTTTTAAAGGCGTGATGCCAATGCTGAATACTAGCAGCAGTAGCGACAAAACAGCTACAGCAGAAGTTTTAAATTCAAGGGCATATTTAAATCCAAAGGCAGGAAAGGCAGACTTAGAAACATGCCCAGAGAATTAAATCCTTTGGCAGAGGTTCTTCGGATCTGAATTTTAATGAAAGCTCCAATTCCTTCGGCACCCCAGAATTACTTGCGTCTTGTTTGAACAAATCAAGCTGCCCTCTCAGGGAGATAAAATGTTTGTCTTTCATTTGTCTCTATTTGGAAGAAACTCAGAGGTGAGCGCTCGGTCGAATAAAACACCCGTTTCTCCAACCGCAACTGCTACCAACAACCGGAAAGGCTCGAGTTAAAGATCATTAAGGTTTGAGTAACCAAATCTTTAGTGAAGTCCAAATTAATGGGAAAGACTGGGCAAACATCACAGGGATTAGTGTTTCCCCATCGGGCACCCGTCGGATATGTTGGGAGTTGGAACCAACACTCATTGGGTGTGAGAACGTGTGTGGTTGTGTAATGGGCTGCGAGAATAACCTTGGAAGACAGGAGGAAGAGCTGCAGTCAAGACACTCCATCAGATAAGAGAAATCCCAGTCCAGAGTAGGAAAGTGGGTGGAGGAAGCATTTCAGAAAGACCTTTCCCCAGTTCTCTGAAAAGTATAGAGGGTGGGGGCAAAAATGGGTTAGTCTAGGACAGGGGTCTGCAACCTTAAACACTCAAAGAGCCATTTGGATCCGTTTCCCACAGAAAAGAAAACACCGGGAGCCACAAAATCCTTCCCGTGCCTGACTATTTCTTGAGCTAGCATATGTTGTTGAATTAAATGTTCTGTTTTCTTCTGAAACTTTTCTTTTCTTGGATTTATCCATGGTTGGCCTACCAGGGGTTGAAAAGCTCAATAAATCGCATACCAGCGGGTGTCGCACATTGGTGGTTGTGACGCATATTTTGAGTGACAGGGAGTCGCAGCAGAGGGGTGAAAGGGCCACATGCAGCTCCAGAGCCGCAGGTTGCTGATCCCTGGTCTAGGAAGATTATGTTACTGTAACTTTAAAATAAATATATTATTGGTATTGTTAGTTTTGGTTTCCTGGATTGGACTTCCTTGAAGTGGCAACCAAGAGAGATTGAGCATAAATTTTGTTTTTAGAAAGACTCATGGGAATGTCATTAAAATCATACAGATTCTATTCAGATTCTCAATTTATGCACACCAGCCTTTAATCTTAATAGAAAGGTGAGCTACAAAATCTGCCAACTTCATCGGTTTCCGAAAATCCACCTTTTGGGAACATAAATTATCTCCACCAGAATAATTCTCCTGGCTGACTCTTAGGACCAGTCAAGGCACCTCTTTGCAGAAACCATTTTGTGAGAGAGCCTACAAGAAGCTTTTAAAAAGTCTTCCCTGGCCCCCCAAAAGTTGGAAAACATTTCTCAATGCCTTTTTTTTTTAATGACAGCTGCGGCCAGCATTTATAAATATTCAGTTCTAAAATAATTCTCTAAATTCTTCCTACTAATTTAAGCAGCTGCATCAAAAGTTTAAATAATCCAGTCTGATTATTGTTTACCCCTAGAATGTTAATTTTTTAAAAATCTATTTCTTTTTAAAATGGGAAGCATTTTTGGCATAAACAAATGCTTCTTCCAAGATCTGGGGATGGATGGATGGATGGATGGATGGATGGAAGGAAGGAAGGAAGGAAGGAAGGAAGGAAGGAAGGAAGGAAGGAAGGAAGGAAGGAAGGAACGAACTACGGTAGTATTCTTAGAGATTCTCTCCCAAAAGAAAAAGAAAAAGAAACAGTGAAGTATTAGCCGGCATGTCCAAAAGCAAATAAATTGGTTTGACAGGTGAATCCGATATAATTCACTTTGCAGTTCCCATCAAACTTTCTAGAAAGGGATAAGAAATTCTCTTGACATCTTGAATGGCCCCATCGCATTCAGATTTCAACGGCACAGAAGCCGGAGGGACAAACAGCCCCTCCTCACAAAGCCCTCGATGCACGCAGCTGCAGAGATGCAACACGTACACTGACCTGCCCAAGAACCAGACGCTTCTGAGGGAATGACATTATGAAAACATGAACCGTTTTTGCAAACATTGAGACGGGGGAAAAAAGAAGAAGAATAAAATGCAAGTCAAATGAATGCATCTACAGCCCAGGGAAGAAAATCCATGGCTTCTGTGAAGAGCGAGCAATAAAATCAAACTGAAGGCTACCCTCCAGTTCTAAATCTCCATGTTAAGGTGGTGTTGTGGCATCAAGGCAGTGGTGAAATTCAATTTTTTTTTACTACTGGTTCTGTGGGTGTGGCTTGGTGGGCATGGCATGGCTTGGTGGGTGTGGCAGGGGGAAGGTTACTGCAGAATCTCCATTCCCACCCCAGTCCAGGGGAAGGATATTGCAAAATCCCCATTCCCTCCCCCTGGTCAGAACCTGCTGAAACCCACCTCTGCTTCAGTTCCATGCAAATTCGTCAACCCAGGTGTGGGAGAAGCCATTTTGTCTCAACTGGGCTGAAGAAATGCAGATTCTGCACAGTGCTTCACTTTGCACACCCTCGTGCTTCCCTCAAATGGAAGGAAAAAGAAAAATAATTCAAGAGTTTTTAGTCTGTGCGAGTTCCAAGATGGCGCCTGACGAAGCTCTGGGTTCAAGGCCAACCACAAAATTTTGGAAGAAGGAATGGCTACTCAGCCATTCTTCATATGAACCCCATATGAAGACACATTTAAACCAACAACATACTTACCTATGCATACAAACATGTGCTCATGGATACTAAACAGGCATATTCAATTCTCTTGCACCAAGGTAGAACATTATCAAAAGCAAAACCAGCTACAGAAAAAGAGTAAAGAATACAGCCTGTAATTGAAAAGTGAAAAACATTGAATGAGTGACTCACCAACGAGATGAAGGCTGGTCACTGCATTTAAAGGAGACCAGCAACAGCCCCTGGTATTTTGGTTAAGGTTGGCATTTAAGAGGATAGGAGCTGATAGGTGGCCCTAATCGCAATGCAAGACTTCTGACTTCAGTGCTGCAAAATTCAGATTGTTTTTATTCAGGCCCAATGTTCTTCCTTAGGAGGAGGCATAAAATATATTCCTTCAGCTGTTCCTAAGGGGCCTTAATGCACCTTCAACTAAGGACTCTAAGCTCAGAATCTCTGCAGCTCCAGGGGCCAAAAGTCCCTCTGAAATAGCATCGGTCTCCAATGGCTTTGGCCAACTGAAGTCGTAAAATATTATTATTATTATTTTACACCAGTGAGGAGCCTGGGCTACAATTTCACAGCCTGAACAAAGACCATGCCAGCCATCAAACAAGTTGATTTATTTTCATCAGCCCACAAACCGGAATCAGCTGTATATCTTGGAGACAAGGAGGGAGATGGGATTTTTGTAAATTTAATTTATTTTCTGTTGAGGGAGGGAGAGGAACTAATCAGAGAGGGATGGCAGGCAAATCCTATTTTTAAAATTTTTTAATAAACATTGTGTGTGTGTATGTGTATATATATATATATATAAACGGATTCCTCCTTTCTCCTTTTGCTCCCTTGCTTCTCTGCTGCACCAAACGTATCACCTTTTTGCCATGGCCGTCGTTAAGGAAATCAGACTTCCCCATTCACTTTCCTAAGTCAGAAGGTTGCAAATAGTGTCCAGAGTGGGAAGCTGCAACCATCCTAAATACATACTGGTTGCCAAGCCCCCAAAGTTTGAACACGTGAACGCTGCAATGGTCATTAATGCGAGAACCAATTGTAAGTCACTTTTTCCCCGTGGACATAACTTTGAACGCTTGCTAAAGGAACGACTGTAAACCGAGGACTACTTCATTTCCAAGAGCAGAGATCAAGAACCAGTGTTTTTGACATTTTGACAATGTTTTTCCATTTTTGCTCCTAGCAGGCTTCCCTGAAGAAAGAAAGGAAGGAAGGAAGGAAGGAAGGAAGGAAGGAAGGAAGGAAGGAGGAAAGAAAGGGAAAGAGAAGGAAGGAAGGAAGGAAGGAAGAGAAAGAAAGAAAGGGAAAGAAAGAGAGAAAGAAAGGGAAGGAAGGAAGGAAGGAAGGAAGGAAGGAAGGAAGGAAGGAAGGAAAGAACAGGAAAGAGAAGGAAGGAAGGAAGAAAGAGAAAGAAAGAAAGAAAGGGAGAAAGAAAGGGAAGGAAGGAAGGAAGGAAGGAACAAAGAAAGAAAGAAAGAAAGAAAGAAAGAAAAAAAGAAAGAAAGAAAGAAAGAAAGAAAGAAAGAAAGAAAGAAAGAAAGAAAGAAAGGAGAGAGGGAGGGAAAAAGGAGAGGAAGGAAGGACTACCACCCTGGCACTAGACACAGCTTCAGAAGATAATCCAGGGCTGGAAGGGACCTGAAGGTCATCTAGTCCAACCCTGCTCCAGCAGGACACTGTTAGTTTCTGTCTTTTGATCCCCCAGTCACATGGTCACATAGCCACGCCCATCCAGTCACATGAACACCCCCCCCCACCAAGCCACGCCCACAGAACCGGTAGGAAAGAAATTTAGATTTCACCACCGAGTGGCCCCAAAACCAGCCTGGCACCAACCTCCCTCTCAGCCGGTCTGGGGATCCAAAGATGACTCTCCAACCAGCCCTCTGGGATGCACGGAAGTCTCTTCCCCCCACTCGCCCCCTTTGCAAAGAAATTGGAGGTCCCCACCCAGACTGGATTGAGTCATGGCACATGATCTCCCCCTTATAAAAGGGACCCAGCCTTTGGTCTTCAAAGGGAGACACCCACCCTCTTCCTCCTCCTGGGTATAGGAGGGGGGGCAGCCCTTGCTAAGATCTCCTGCCCTTCGCAGCAGCTGTGAATATCTGCCCCTACACACACACACACAAAACCCTCTTTCAAGGCACACTTTGAAGCCCCTCCCGCCTGCACAGGAGACTGTGCATGGGTCTATGCGCTCCAACTCACTAAACACATCACTTACGAGACCGCCTTCTGCCGCCACCCTCTCACCGACCAGTACGCTCCCATACGCTCCCATAGAGAGGGGCTCCTCAGGGTGCCGTCGGCCAGTGTCGACTGGCGGCCCCCAGGGGGAGGGCCTTTTCTGTGGGGGCACCTGCCATCTGGAATGAGCTCCCCCCGGAGATACGGAGGATCCCAGATTTACGCACTTTCCGCCGCGCCCTCAAAACATTTTTATTCCAGCAGGCTGGTCTGGCTTGACTCTTTTAATTTGCTTTTAAGTTTTATACAAATTGGATGTTTTAAATTCGTTTTTTGGGCCAAAATTATTTAATATACTTTTAAATGGTTTTTAACTTTTGTATGATGTACTTTTATCTTGTGGCTGTTCACCGCCCTGAGTCCTTCGGGAGTAGGGCACTATAAAAATAAAATAAAAAATAAAATAAAATAATAAAACAGGGCAAAGGAGATACACACACAAGCCTTTTTTCCAGAAGGACCATCGTCATCAATCTCCCCCCCCTCTCAAGAATGCACACAGCTTTTATCCAAAGGGCCAGGACATTTCTGCAAATCAAAAGGCACTCAGGAAAATAAGGGGAGGATCTAAAATTGAAGATTTTTGGGGTTGGGGGGGGGAGAGAATTTCTGCCTGCAGAAACTGATGGACTTCCTGGCTTAGATTTTTTTTTTTTAAAAAAAATGGTTTAAGGAACAGGTTACTTAAAACAGATCAACTTTAAAAGTTGCCGAGATCGAGAAAGTGACACCAGCCAATAAATCACTGTTAAGTAAAGTGTAGCTTAGCATAATGAAGCATCAACATTTTCTTTGTCTTCCGGTTCTCTCTTCTCCACCAAACAAACCTCCTCCTCTTGCTTGAGTCCCCCCCAGGCAGGGTCTGGGTCTGACGCTCTGGGTCTGCCCCCTTTGGACCCAAGAGCTGAGTTCAAATCCAATCTCGCTTGAGGCTGCTGATGAAAGAATGATTGGTCTGGACCGGGGGTCTCCAAACTTGACAACTTTAAGACTTGTGGACTTCCAACTCCCGGAACTCCCCAGCCTTAACTCCCCTGTCTTAAAGGTGCAGTTTGGGAAAAATAAACCAGGTTTGCCCCCTGCTTTAATTGCCCCCTCCACTTTTGGCTTAGCCCTGCTGCTTAAAATGTGGGGTCCCCCTGCTATTGAGCTGGCTGGCCCTCTCCCAAGTCCCCAAAGCAGGCAGGCCATTTGCGGCAAGACCTTTGCAGGATGGCCTACAAAGATGATGATTAAAAGACAAGCCAGACAGAATCACTTGGAAAAACTCCAGACTTGAGTTTTAGAGATTCTTGGATCTCCCAGAAAGAAAAAAATCCCTCCTGGGACCTTGGGAGTTTGCATTCAACGCCTTTAGAAATTCTTCCCATTTCAAAAGGTCTTTATTTGCTCCCCGGAGACAAGTCAATTCTCAAGCCAAGTTGGGCTGGTTTGAATTTTTTAAAAAAACTGGCAGGGGAGTGCCATCTAGTGGCCACGCAGTGTTCCTGCAAGGCATTTTTTTAGGTTCAATGTTTGATTTAAATTTGGAAGGTGGCATGTAAATAAATTTAAGCTTTCCTTGTGGCTGTTTTTATAATGTATGAGTATAAGGAAGGAGTTTCTTACCTGTACCAGCGTTTCTCTTCTTGGTAACTTCAAGATGTGTGCTCAACTCCCAGAACTCCCCCGTCTGCATGCTGGGTGATTGGGAAATTCTGGGAGTTGAAGTCCACATGTCTTAAAAGTCACCAAGTTCAGACATCCCTAATGGTCTAGTCATGCATCAAAAGTCAAAATTCATCAAAATGGTTGACATGAGATTTATTGTTTATAGCCAAGATCACCAAACCTTGCCTTTTTTCCATCACAATTACTCAATGTAGAAATATTTGCAAAAGGAGATTTCCAAGTTTTTGAGAAGGCAAAAAAAAAAACTTAACGCCTGGCCTGGGCTCATCCCTTGCAGTGGGCCAGAACAAAACCTGGCTGGCACATTGGGTGGAACCAACGCACTTGGTTTGTGAACTCCGGATTGTGGTTTTGCAAACACGTCCACTTCACGCTGTATTCAGTAAACATGGTTGAAACGATTGAGCTCAAGGCCTGGATCCAGTTCGTCTTAAAATCAGAAGTCTCCAAAGCTGGCAATTTTAACTCCCAGAATTCCTCAGACAGCATGCTAGGCTAGCCCATCCAGCTATCAACGGATCCAAAGGGTACTTCTGGAAGCACACAGCTGTAGTATCTGGGTTCAAAATCACTCCAAGACCACAGAATGAAAATTAACCCACAGACATATGTGGAGACATCCCTAAGTAAGTTACACAGGAGTTGTTAAGAAAGAAAGAATGACAGCTCAGTCCTGAGAAAGCAGAACCTGTGAGAAAGAAACTCAAAATAACCCCAACCTTGGTTCAGTCTGATTTAAGAGGAGGGTGTCAGCCCTTCAAGGTAGACCCGTCTAGGAAACCAAAATCATGCAGACTTTTATGATAAAGCTATAGGAACAGAATCTAGCAGATCTCACTAGGCTTCCTTCCACTTTGACGCTTACTCAAATTACAGTGTTGCTCCAGACTCAAGTTTCTCTTATTTAACTATTTGTCTTGATTGCAGTTTTTCTCCTGTCCCTCAAGGCCATCCCATCTTCCCTTGATGATATTATCATCCATTCAGTCATGTCCCAACTCTTGGTGATTCGATGGTCCAGGTCTCTCCGCATCTTCCGATCTGGCACCCCTACTTTGAGTTGTTGTACGCTCTGCCTGGTGTCAACATTGCTGGTGTCCAGCCATCATGTTCTTTGTCCGCCTGGTTTCTTTTTGCTGCTAGCAATAGCACTTAGACTTATATACCGCTTCACAGTGCTTTTACAGCCCTCTATAAACTGTTTACAGAGTCAGTCTATTCCCGCCAACTATCTGGGTCCTCATTTTACAGACCTCGGAAGGATGAAAGGTTGAGTCAACCTAGAGCCAACTAGGATCGAACTGCTGGCAGTGGGCAGAGTTATGGAAGGAAGGAAGGAAGGAAGGAAGGAAGGAAGGAAGGAAGGAAGGAAGGAAGGAAAAAAAGAAAAGCAATAGCCCTTAGACCAGTGTTTCTCAACCTTGGAAGTTTGAAGATGGGTGGACTTCAACTCCCAGAATCCCCCAGCCAGCACTGCTGGCTGGGGGGTTTTGGGAGTTGAAGTCCACCCATCTTCAAGCTACCAAGCTTGAGAAACACTGCCTTAGACTTATATACCGCGTCACAGTGCTTTTACAGCCCTCTATAAGCAGTTTACAGAATCAGCCTATTGCCCCCAACAATCTGGGTCCTCATTTTACCCACCTCGGAAGGATGAAAGGCTGAGTCAACCTTGAGCCGGTTAGGATCGAACTGCCGAACTGCAGCTAGCAGTCAGCCTGAAGTAGCCTGCAGTACTGCACTCTAACCACTGCGCCACCTCAGCTCATCATGCTAACTCTTCCCAACATAATTGCTTTCTCCAGCGAATCCCCCCACATAACGTGGCCAAAATAAGTGTTTCCCGCTACATAAAGACACACTCCAGCAGCCTTTCTGATTTTTGTTATCATAGCCTACAACAATAAACTAGCGTTCCTGGAATCCTTCCAATGGCCATTTCCCGATCTGGCCTACCTCAAAGGGCTGACACAGCCACAAGGATTCAGATTTCCAGACATCTGCCCCAAAACAGAAACACATTTAAGCGTCTCTCGGAGTGAGTCATTTCTCCTGGCCGAATGCACAACCAGTTTCCAAGTCTTCTTGGCTTCAACTGCCACATTCCAGAGTCAACATCGGCGTTGTGATATTTTGCCTCTTGAGACCTTTGTTAGAAAACATTCACACTCCTTCCGTCAAGACACTTTCTCCTCGATGGTGCAAGGATGGACTGAACATCTGTTCCTCTTCAGAAGACGCAACGCACTGCGGTGACTTCTCTTCCAAAGGGTGGAACGTCAGCCCAGAAGGAAAACAATATCATTTCGTGGGACTTTAATCTGCATTAATAGATTGGTTCTCTTTAAGGTGCCACCAGAAGGCCCTTTTGTCAGCTATGCTACTCTGGAGTAGGGCACAAGGAGGAGGAATAACCCACCCAAATTTCCTAAATTAAAACTTCCTTGTTTTTTTTTCCTTGGGAAAACATTTCGCTTCTCAACCAAGAAGCTTCTTGGATGAGAAGCAAAACGTTCTCCAAAGAAAAAAAACCAAGTTAAGTCCAGTTGCCCTTTGGAAAAGCACCTTTGGAACAAAGATGACCTGGAGGATTGAGAATCAAATTATGAAGTTATGAAAATTCCATAATGCGATGAGTCCATTTCCAGACTTCGGAGCTGAAGGTTGAAGCTGACTAGGAGAGAAAACCTTGAGGAAATGCAACGTACACAGAGCCAGGTGTTCCTTCGCTCCAACCTCAAGACCGCCAAAAGGGCTGAGCCAGCCCATCTCGGCTCAAACTCGTCTCCAGGAAGAGGGCAAGGCTACGACATCGGTTTAGCTGGACTCAAATTTGTGGGCTCTCATCCATGTCGCCATGCAAGAAACCAAAAGCGTTGGCTTTTCCTGGAGAGAAAGCCGACGTGTACGCTCGTTATTTCTGTCACACAATTCCTCCAAGGGCCCTCTGTGAAGCGGCAACCACAACCCAGATGGATGGAGATGGGAACTGAGGTATTTTGGGAACTGCAGAGTCAGCCAAAGCAAGAGGATTATCTTGCTTGCACTGCCCAACATTCACTGGGGTTCAGCGTCTGACTTATTCCGAGAAACCTGTGGTTGAAACCTAGGCTGGCCTACTCCCATCTTCAGCATTGGGCACATCAGGGGGTTTTTGTGGAGGAAAACAGAACTTCAGGCGTGCAGTTTTGCTTTGTTTCGGTGGAAGAAACTTAAATCTTAACCCTCATTCTCGAAAATAACTTTTTTTAAAAAAGTACATTGGGAGTGTTTACTAAATGTCACGCCAAGGCACTGGCTGAATGGTCAAGAGTTTCAGAAAGTATCACCTCAAGGGCTGACAAAATCTAGTAAAGTTACACCATTCTACCATCAGCGAAATAAAAGAACGATCTGCCATCTGCACATTTGCTTAAAATGCAGTTGATGCAGAACACAGAACTTCGGAGAGCCGGATTCAAAAGTTTGCTCGGCCTAAACTGAGACAATAAAGAAGTTGTAAAGAACAGGACAGAATAAGAGTTGGAAGGGACCTTGGAGGTCTTCTAGTCCAACCCCCTGCTCAGGCAGGAAGCCCTACACCATTCCAGACAAAACGGTTGTCCAATCTCTTCTTAAACACCTCCAGTGTTGGAGCCTTCACAACTTCTGGAGGCAAGTTGTTCCACTGGTTAATTGTCTTCACTGTCAGGAAATTTCTCCTTAGTTCTAGGTTGCTTCTCTCCTTGATGAGTTTCCATCCGTTGCTTCTCGTCCTGCCCAAACTCCCGCTCTCCATCCTTAAAATCATTGCAAAATGTCACAAAGGAACCACAAAGGACAGAGGAAATCTTGCTATCCTATCTGCAAATGAGGCGCACTGGCCCGGATCACGTGTTTTCAGCCAAGAAGTGGCTGAAGGGGTGTAGGGTTTCCTGCCTGGGCAGGGGGTTGGACTAGAAGACCTCCAAGGTCCCTTCCAACTCTGTTATTCTGTTTATTTATTTATTTATTGGTTCGATTTCTATCCCGCCCTTCTCCGGAGACTCAGGGCGGCTTACAATGCATTAAGCAATAGCCTTCATACTTTTGTATATACCTGCTTAGTAGGGCTTTCACGCCCCCCCCCCCAAGCGGTGTTCTTTTTTATACAAAGTCAGCTTATTGCCCCCACAACCCGGGTCCTCATTTTACCTACCTCGAAAGGATGGAAGGCTGAGTCAACCTTGTGCCTGGTGAGATTTGAACTCGCAGTAATTGCAGGCAGCTGGTGTTATTTAACAGTGCTTTAGTCTGTTGCGCCACCAACACAGTTGTAACCTGCCTTGGAAAGGGTCATTTCCCACAACCTAGCTCCTTTTTTAAAAAAATTAGAAAAAATTGTGCTAAAATGATGCCTGTGACCACGGTGGTGGGGAGGTGTCTCCCCATCTCAATGCAAAGAAAACCCACCCACTGTTTTAGGTTGCAGAAGGATAAAGCCACATAGGATTCAATCAAACCCCCTTTTCCAAGAGGAAGATCTATTTGATAGGCTCTTCTCTCTTCTGCTCCCTATAAAAAGCTATTTATGGCCGCACAACGGTTCAGGTTACAGAATCTCTTGCTTCTCTTGGACATCCGGTCCAAGGAGATAAAATTAAAAAAAAAAGAAGGTTGAGCTTCAAAACCATTCCTTCGGCTTGGAATCAGAGAAAAGGGCTTTGCCATTTGAAAAACACTTGACTCCGTGCCCATCCTGCCAGGGGCAATGCCACCTCTCCTTAAGTGCCCCCTTTCCTTCCTTTCCTAACATTACATAAGACAGAGGGGAAAACAGCAACACATGTGAAGATGCGTCACCAGGAACCACCCGACAGATGTTTCCTGCGATGGATGCCAGAGATGCGGCTCAGCCCAAAGCAATTTAGAGATCCTGTCCCAACGCTGAAGAAGTTTGGAGCACCGGCGTGGAAAACCAGTGTACCCCAGTTTCTGAAGACCAAGTCTTCAGGTTCTTCATCTCACAGCATCTCTTGGTAGGTCTGGTTGGTTCTCGCAAGCCAATTTCTATCCCGTCCACACCAAATTTTCCCAACCTTGGCAGCCTGGACTTCAACTTCTCCATGCTGGCTGGGGAATTCTGGAAGTCGAAAATCGAGATCTCTTTAAACGTTGCCAAGGTTGGGAAACACTGGAGTAGAAATCTAGCACTGGTTCCCAAGAAGCTGGCTAGGAGGAAGAAGAGGAGGAGGAGGAAGCATCCATCTTTTCTTCATGCTTGACGCCGCCAACAAACTTTAAAGAGAAGAAAAACGAAGCTTCAGAAAAAAAGCCTCCAAACAGAGCTTCAGGGGCTTTTTTTCTGAAGCTGTTTCAGAAGTTTCAGAGGCAGAAAAAAAAGCAAAAAAAAAAAAAGCCAGGTATAGAGCTCACAACCAAGAAACCTGTTGCTAAAATTCACTTCTGGGAACATCTGATTGCGGGCTGATCCACCTGCCAATCAGCTTTTTTCTTATTTTGCTCCCCAAAAACTAAGGTGCGTCTTATACTCTGAAAAATACAGTAAGTCTTTTTTTTTTAATCAGGGCAACCTGGTCTACACAAATATGGAACGGAGCATACTGTCAAATATAAATCGAACACAAACCCCGTCTCACTTAGCAACAGAAATCCTGGGCTCAATGGTGGTCTTGAGCTACCTGTATTCTCTAAAAACGAACAAAAAACAAAATTCAGGCGCAGGAGATTCCCGCATTTTGGGTTGGTTAGTGTTAATCCCGAACAGGACAACTCTAGAAGTTCTTGGAAGGGTAACAGAAAGAAAACGTGGCCAGGCGCGGTTCGTAAAGAGGGCTACAGAAATCTTTGGAAAAGGAAAGAAAAGATGAAAAACGGTGTTTTGAAAATTATCCCTTTGTTAGGGAGCAGATCTGAATACCAAACAGCTGGGCTCAGCAATCTAAGACAGCAATCTGTAGGGTGTAACTCACTCCGTTGCAGATTCATGGCCTTTGGGGGGGTGAGCTAAAAAGGAAATTCCTGAGGAATGAGGTAGTTTCTGAAGCAATTAGGACATTATTATTTTTTTTGGAGAAAAAAGGAGGACGGAGAAGAATTTCAGCTGTTTAAAATAAACACACAGAGAGACACACACCATGCATATATATATGTACATTCCTTCTGCAGGTTTTATGTCTTTATGTACGTTTGGGGAGAGAAAAAAAAACAGCAAAGAGTCAGCCTAAATTTTGCCTCATTTAGCAAGAGGGTGTTTTAATAAATCAGTGGGCTACTTCTGGAAAGATTATGCCCGTGGGATCGGTTAAAACTCGTTAAAACTCAATCGAAGGCCTTCCAGATTTACCTAAAATACCCTCGCAAGATGATGGCTTAGGAACTTTGTGCTATGGAGGAAAGATAAAAAGAATGCAAAAATTGCAAGAACGAAAACATTCTCCCAACAACAATTTTGGGAAACTTACATGTAGGATGGTGACACTGTTCAAAAGTAGGACAAAGATCTAGACTGGTTTTGGGTCTTCCCTATAGCCCTCACACGATATTTTATGCCATTTTTCGGGCTGTTCCAGCCATGGGAAGTTCCAGGTGGACCAAAAATTTGGGAGATAGCTTTGCTTTCTCTCAACGCATTCTTTTCACCCTCTCCTGGATCCCAAAAGATCATTTCCAAATTGAACATAACAGTGTGCCTGGACCTGGCGGTCCACCATTCCACTAACAAGGACCTTGGAAGGAATTCTACCAAAATTTATTTCCCAGAAGAACCCATCACTAAGGAAAGCGAGTCTGACTGAGTCAATTGGTCCTTCAGAACTGACCCAAAGGTGCTCCCAGGCTCTTCTCTTTCTGAGCCAACCCAACCCCCCCCTCCCCCGGACATTCAAGGTCAAAATGGCAGCCGCAATGATGCCATCAAATCCCCATCTTTCTGTCACTCTGGGAGTGACATCTTGACTTTGTCCCCCATGTGGCCACACCCGCAAGCCCCCTCCCCAAATGCAGATTGCCCCTATCCTCCGGGAAGAGGGAGACCTAGACTCTCTGTAAAAGGAAGTAAAAGTACATTAAACCAACTCTTCACACGCTCTTCTCAAAAATCCATCCCTCTTCCTTTCTAAAGAAACACCTGCCTCAGGTGAGGTCTGGGCAAAAGAGTGTGATTTTTGTGTTGCTTTTTAAGCAACTTCTCTCGTTGCCTATGAAATACGATAACTTTTTTTTAAAAAAAAAATTATCTGTCCACTTCTGTACAGATAAAATTTCCAAATTTCAGGAAAGGAATCATCCTCCAGACACACCAATCTAGAACCAGGTGATTTTTGTCTTTAAAAAAAAAAGAAAGAAAAATTAAATTAAATTAAAGGAACAGAGAAAGAGAGATGGTGAAGAAAGGGTGATAAGAGCCTGATTTTTTTTTTAAAAAAAGCAACCACATACAACAGAGCTAATGACAGGCCTGTATATACACACTCGATGTCCCACATTTATTGTGGCTTCTCAGTCAACAGATCAAATTAAGTGGCCCAAATGGTTTTGTGATTTCAACCCACTCCCCACCGCCTTTCCAAAAAGTGAAAAGAGGGCAGGGGGAAAAAAAAGATTTAAAACCAGTGGCAACAAGAGTTTTTTTTAAAAAAAAAACTGTACATGGGTTTTTTTTCTGTTTAACTTACAAAAGAGCCTTCCGAAACCTTCCCCAAAATGTCTCTTGGTGGTATAAACGTGAAATCCGGCCCCTCGGCATATTTTCTTTCTTTTTTAAAAAAAAAAAGTCCATTTTTTTCCCTCTCTCTCTGACGGTTTTAAAAAAATAATAATAATAATAAAAGGAGGAGCACAGGCCTAGTTATCTCCATTGTCTTTGACCCACGAGGAAGAAAAAGAGGCTTAAGAGAAGAACGGCTTCCGATGGGCCGAAATTGCCGGCCAAATCAATCACTTTTTGATCTATTTTGTTGACGTTCTGTGTGACTTCGGTGGCGTTCAGCACCAGTTCAGGGGAACACTGGTGCAATTCGCACCCGCTTCCGCTGCCTTCTCCGCTGCTTTCGTCGTCTGGTGGGGAAAAAGGAACAGAAAATAAATAATAATCCACTTGTTAAGATTCAACCAACTGTCTGAGATTTCTCTTCCGGTTGCTGACGTGCCTCTCCTTGTGAATTCAGACACAGGTTACAAACTAATCCAGTGTTTCTCAACCTTGAAAAGGTGTGGACTTCAATTCCCAGAATTCCCCAGCCCTTTGAAAAGGGGTGGACTTCAACTCCCAGAATTCTCCAGCCCCTCGAAGAGGGATGGATTTCAACTCCCAGAATTCCCCAGCCATCACACCTGGGGATTTCTGGGAGTTGAAGTCCACCCCTCTTCAAGGGGCCAAGGCTGAAAAACACAGAACTAATCTGAAGATGATGCGCAGTTGCATTTTTATAGCAGTTTGGATGGCTGCAAATGGTCCTCGCTTAATGACCTATGCTCAGAGGCCAATTGTGCAGGAAAACATCCTCCCGGGGCACCCAACACCACGGAGCCTTCGCTCGGCGCCCAGCACACCAAGATCCGCTTACTTATATCTATGAAGTCCACGTCGTTGCCGTTGTAAGCGTTCTTCAGCTTGCTGGTCATCACACGGAGGGACATGATTTGCTGACGGATCACGATGTCCGGCTTTGAAGTGTCGACTTCCACCTCGGGGTTGTTTGCCTGGTTGGCGAAGCCATTCGGCATCACGGCGAAGAGGTACCTGGGGAGAAAAGTTGGCGCTTCAGGTCAGGTGCAAGATTGATTACTCGGTGCAAGTAATCCTCAATTTATGTTGTGGCCTTTCGTTTATCAATCCGTTTTCATTATGGTCACGGAGCAGCGTGACAAAGTCATTAAGAACCACCATTTAAAAAAAATTTATAACAGAAGTAATATTGTCCTGACCCGGCTCCCAAACACAGCAAACCCTCTGAAGTTGAAGCAATGATTCCTTTATGAGGAGCACCAGCAGCCCCGGCAAAAAGTTTCTCTTTCACCGCAGGCTAACAAATCCGGCCAGCCCGGAGATGAATAGTTGTCTGCCACATCTATTCATCTCCACCTCCTGCCTTTTATCCCCAGAGCTAGAATGGGGCTTTGTTAGTAGCAGTGGCTCTTCCGTCCCAAGGACTGGCCCATAGATTTCCACTGCTCTCCTCTCCTCTGCCTTCTGTGCATCTGCGTCTCAGGCACTGGACCCAGCTGTTCCTCCTCTTCCTCATCAGCCACCTCCAGACCTGGGGGCTGTTGACTCTCCATCTGAGGGCTGACGGATGGCCCTGGCTCTGCGTCTCTCCCTCCCTCTCTCTCTCTCCTCTCTCTCTCTTTCCTTTTCTCTCTCTTTTCTCTCTCTTTTCTCTCTCTCCCTCTCTCCCTCCTTTCCGCCCTCCCTCTCCCTCTCTCCCCTCTCTCCCTCCCTCCTCTCTCTCCTCTCTTTCTCTTCTCTCTTCTTTCTCTCTCTCTCCTCTCCTCTCCTCTTCTCTCTCCCTTCTCTCTCTCTCTCTCTAACAGCTCCATTCCCTCTTCCCCCTCGGAGCTCTCAGGTTGCCTTGATGCTGACCCTGACTCCCACACCTCCTCCTCTTCCTCCTCCTCTCATTCGGCTGCTGGAGGGGCCGGCCCAACAGGCCACAACAAATATATTACGATTAGTGGTGGAATATCAACGGGCAGATGGAGCCCGCCTAATTTTGCAGAGGATATAACAAAATGGGGCCACATGCAAAGAAACCACTAAACCATTTTGTTTAATGTCGGTTTGAATTTACGATGGCCCTGAAAAAAAAGTTACAATCGCCCCTCCTCCGAGTACAGCCAGTCACACCATCTCCATGGTGATGTGATCGGGATCTGGCGGCCGACTCACAATGATGACGGTAGTACAGCCCTACAATCACATGATCCCAATTTGTGATCGTCCCACCTGGCTTCCGACAAGCGAAAGCAAAGCGCGAAGGTGGATTTGCTTAATGACTGCATGGTTCGCTTAACAACTGCAGTAAAAATGGTCATCACATGATGATACGGAGTATCGGGGTGATTTGTTAGGCTTTGGTCTCCTGTGTCTCCAGATTTTCTGGTCTACAAACAACATTTTTAGCATGTATGCAAATCCGGCAGCTGAGATTTCTCAAGCCATGGTTGACCAGGATGCATGATCGATGAATGAACTAAGCCATGACTTTTAAGCACGGCCCAAAGCCACCTGGTTCACAAGGAACATTTAACCAGGAAACATGGATGACAAACTGCAGGAACGTGCTAAAACCACTCTAAAACCCCAAGCCCTGTAGGCGAATTCTGCCACGGTGGCTTCCTCCACCAACCATGCTTTCCAACCTTTCTGGCTTTACGCAACGCGCCATACGAGCCACCTTGAAAGGCTGAGCATCCTTCACCTGCTCTTGTTCTTTCCGTTCCAGCATTCTTCTTCGTGAACGTTGCCGGCGGCCATCTTCTCGTTGCTGCAGAGGTTGGTGGGAAGGGAAGACCAGAATTTCTTCGCTTGCTTCAACTTCTCCTTCACGTCGGTCACCTTTGGTTGAATGAGAGAAAATCCAGCTCAAACGGCTTCCTTATGAGATTCCACCTCTCTCCTTTCGTTATCAGTGATCTGTCCCCGTCCACACACACACACAAACACAGCCAGCCGAGGGTTAAGGAAGCACTTGGCACACACCCAGGTCTTTATCTCCAACTTGGCAGCGATATACACACCGTCTGCCAAGTGCTTTATTTCCACAGAAACAGAAAGATAATATACTCAGCGTACAAGAGTCCAACAAAAATAAATATTCCTCTCAGTAGTTTCGGACAAGGCTTTAGTGACTATCCAAGGTTTATTTTTGTTCATCACAAGGATCACTGGCCACCACCCTCTATTATATAGTCTCTGGGGTGTGGTCCAGTGACTCAGTTCTAGTCCCTAGCATGCCT
Organism: Pantherophis guttatus; assembly: GCF_029531705.1. The sequence goes on from NW_026844102.1 coordinate 3,732,727, forward strand.
CCTGAGCTGCTGCAATCGTTTATCACGCCTTCGGAGGCGTGCGTCCAGGAATGATGTCTCTCCCTCACTCTCATCCAAGACACCTGTCTCCCGGCTAATCTCCTCTCCCTCGGCCGGCACCTGAGACAGTGCCAGAGGGGAGGGGCCTGGAGAGGGAGGCCTGGCTGACTCCTCTTCCTCATGCTCGGAGCTTTCTTCCTCCGATGGGATAGGCTCAGAGGGCGGGGCCACAACAATCAGAAGTTGCCTTTCTTATCGGCCTGACTCTTGTTGGTTGGCTAGTTGAGGTTCTCCAGGGCAGAGTCTCTCTTAGCCTTTTTATGATGTGTGGACTTCAACTCCCAGAACTCCCCAGACGGCCTTTTGAGTGGCAGTGCCTGCTCTCTGTGGAATGCCTTATCGTCTGAGGTTAGATCGGTCCCAACCCAACTGACCTCTGATAAAGGCCTTCAATCCACTCTCGGAGGCCAAGAGAGGTTAAACCCTTAAGTTTAGTACTCATTTTAACACTGGCTGGTTTATTCTCAAAAGCCACTTTTTTCTTGCGATTTCATGGCGTGTTTTTTCCACTATTGAGTTTTGTGTTCACGAGATGGGTGGCATCTAATCCATCCCTTGACCAATTGACCTTCCCCTCCTGGGTTATCTTTCAGGAAAATGGACATCAACTCAGTGGTGAAATCTGAACCGGTTTACTTCTGATTTCGCTTGCTGCGCACCACGCACCAAATGCAAGGTGCAGGCATGCGCAGTGCACACCAAAAGGAGGCATGGGGTAAGGAGAACAGCGCGCGCGGGGGGGGTGTGATCAGCTGTGATGCGCAATATTTTTTTTTAAATTTTAGAAACACATTTTTACAACCTATTCAGCTAAAAAATGCTTTTAAAAGGTTAAAAAAGGGGCTCTGACGATGGTAAGGCACAGCTGTGATCATCAGAGCCTTTTTTTTTTAACTTTTAAAAGCAAAAAAAGCAAAACCTTTAGCAAGGGGTTCTCTGCCTGGTTGCTGGGTGGGCGTGGACATGGTGGGCGTGGCCTAGTCGGCCTCTTGCACCACGGCGGGGGTGATGGTGGTTTGCCCTCCCGGGCTCCGGAGGCTTTCCTCGAGCCTTTGGGAGGGCAAAAACTGCCTCCCCAGGTTCTGGAGGCCCTCTGGAGTTCCCAAACTTCTGATAGGCCTGTTTTTCACCCTCCCTGAGCGTCCGTGTGCACCCTGCCCTTACCTGCATCTAAAACGGGCCGCGTGGGGACTCCTGGGAGGGGCAAGGTGGGCGGGGCCAGCCAGGAGTGGGATTTGGGGGTTCTCCGAACTGCACAGAATCTTAGCTAGAGGTTCTCCCGAACCCCTACAAACCCCCAGCAGCCCACCTCTGGACCTATTCCTTCTTTGGGAGGTCAAAGCAGAGCTGTGACATGTTGTTCTCCCCAAAATCTTGACCGGTGGGTTCAACTGTGCTATTGCGGCCCTTCCAAGCCGTAACAGTCATTATCCAGGGCTCTGTACTCACCAGCCGATCCAAACTCGTTCCTGCAGCTGTTGTGGGACGTTCCTCTGGGTTATAAGGCCTAAAGCGGGCACTGAAGCTGCTGTCAGATGCTGAGCGAGATGCTCGGGTTTGTGCCAGCATCTTGGGTTGCCCACATCCTTGAAAAACCTAGGCCAATGAGAAGACACATAAGAGCCTCACACCTTTCGTGAACTTTCTCTACAAACTGGCTCTCCCCACCCAGACTTTCATGAAGCGACTGTAGCAGCAGGCTGGAGGTCACTCTTCCGTAACCTCAATGACCTTCAGAGATGATGGACCTAATCCCTGAACGCCCTGGTAGATCCCGCTGGAGATATCTCACTTCCTTGCCTGTGAGGAATTCTTGATCATCTATGGTGACTAGCCAAGTTTTTATATTCAATATTTACATTTCATGGCCCAATTAGTTGACCAAGAGGTTTAGACCAAGAGATTTTCCTCTGTTCTGGAGTGCCAAGTAGTTAGAAACTTTTGTGAGGATGAGAACTTTCTCACAAAACATCCAACAGAGGCAACAAAGCATGAAGCCACCTGAGATTCTTCCAGCACTGGAAATGTTTTCCTGAACTACTACTCCTATTTATTATTTATTTATTTATTTATTAATTCAATTTGTATGCTGCCCCTCTCCGAAGACTCAACCGTTCCCCTTCTTTCTCCTTGCTCCCTTCCTAAATAGAGCACCCTCAACGTACCTTTTGAGACACCTGTAAGCTGTTTTCTTGCATATTCATGATGGCATCTGAAATTTTCACATCGATGGGGTCCATGACAGACTCGATGTTGAAGGGACCTTCCAACCTCTCGGCCAACTGCAGCATCGAATCTAGGCAGCGAAAACCAGAGACAAGCAGACACGGTTGATTAGTGCTCACACGGGTCGGGTCTCAAAATCCGTGAATCCTGATCTACAGGAAGGGGGCTTGTTAGGCAGACAGCGCAACGTCTCAGAAACCAGGCTGAAAAGTCTGGCCCCCGTTCTGTCGGCTTTCCCACCCCGGCACTTCTGATCAGCCTCTTCCTCCTCTAATTCTGTCTCTCCCCCACCCTCCCAAAGTCTCCCCAGGGGAGATTCCAGCCTCTTCAAATTGCACCCTTCTCCGAAATGTTGCAATCAGAACAAATTATCTAAAATAAATAAGACCATCTGCCTTCCCTGCAGTGTTTACTCAAAGTGGATTTCAGGTCTTCCTGTTTGCAGAAGCAGAAGTCGAGAATCGGCATGCGGGAAAAAGGCTCTCGGCCAAGAGGCGCTCCAGAAACTTTGGCCGATTCAGATGTTGAGGTTCCTCGGAGGAGAAAAGGAGGACACGGGACTCCTGGCTACAGGCCAGGATGAGCGCCATCCCCAAGAATTGTTCTCCTCAAAGAAGGTTGAGGTGGGAGAGCTCCCAAAAGGGAAACCAAGGTTCTTATGAAATTAGGAGACCACAAGAAGGAAGGTCCTTCCGTTTCTGCCAGTGAAGCACCAAGAGATCAATGGCGGAGTCATTCAGAAGGCTGGCCAGCCATCTCCACATCAACATACATCATCCTGGTGCAAAGCCAGGACCCAAGTGGTCCAAAAATGAAGGGGCAGGAATGAAAAGCGGAAGGAAGGAAGGAAGGAAGGAAGGAAGGAAGGAAAGGTCTTCAAAGGGGAAGGGAACAACAAAGGGGAAGGGAAGGGAAGAGAAGGGAAGGAGGGAGGGAAAGGAGGGAGGGAGGAAGGAAGGAAGGGTCAACAAAGGGGAAGGGAAGGGAGGGAAGAAGGAAGGAAGGTAGGAAGGAAGGGTCTCACACATGCTCTTCTCCTTCTGAAATTATTACTCTCACCATTCCAGACCCCTTACTGATCATTGCCCTCAAAGGATATTTACATTTGAACCAAAACGTCCTTCACTCCACAGGACTTCCTAACTCCCCCTCTGCAGTGTCTTCTCGGTGGGGGACAAAGTGCCTTTTTTTGGGGGGGGGGGAAACCCCCCCCCCCCCCCCATCCCCCCCCCACACCTTCTATTCTTTTTTCTCTGGATCTTCTCCACCAACCCTTCCCTTCATGGGAAACCGAGTTTTTTTTTAGCAGTGGGCAAAAGCAAACTCCAACCAGTCTCCAAGCCTGAATGGCCACCTTTGTGCTCTCGTAAAAGAGCCCTTTTGTTCCATCATTTTAAAAAAGAGAGAGAGAGAGAGAGAGGCCGACCCAGCCCTGCTCACCTATGAAGTTGTTCCACTCCGTCTCCAGCTCCCCCTGGTTGGCCAGGCATCCGCGCATGACGTTGAAACAGTAGTTGTAACAGGGCTTGATGGCCACGAAGCCACGGCAGAACGGGCAGTACATCATCTTGGTCAGGGCGCGAACCCCTTGGGGCGTGGGGTTGACCTTTGAGGAGAAGGGAGAGGGGCAACGGAGAGAGGAAGAAAGAGACACCATGTTATGGGTGCTGACCATCACTTATAAATGTGTCTGAGGCCAGGAGGACACCATAATCTCTACCTACAAGGCCATAACTAAGAGTAAAGGTAGGTATGGAGGCCTCCCAGGGCTGTCAGTGACTCCTGGAGCTGCTGGCAGATGCGGTGAAGGTGTCCATGCTGTATCCAAGCCACCCTGGTCCAGTTTGTCCCAATCCTGCCCACCTCCAATGACCACCTTAAAAAAAAAAACAGATGGAGAAGGAGAAGACACCAGGAGAACAAGACCACAACTGGAAGCTAAGACAGGTGGAACACTTTCCACGGCTATCAGTGACTCCTGGAGCTGGTACGGTGAAGGTGTCCGTGCTGTATCCAAGCTATCTTGGTCTACTTTTCTGCCCACCTCCAATGACCACCTTAAAAAAACAGAAGAAGGGGACACCAAGAGAACAGATGATCCTTCCTGGCTGATGGAATGGGAGCTTCCCTGTGATTCTACTCTCTTGGGAAGCCAACTGATTGCCAACATGATTGCCAACGTCCGATGACGGATATGGCAGAAGAAGAAGGAGGAGAAGGAGAAGAAGGAGGAGGAGGAGGAGGAGGAGGAGGAGGAGGAGGAGGAGGAGGAGGAGGAAGGAGAAGAAGGAGAAGGAGAAGGAGGAGGAGGAGAAGAAGAAGAAGAAGAAGGAGGAGGAGAAGGAGAAGGAGAAGGAGAAGGAGAAGGAGAAGGAGAAGGAGAAGGAGAAGGAGGAGGAGGAGGAGGAAGAAGAATTATTGAGATGCTTTCCCCCCTTCACCCCATTCTGACTTCAAAATCTGGAGACAGCACTTTGGTATTTGAACACCCAACCATCAACTTATCTCCGCATGAGTTGTCAACATCTCACACCTTCTTCTGCGGAAGGACTGCATGGGGAATGGGACCCCAGTCCACGTTAAGGATTCTTACAATTATTTCAGTCATGCAAGAGAAAGACAGAAATAGATGCCAACAATACAGGTTTATTATTCGCAGGTTATTTTAATCCACTTCGCCACGTGTTTGTGTGGTGCGTGTGGGCAGTTTAGCACTGAGAGTTCCCGTTTTTAATTTTCAAAAATTATAGGCAGAAGGCTAAGAAATCTGTGAACTGCAGTCTGTTAAATTTCTCCAAGATGGTGAAAGAGGATGACCGAATGGGGTCTTTACGCTGCCCGATGACTTGGGCAGTTTGCACAAACATCACACAACACAAGAGGGCACACACTGGACCAAAAGCAAACTTGGAAGAGATCAGCATCGATGGTGAATCTCACCATTTAAAGCACTTTTTCTGCAAAATTATGACAGGCTTCCTAGCCGAGCTTCACTTTGTACCGAGGCAGAGATTACAAGATTTGGCCAAAAATCCACACCATTTTCCTTCCTACGGTCTTTTTCCTCTCTTATTTAATCACCAAGTCAGGCTGATCATCCAAACTTTGATGACTTTAAAACTTGTGAACTTCAGCTCCCAGAATTCCCCAGCCGGTCATCTAATTCGAAAGGCTTTTTTTTCTTCTTCTTAATTTAGAGCAGGGTTTCCCACCTTGTGGACTTTTAAGACCTGTGGATTTCAATTCCCAGAACTCCCTGGCCAGAATTCTGGGAGTTGGAAGTCCTACAGGTCTTAAAGGTTGGAGACCTCTTTCCTAGGTGATCCCATCCAATCAGAAAGCGCAGGATAACCTGTTGACACGACCAGCCCACCAGATTGGGCAACTTCATGAATAAAGTAAATTGGATTGGCTGACATTTCGGGGGAATCTTTCCATCGCTCGGTTGTCTTCTGATCTCAGGCAGTGATTGGGACCTCATGCCATTCGGAAGCCTGCAACCTTTTCAGACTGCGACCATGCCATCGAATGCACCTGCCTTATTAGACCCCTTTCAAAACACCCCCGATTAATCACTTAATTGGGGCGTGGACCCCCCCTGCTGCCAGAATCTATTCATGCCAAAAAAAAAAAAAAAACCCCTCCTCTTTCCTTTTTTTGGCTCCAGCGTAATTTGAATGCCATATGGTCTTCATTACCGAGAAATTTCTCTAGTCTATGAGTTGCAAAATATCAGGTTTCTCTCTTGCATGAGTCACTGCGGGGTCTGGCATACATATTTCTCTCCCCCCCCTTCTTTTCCCCCCCTCCTTTCTTCTAAATATATATAATAAGAATGCCCCCCAAGGTTTGGGCAGGAAATCTCCGTGTCGCCCAGCAATTTAAACCTGGTTGATTTTAATGCCTGTCAGGGGTTCAATAATATTACAATTCCCCACGCCGACTTTTGCTATTTCCAAGGGGAAATGAGAGAATACGTTGAAGGAAAAGTTCTCATAGCCCAAAGAACTCCAAAAAAGCACACACAAAAAAAATATGCATAAATTCCCATGGACGGAGAGCAAGGCGGTGGGTGGGAATGGACCACAAAACAGCCTCCCAAATTTGCAGCTGGGACTGAAATGTTGGGTGTCTGCGTTAATCTGCTCCTTGCAGTCAATTAGGCTGAATTTAAAGAGTGCCCTTAAGGACAAAAGATTTGCAAGGACCTGGCTCAAGAATACATCCAGAGCTCTTTCTTCATTATCATCACCTTCCTTCCTTCCTTCCTTCCTTCCTTCCTTCCTTTCTCTCTCTCTCTCTCGTTTTTTTTTTCAAATTTAACAGAAGGAAAACCTCAGTGGTTCTTGCTTGCACCATTTGAAAAAAGTGGAATTTTGCTCTATTAAAGCCAAATAAACGCACTGCCTTGTTTAGAATCTTCGTCTACAGATCTCAACTGTCGCATGAGGTTCTCCGTGAAGGTGAACTTACGGTGGGGCCAGCCATGGGAGGGTCGATGACCCCAATAGATGGATCCTTCTCCACTCTCACACTTTCTAACATTGTTTAATCTTTCCTACAAGATGACAACAGCAGCTGCACAACTGAAGTTCTTCCCCCGTTTGAATAGAATAAAAGAGTTGGAAGGGACCTTGGAGGTCTTCTAGTCCAGTCCCCTGCCCAGGCAGGAAACCCTACACCACTTCAGACAAATGGTTATCCAACATCTTCTTAAAACCAGTGTTGGAGTATTCACAACTTCTGGAGGCAAGTTGTTCCACTGATTAATTGTTCTCGCTGTCAGGAAATTTCTCCTTAGTTCTAAGTTGCTTCTCTCCTTGATGAGTTTCCACCCATCGCTTCTTGTCCTGCCTTCAGGTGCTTTGAAGAATAGCTTGACTCCCTCTTCTTTGGGGCAGCCCCTGAGATATTGGAACACTGCTATCATGTCTCCCCTAGTCCTTCTTTTCATCAAACTAGACCTACCCAGTTCCTGCAACCATTCTTCATATGTTTTGTTTTAGCCTCCATCCCCTAATCCTCTTTGTTGCTCTTCTCTGCACTCTTTCTAGAGTCTCCACATCTTTTTTACATCGTGGTGACCAAAACTGGATGCAGAATTCCAAGTGTGGCCTTACCTAGGCTTTATAAAGTGGTAGTAACACTTCACGTGATCTTGATTCTATCCCTCTGTTGATGCAGCCTAGAACTGAGTTGGCTTTTTTGGCAGCTGCTGCACATGGCTGGCTCATATTTAAATGGTTGTCCACTAGGACTCCAAGATCCCTCTCACTGTCACCACTATTGAGCAAGGTACCACATTTACTGTACCTGTGCATTTTGGGGTTTTTATTTTTTTTGTTTTTTTTGTGCATGTGTGTTTGGACACACACTGCAGCTGCAATCTTGATTGCTTGGGTTCTCCCTACAATTTATGTTCAAATTTGAGCGATTAATGCAATCAGTTGTCTGGGATACCCCTTATGAAAAAGTGACCCCCCCACACACACCTCAAATTGGTTCTGCAAGTTGCCCACCCCTGAAGCAAGAGCCCCCACTCACCGCAGAGACTTTGGCCACCACGTCCTTGGCCACAGCGAGGCCTTGGGCAAAGGTGCGAGCTGCCACGAAAGCCCGTGTCACTTGCAGCTTCAGCTTTCGTGGGACGTCTCCAAAGGGTTTCAGCTGCTCGGTGTATTTGCTGACGCACTCCAGGTACTCGTCCGAAAAGTGATACTGGGGGTTGACCAGACGGAACATGCGCTCGAGGAGACGGGCCCAAAAGTCATTCAGCATCTCTTCCAGGTTGACCCGGCCACCCGCGTAATATCGCTTCAGGTCCACAAAGAGGTCCTTAAACATCTCCGCGTTCTGCGTGTACAGGAGGCCATAAGTCCGTACAAACATGTCGTTCAAGGATTTCTCGGCGTTGTCCAGGAGCTCTCTGAAAAATTCTGCAGGAAGAGAAAGAAGAAACTGACTGCGAGGAACGGGTCACCATCTAAATTCTAAGGCAACGTTCTGGAGAACATTCCACCAATGTTTGGAAGGAATCAGCGGTGTCCACAGGTTAGGATGGAAAGTCAAAATGGTAACCATGATTGTATGGTTGAAAAGACTGTCGCTGTTTTCTACATACGGCACATGTTTTTTTTTAAAAAAGGGGGACGGGGGCTTTTGACACAGGATGGTAATCCCCATCTTGATCTTTTGACCCTCCTGCAGATGCTGTGACAGGAATATTACCTACAATATGCTGAAGCTTCTCTATTCTTCGACTAGAAATAGGATAATAAGCAAAAGATTTAAGAGTTAATCAAGAAGGGAGAATATTCTGAATCGTTTTCTGACACAAGCTACAGAAGAAGCCAACTCAATAAGTCCATTTCTTACTGATGTTTTTTACCTATATTCCTATTATGTCAAATCTAGAGGTCCAAGTCAATTTACCCCCAAATAAGCATCAGAACAGTGAAGACAACCTTATCTGGATACATAGATGGTATGTTCATCACCAAATCAATGTTGGTTAAGTTGGCTTAAACTCGATTACCTGAACCCAGATCATGTGATCTGTTCAAGGCTCAACTTATCATCCAAACCCAGGAAAAGAAGGTTGAATCTACGCCTACTGTAGAACGCGGCCATCATGTCTTCACAAAGAAGAGTCCAACTTCAGAACCTCCATCATCTTTCAGGAGTTCAGCAAGGATGGGAACTATGGCCTCTGCTATCACAGCGTTGGCCAAGTGGACATGCAGTGGTCTTTGGAGGACCCAAGAAAAAAGAAAACCAACCAGCCACAGGCAAGACAGGTTCGGAGCCATACAAGTGTGGGTTGTGGGAATATTCCACCCCACGCCTGGGAAATGCAACTTCAGAGAAGAGAGTTGAATGGGTGGGAGGAGGCCCTTTGCGGCCAGAAAGTACCGCCAGGATTGTGTTCAGGAAGGGCTCCTCAGAGAGATGTCATGAAAGCCCAATGAGAAATATTTAATACCGCCATGTAATCACCTAAGACAGGGGTCTACAACCTTATATACTCAAAGAGCCATTTGGACCCGTTTCCCACAGAAAAGAAAACACCGGGAACCACAAAACCTGGGTGGGCGTGGCCAACTTGATGTCACTCACTTCCCCCGGTCACATGACCCCCCCCCCAAGCCATGCCTACTCAGCTGGTCATTAGGGCAGAGAACCAGTTGTTAAAAAACATTGGGAACCACAAAATCCTTTTGACATATCTATCTCTCCCTTCCCTCCCTCTCTCCTTCTCTCTCCCCCTCTCTCTGTCTCTGCCCCGGCCGCTTCTCCATCCCCCGCTGTTGCCCTTACCTTCTCAGCCAGGTGAGGAGTGACTGGGAGAGGAGGGCAAGGGGCGGGGCCAGCCAGTGTTGGGATCACCTGACAAGGAGCCACAGCAGGGGGCCCAAAGAGCCACATGCAGCTCCGGAGCTGTAGGTTGCTGACCCCTGACCTAAGAAATATCTAATAGGGGACAGATGTCTGTAACATGAAACAGTTGGCCTTCTCCCAAAGATAAGGTGACCAACTTTTTTACAATGATGACACCAAAAAAAAACATCGTAAATAAACATTTTATTCATTGCAACAATGAGTCTAATGCGTCCGTGTGTGCCGTGTTGTGTTTCGTAAACAAAGCCACTTGTGCGCGGCGCACTCCCTCAAAACAATTCTCCTGTGCGGAGCGCATGCGTCTCATCATCGCGTCTCGATGGACTGTACCGAGCCTTGACGAATCATCATGTCAAATACAAATACGTCACCTCACACGCAACGGATCGGATCGGCATCGATCGAATACGGAGATTTACAGATCAGCCTTCCAATATCGAAAAGGAGGACGTGTAGGAGGACACTTTTCGAGAGAGGACGGAACTTACAAAAGAAGGACTGTCCTTCCTAAATGAGGGCGATTGGTCACCTTACCAAAGAGGTTCTTTGCAAGATTACCACCAACCGCCCATCCTGCGTGGAACGGTTGTATGATTTAATATCCCTCAAAACTGGCGAGAGCGGAGGAATCAGGCGGAGGACGAATTCACCGGGTGAGAGGATCCATAAGGCCGGGATTTGGACTACGCGTACCAAGCCCAGCCTTTCCTGGGCACGGTGAAAACGTTGGCGGAGGCTTCCTCCAGAGCTCTGGGTGTCTTCTCCAGGCCTGGGTCGGGCAAATATGTTTGAATCACACAAGCCTCTGTCCTTCACCCTCAAAGGGGCAGTGTGTTCGACTCCAAAGAAGTGGTTAGAAACTGGAGCTGAGAGAGACAGGCAGCCGGGGAGAAAATAACTTTGGCCCCCGTTGAATTTAAACCTTGTTTAAAGACAGACTGCAGTAGGTTGGAATTCAATTTTTTAAAAAAAAATCTTCAAAGGGCTCCAGCACAAACAAGGTCTGAACTCAGGACATTTTGAGGAGGAGGGGGCTTTTCAAATACATCCAGAAGAAAGCTGCTTTTGAATGTCGCCCGAAGGTGCTTTTTCAGGAGACAACTGAAACAACTTTTGTTTTTTTCTTTTGAAGTAGTTTCGCTACTCCTCCAAGAAGCTTCTTCAGCTCTGACTGAATGGTGGGGAAGGGAAGGATTGATACTCCTTGCAGACAGCTGGTCATTTGCATCCTTTTAGAGGGTCATTGAGGCCACTTGGAGGTTTACCTGTGTCCTCAGGATCACCCGAGTTGTGCTCCTAGTTTCCTGTAGTCTGCTATTTTTTTTCCCCTCTGGAAATCGATTCCTACTCCCACACCATTCAAAGCACTGGTGGGTTTCAAAATTTTTACTACCGGTTCTGTGGGCGTGGCTTGGTGGGCGTGGCAAGGGAAGGATACTGTAAAATCTCCATTCCCACCCCACTCCAGGGGAAGGATACTGTAAAATCTCCATTCCCTCCCACTCCAGGGGAAGGATACTGTAAAATCTCCAATTCCCACCCCACTCCAGGGGAAGGATACTGTAAAATCTCCATTCCCTCCCCAATCCAGGGGAAGGTTACTGCAAAATCCCCATTCCCTCCCGATCAGCTGGGACTCGGGAGGCAGAGAATAGAGAATAGGGGGCAGGGCCAGTCAGAATTTTTACTACCGGTTCTCCGAACTACTCAAAATTTCCGCTACCGGTTCTCCAGAACCTGCTGAAACTCATCTCTGATTCCAAGGCTGTTCATCCCAAATTGTATAGCTAAAAGTCTGCAGAGATTCTCAGTCCTCCAGGTCAAGGTGATTTTTGAGGAGGCATCTGGACTTCCTTGTTTGTTTTTCTTTTGAAGACGTTTCGCTTCTCATCCAAGAAGCTTCTTCAGCTCCATTCTCCACCATCCAGTCAGAGCTGAAGAAGCTTCTTGGATGAGAAGCGAAACGTCTTCAAAAGAAAAACAAACAAACAAGGAAGTCCAGATGCCTCCTGAAAAATCATTTTAGGGACCACCATGACCCGGACGGCTGAGAATCTCTACAGAGTTTTTCAAATGTAGCTGTGGGCTCTCGAGACGGACTTGGCCAACGAAAGAAGAGCTTGAGGAACAGAAGCTAAGCAGAACCCTCAAGACAACAGCTCCTGTCTGCATGGTGACCCCCCCCTCCCACCCCTTGGCCAGGATTAGCACCAAGGTGTCTCCCCTTTCCCATGACTGGCACTTCCTGTCTGCATTTCTCTCCTCCTTTCTGCTAGGTTAAACAGGGAGGGAGGTATTAATTTCTAATTCACTTAATCATTTTGAAGGCTCGCTTCCTTTCTCTCTCTCTCTCTCTCTCTTCCCCTCCCCCTGTCCTCCCCCCTCCCCCAAATCCTCTGCCTTCCTGACCTTTAAATCGAAAGGCCAGATCGGTTTCCTCTTTGGACGCTTACCTGGAGAATAAAACCTCGGGATCACGTGGGCTCTGAAAATAACCATCCTGAACTCAAAAGGCCAGGCACGGAGGTTTTGGTGCGTGGCCAGGTTTTTTTGGGCTGGTCAGAATAAACAAAGAGTTGGAAGGGACCTTTGGAGGTCTTCGAGACCAACCCCCTACTCAAGCAGGAGTCTCCAACTTTTAAGGCTTGTGGACTTCAACTCCCAGGATTTCGCGATCAACTTAGAAGTCCAGAAATCTTAAAACGTTTGCACACCAATTGCCTTATGATATTCAGGACAAATAGCAGCCCAGTCTCTTCTTGAAAACCTCCAGTGATGGAGCAATTTCTGGAGGCAAGACAGAATTAACCACTGGTTAATTGTTCTAAATTCTCTTTATTGCTAATAAACTGCCAGTCGGTTGGGAAGGCCCTGGGTATGTCAAGAGCACGGCTGAGCACCCTGCAATCCCAATCTAGCCCCCCCCCCCCCCGGGGTGAAATGCTCCCAGTTCGGACCGGATCGCTGGATCTGGTAGCGATGGCGGTGGGTGGTTCGGAGAACCGGTAGCAAAAATCCCTGAGCCCTCCCCTCCCCATGCCCAGCTGAGCCACGCGATCATCAGGGATCGTCAGAGGCTTTTAAAAGCAATTTTTTCTGCAACCTCTTAAGGTTGTAGAAAAAACGCTTTTAAAAGTAAAAAAAAAAAAGAGCCTCTGATGATCGCACAGCTCAGCTGGGATCATCAGAGGCTTTCAAAAGCATTTCGAAAAAAAATGCTTTTAAAAGGCTCTGACGATCCCAGCTGAGTTGCCTGATCATCAGAGGCTTTTAAAAGCATTTTTTTTACAACCTCTTCGGTCAAAGAGGTTGCAGAAAAAATGTTTTTAAAAGTTTTTTTTTAAAGTTGGCCACGCCCACTGTCACATTACCTCCCCCCCCCCCCCCAACCACACCCCCCGAAACGGGAAGAACAAAATTTTCATTTCCCCCCCTGCCCCCCCCCCCCCAAATTTCTGCAGCAGAACTGAGATTTGGGGTTGAATAAGCCATTGTCCCAAGAGGACAGCTGTTCCAGTTGTTCTGCCAGCCCAACAGCCTAATCCGAGAGAGGTTCACCAACCAGGCAAGTGGCTGGAGATAAGTCGCTATTTAGCCCAAGTGAGAATTTGCGCTCTGAAGGCTGTTCTGGGGTTAAAGTATTAATTCTCCCCCTTGGAAGAAGGCAAGATCCATACTGATTAACGAGCCTCAAGGTGGCCCAGGAATGAAACCCTCCAACCTTGACGAGGGGTGTGAGAGAGAAAGAATGGTGGGTGGGCGAGTTGCTATCTTGACAGTTTGAAGGACAAAATGAATTGACGCCTTTTGTTTGTCTTGGGAGCAGGGCTTGTTCTCAAACACAAGCTGGACGTTTGAGAGATTACGTCCTTGTTTTTACAGCATTGTAAAAAAAAAAAAGTGTGTGGTTTACAGTGGGGGGGGGAGGGTTTGCAAATCTGGAGCCTTGAAATTCTCAATGGGGAGGGTGAAACTGGTCAAACCCCACTGCAGAAGCTGAAAGGGAGGGGGGGTCTTAGGAAGACCCTGAACTATGAATAGCCAGAGAGCTGTTGCTCCATTTGGCTTAGAATGAAATTGTGGTGATGGACACTGGACAAGGCCACGGGGAATTGTGTGTGTGTGTGGGGGGGGATGCTGCCCCTTTTGCTGCATTTCTATTATTATTATTGTTATTATTGATCATTGCACGGTCAGCCAGGTGTTCAGACTGGGTTGGGCATATTTGTCTACCTATCGAGTCCTTGCCAAGGACCTGGGATAGGCAGATCCGGATGTTTTGACGGTGTTACAGATCTCGTCGCAGGATGGAAGCAGTTCCAAGGAAAGCTGCCTTCTGCAATTGACTGATGGCAAATTTGTCAATGCCAATGGTGTTCAAGTATTGTTGTTATTGTTGTTGTTGTTATCATTATATTATCATCATCATCATCATCATCACCCTATTTTCCAAAGCACCGAGGGCAGGACAAGAAGTAATGGATGGAAATTAATCAAGGAGAGAAGCAACCTAGAACTAAGGAGACATTTTTTGACAGTTAGAGCAATTAACCAGTGGAACAACTTGCCTCCAGAAGTTATGGATGCTCCATCACTGGAGGCTTCTAAGAAAAAGAGACTGGACAGCCATTTGTCTGGAATTGTGTAGTTTCCTGCCTGAGCAGGGGGTTGGACTAGAAGACCTCCAAGCTCCCTTCCAGATCTGTCATCCTACTCACTTTCTCCAAGTCTACCGAGGATTACAACGCATGAACCCATGAATAATAATGAGCTTGGCTGTGCAATCCTTATTAATTTCCGTCTGAGCCATGGACAGGGAAAAGAAATTCTAAATAATGATAAAACCTCTTTTGGTGGGAGAAGGACTTTGATTTCCCTCTTTGCAACGGCCCTAATTCAGATCAAGATGGACCTTGCTGATTACCCCAGATCCCCCTCAACGGATTTCTAGGCCCTCTCATACTAACCCAGGTCATTTCCTGCAAAGACAGGTCTAGCCCTTTCGTGGGGCAGAAAGGGGTCATAGCAAGCTGCCAGGCAGGCGAAGGGCTGGGAAACAAGACAGGGCCCACTCACAAGTTCGGTCCCCGAAATGTTGGTGGACCTGTGGCAGGAACTGCCAGGCGTATGCCATCTACGTGCCAGAATCGGGGAGAAGGTGTGAGCAGCCTCTGGATGGGGACATCAAAACAGATAAGCTCTTCCTGTTAAATCTTCCACCTCTCCAGACTTCAAAAATTGGGGGGTGGGGAGGATGTTTTGGTCTGCCCAGCGATTCAACGGAAACCATTTCTGGAGAGGACGATGGGGCTGGGAGACAGGGAGGGTCTCAAAACCATCCAGGGTGTGGAAACGGGAACTTAAGTCCCTCTGGTTTTTAATCTAGCACAATGCTCAATTCATCCTGGTCAGCTCTTTCTCTAAACCGGGAGCGCCCAACCTTGGCAAACGTTTTTTAAGACCTGTGGACTTCGACTCCCAGAATTCCCCAGCCAGCAACCAATCTAGCTGGGGAATTCTGGGAGTTGAAGTCCACAAATCTTTAAAAAGTTGCCAAGGTTGGATCTCCTTGCCCTAAACATTTGCTAGATAGCCGAACGAAAGTGTCTCTGCCCTGGACAGACTCGTCTTCTGCAATTTGACTCCCCGGACGTCTCCTGACACCTCTCTTGTGTCTCCCCCAGGATCAGAAGATCTGAGCAAAGAGCCTTCCAAGAATTCCAGAGAGCCATTTGGTTTGGAGAACCATCTGTTAGCACTTATCGGCACAGGAAAGAGAGAAAAATAGAAAGAGAGAGAGAGAGAGAGAGAGAAAGAGAAAGAAAGAAAGAAGGAAGGGAAGGAGGGGAGGGAAGCCCAGCTGAGTTTGCATTTGTAATTAAAGAAGCTTTAGAGAGGGAGGGGCAAGAAAATGTGCTTGGGGCGGTGGACACGAAGACTTGCAAGCCATCTGTCTGCCTTGCAAAAAAAAAAAAAAAAATCCTCCCCAAAATGTCAATTTGCTGGGCTTTTCTGCAGCTGGGAGACAGGCCAGCAAGGGCAACCCTGAACAGTTATTCCTAGTTGGACGGCTGCCCGAGCGCCAGTAAACAGTTCCTACCTCCCTTCCCCCCCCCCAGGGTTTTTACATGGCCAGAACTGACTCCCACCCATACGGGGGAAAAAAAGAAAAAAGAAAGATGTTGAGACTCTACAAAACGATTGGGGAATCTGAAGGCCAAAACCTACCGGTGAATGGTTTACGGGAAAGGGACAAGGGGCGGCAGGAGAAGCAGCTTTACCAATATGGAAAGGCGACAACCTGTTCTCCGAAACAACCTGAAGGCAGGTTTTGAGAAACAACGGATGGAAACTAACCGAGGGGAGAAGCAACCTGGAATTAAGGAGAAACTTCCGAGCGGTGAGAACAATCGATAGAAGTTGTGGGTTGCTCCATCCCTGGAAGGTTTTTAAGAGGGATAGATCAGAGGTGGGTTTCAGCAGGTTCGGACCAGTTCTGGAGAACCGGAGGCGGAAATTTTGAGTAGTTCGGAGAACCGGTAGTAAAAATTCTGACTGGCCCCGCCCCCATCTATTCTCTGCCTCCCGAGTCCCAGCTGATAGGGAGGAAATGGGGATTTTGCAGTATCCTTTCCCTGGAGTGGGGCGGGAATGGGGATTTTAAAGTAGCCTTCCCCTGCCACGCCCACCAAGCCACACCCACAGAATCAGTAATAAAAGAATTTGAAGCCCACCACTGGGGATAGCCATTTGTCCAGAATGGCATACAGTCTCTTGCTCAAGCACGGGGTTGGACTAGAAGACCTCCAAGGTCCCTTCCGACTCTTGTTATTCTGTATTCCCTGAAAGCCACCCTTTTGCTTCCTGCAGGGAAGGGGAACCTCCAGCCCTCGTCTGGCTGCCCCCCACCCCATCTCTCTGCTCAGAGAAAGGTCGGATTGAGTGGGGGCTCCCTCGGTCCTATCTTCTCCTTCCTGGGGGGAGGGGGGCGGAACCTGGCTTTAAAGGCCATCGACAGTCCTATCCCACTACCCAAATCCAGCTAGTGGTGATGATGGGGGTGGGGGTGGGGAATGCGCCTTCAAGTCTTCCTTTTTAACTCCTGGCGACCCGCCTGGATAGATTTTTCTCCATGGCGACCAGTTGAGAACCCCGGAAGAAAATGCCCATCCCTCTTTTGTTCCTGCCCCCCCTTTGCCCCCCCTCTTTGCTCGCCTCTTGGGGTCAGATTTCAGCCCGTCCCTTCCCAGGCTGCCTGTGCTGCCGTCCGTCACAACTGCACTTTGAAGGGTAACAGCTAATGGCGGAGAAGCCACAAAAGCAGAAACGTGCAACTTTTAACTCGGCGAAAACCACCTAAGCAAAATAGGTTCCGAAATGACCTTTGAGGTCCCGTGTTGTTTTAAGGTCTCCTTGCAAAGCCATGCAAGAAATAAGAGAGACATTTTCCTTTGTCCGAAAGGCTGCTGAGGCGGAGGTTATGCCATGAATGAAAGAGCTGGAAATCAGCATTTCCCAACCAAAAAATAATAATAATAATGGGGAGAATAATCCCACCTGAGTCTCGGTTTCCCATCCCCACAGCAATCCATGAACCACAAATACTCCAGAACCATCAGACTGAGACTTGGGACGAGTCAACAGGGTTTTATGGGAGCCGCAGGTTGAAATTTAGGTTCCAGGTTTTATGTGGGTATTTAGGAACCACAAGTGGAAACGTGGTTGCGTTCCCCATGCGGGCCACTCAAAGAGACTCCATCAATGCATCTGCTGGCTGTGTTTGCACCAAGCAAGGGTTATTCTAACCTTGGTTACAGACCTCAGGTGTCACCCAGCAAGAGAAGCCATGGGAGAGGAGAGGAGACAAGACAAAAGAGGGGAGGGGAGAGGAGGGGAGAGGAGAAGAGAGGAGGGGAGGGGAGGAGGAAAGGAGACAAAAGAGGAGGAAAGGGAAGAAGAGAGAAGGGCAGGGGAAAAGAGAGGAGACGGGAGGGGAGAAGAGGAGAGGAGACAAAAGAGGAGGGGAGGGAAGAGGAGAAGAGACAAAAGAGGAGGGGAGGGGAGAGGAGGGGAGGGGAGAGGAGAAGAGAAGAGACGGGAGGGGAGAAGAGGAGAGGAGACAAAAGAAGAGGGGAGGGAAGGGGAGGACACAGGAGGAGAAGAGAGGAGGGGAGGGGAGAAGAGACAAAAGAGGAGAGGAGAAGAGAGGAGGGGAGGGGAAGAGGAAGGAGGGACCCAAACTAGCCCTGTCTGAACCTCCAACACGTGACTCTTGATTCAGAAGCCGCCCAGGAGCAGGGACTCACCATCAAACTTCTTGTATCGCGAACCGAAGGTGCCTTGCAAATTGTTGCTCAGCTCGACAACGGCATGGCTGAAATCTTGCCTGCTCTGCTGCCAGTACTTCTCCTCCATGGCCTGGGAACAGCAGGTGTAGCCTTGAGGGCAAACTTTCAAGTGATCACCTAAAAAAACAACAACACACACACAAACATCAAAGGGAGCACTTGAGCACCCATGGCCACGCCAACCCCCTGGAAGCTTCGCCGCGCCAATCTCCACAAAGCAAGTTCCCGGTAGGTATTTCGTAAGGGCATCTTATTCATCCTACGGTTTTTTTAGAACCTGCCCAACCTCTTGTAACTCCACTCAGGGTGGGTTACCCAAGGTAAGCCTCCTAAAAGCAAGGATTAGGAATAATTCAGAACAAAACCGGGAGTCATCATAAATCAACCAGCCCACCAGACAGAGGCTGAGTTAAGGGCCCAATAAAACAAATCTGTCTCTAGCAATCTTCTAAAAACCACAAGGGAGCTTCCAAGATGTGTGGGGGGGGGAGGCCCCAGAAAAGACCTTTGTTTCATCCTCGTGCTCATGACCTCAGAGAGAGGTTAACAGATGTGCAAACTCACTGCCACAACAGTGCAAGAACTCAAGTGAAACGGTGACTGCGTTTTTGCATGGCACTAAGCTAGGATTCGTGGCTTGGTTGGCAGCCATCACACCGAGATTACCAGGGCTCTACACAGCTTTCACACAACTTCAATGTACGGCAGCGTGGCCCTTGCAAGACAGCAACTCAGCCCAGCCCCGTTGGCATAAAGATTCACGCTTCTTGTGATCTTTGTTTGAACCCTGCCCCTAACCACTTCAACATGTTTTCCGATCAGAGTCATCTTTTTCAGTCGAGTAAATCCGTCCTTAAATCCATGTCTCAGACCCAAAATTGCAGGCTGAGTCACGGACGAGCGTCACGCCTGGCCTGGCCGCAGCTTTCCTGTTTTCTCCGTTTGAAATTTTATGGGCCAAGGACAAAGAACCAGCCTGTAGCACGCATCACCTTTTGGGTACCCCTTGTTTGCGCAGGGCTGTTGTTGAGAAGCAGCCCCGTTCAGCAACACAACCTCCAGACTCAAATCAAAGTGAACAGAAATGTAGAATAGGCTGAGCTGGACGGCGGAGTTAAATATGTCATCAGTTTAGAAGCAGCTGGCCAGCCCAGAAATGCCCTTTGAGTCTTCTCTGCCTATTCGGCCACATCTTTTCAGATTTTCTGATGCTTGCCACTCGCAGCCTTATCTGTACAACCCAACAAGTCACCCACAGCCTAAATCACAATCCCTGATACTTGGTTTACAGCTCAGTATGTGGTGTTAGCTCAGAAAATAAAGGCAAAGATATCTTGCTAACAACCTTGATCCAAAGGCGTGTCCACCCT
Organism: Pantherophis guttatus; assembly: GCF_029531705.1. The sequence continues at coordinate 3,752,129 of NW_026844102.1, forward strand.
TCTCGCACACAGACCCTGATAGAAAATGTCTTCATTTTCAAAAATTATCTGTAGGTAGGATCATTCACCTTCTTTGTTTACCTTCCCTGATTTCAGGGAAGCTTCCAACACCCAATATCCATCGACTGTAAGATCAGAAGTGGCCAACAAGGTCACTTTGACCACCGTTGGCCAAATCCAGCTGAGCTCAAGACTCTCCACCCTGCCGCCTTGGCTCTTCCGTCATCCTTCCTCTTCGGAAGCACTTGGTCAGCTTTTTGAGCTTACATGCCATCCTCGCTCCTGGACACACCAGCGTGCATTGTCCCCTCTTAATGGTTTACGACTTCCCCTGAAAATCAGCCATCAAAAGAATCCGAGGCTAATCCAATTTCACACTCAACTTGCCCTGGTCTCCTTATCAAGAGAGATTAAGGTTCCTCTTATCACTGCTAATTAACATGCTTGCTGGAGAATTCTGCTGAACAGAGGAAGACCAAGCAAGCATCTGAAATACACAACGAATCAGGAAAGACAACACAAAAGGATTTTTTTTTTTGTTGCTTACAAAAACGGGCACACACAAACAAGGCTCTCCTTGGTCACCAGGAGCAAAAATGATCTGTGGTCGGATCCAGCTAAGAGGGACCACCCAACCCAATTCCCCCAGCCATCACCAATGACGCAGAAAGAGGACGTTCTCCATTATTCATTGTGCAACCGCAATTTTATTTATTTTGGGGGGGGATTTGCCTTTCAACCCACAGCTGGAGGTGGGATGCACAGCAAACCTTCCTTCCATTTCCACCCCACAATAAGCAACCGAAGGGCATCGTTTCACTCCTACCCAAAGAAAAGATTATGATCATTAATAAATTTCACGATGCCACAAAATGTTGGCTCCCATTCTGGCAAAAATGATTTAACGTTCCAAAAAGCTCCTAGGAGAAACTTAACATACTTTCTGCCGTCTGGGCTTGCTCAGTTGCTCCTCGCAAAAACCAGACATTTTAAAGTTATTCCTGCGGTACGAACTTAAAAATACTTTGCACCAACCGAGATCGATGGGATTTTATCCTTTAAAATCACTCCTCCCCAACCCCCGCTCCATTTTACTTACTGACAAATTGAGGCTTGTGGATTTACAACGGAAAGAACGCAAGGCACGGGAAAAAGCAGCAGAGAGATTTATGCCATGCGCACTTAAGAGCCAAAAGTTACATTAAGAAAACTTAATTCCGTTCTGGAAACAAAAGAAAGAAATGAGAGAAAGAAGTCTGCCTCTTTACATAGTCCCACTTCCGTTTCTCTTTCCAAATCCTACTTTTACAGCCCCAGAAGTCCAGCCTCCCAAACACTCCCAAACACAACTGCCTATAAATAACTTGCAATTTTTTTCTCCTTGCGTGAAACAAAAGTCCATTGAGATTTATGGCTGTAATCATAGGTCATAATAGGGCGCAAAGCAGAATAATCATTAGGTTTCAACAATGGAACCAAAAAAGAGAGGAGGAGAAGAATAGAACTAATTAATAAATCAAGATAAAACGTGAAACCTATCTGATGAAAGGCCAGCAAGAAACTCTAATCTTCTATAAATCATGAAAAACTAATCTTAAAGCTACAGGCTTAGCTAAAATCTAGATAAGTCGACTGGACAAAGAACCCTCTTTCGAAACTTAATTGTAAAATTTGCCACTTTCCTAAATCCTATGCAAGACTTGTTTGCAGAAGGGCCTCAATCTGATCTCTGAATTAATCCGTTTTCGGGTAATACACCCAATTAGCTCAATGGGCCAGGTTCACACGATGCTTGCAGAATCAGCCTGCTGTCCGAAGCATCTGAACGAGAAGCAAAGGATGGAAACCAATGAAGGACAGAACCAACCTAGAACTGAAGAGAAATTTCATGACAATGAGAACAATTAACCAGTGGAACGGCTGGCCTCCAGAACTTGTGGATGCTCCATCACTGGAGGCTTCTAAGAAGAGCCGGGACAGTCCAGAAAGGTATGGGATCTCCTGGCTGAGCAAGGTATTGGGACTAGAAGACCTCCAAGGTCCCTTCCAACTTTGTTCTGCGTTGTCCTGTATTCTGTAGATCGCTCAAAGGCCAACTGCAGGTTGGAAATACACACATGTGAATCGAGGCAAAAATGTATGGCATCTCAGGTGCGTGACTCCATGCAGAAGTAATCCAGGGGAATAAATTTTCATTGCTGGCTGCAATCAAGGTAACAGCAGGGAAGGATTCCTTTGCTGTCCCCAAATGCTTTTCTCTACCTACCTAAATGTAGCTGGAAGTTGGCCCACCCATCTTCAAGTGGTTACGGTTGAGAAATATGGCACTAGAGACTGGGACCCTTAAAAGACACAGTTCCCATCCACCAGGGGTGAAATCTACTTATCTTCCCTACCGTTTTGGAAGTACGTGCTCCACCTGCACGTGTCACATGCAATTTTGGACCCTCTGCACATGCGCAGAGGGTTAAAATCAGGAAGTGACGACGTCCAGGCAAAGCTTCGCACTGCCGCCGCTACCAATTCACCAAATCTGAATCGGTGTGAACCGGTAGCTTTTCACCCCTGCCATCCACCCAATTTCCTTCTCAAAGGATTTATGGGTGCTCCATTCATACACGTTGCATCTCCCCCTTCCCAACATTCAGGATTTAATCAAAATCAACCTCCCCCGCCCTCCCACACCTCTGCATTTCCAAAACCCTCCCTTGCAATAGGCCTAAAATCACCTTTCCCAGTCCCCACCCCGCCTTGCTTAGGTCCGTCACTCAAGTGTTTGTGGGAGCCTCCGAAAGGAATTTCTCCTAAGAGCGGTGAGCGGAATGGCGCTTGCAAAAGCAATTCTCTTAAAAATGGTGCCCTGTGTTAAACAAAGCCCACCCACCCACCCCCCGGTTCCACAAACGTCCATTATGAGGGTGGGGGTTTTTTTTGGTCATTAATTAATCTAAGCCAACTGCCAATATCACTTGCAAGTTCCCAAGCCAGAGAGATTAGGAGCCTTCTAATAAGGATGATTAGAAGTGAGTGGGACCTTCAATGGCCTTCTTGAATTCCACATTCCATGCCTAATTTGGAGGGAGGGGACCCATTCTGGTTTTCTCCCCCCACCCCCTTTGCTCCAGCACCATTTCCTATCAGAAACTTACATCCTGTTCCTTCTCGGAGAAGCGGGGCAAATAATTAGGCTTAATCCTCGTGAGCTCGGCATGTTTCCCTTTGAATCCACATTCCTTCATGCAAACAACTGCCCTTTTTCAAGAGAGAAAAATCACCTCTCATTACGGCCATCTTCTTGGCTGGGGAAAGGAGGTCGTGACCTTCCTTTGCCTGTAGCCTTCTAACCTCTGGTTCCTGACTGTGCCTCCCAATTGGGGAATCGCCCCCCACCCCTCCCCTCCTCAGTCAACCCCAACCGGTATGAGCAGATCATTACTGAAATGAGGAAAGTTCAAATGTTTCAAGCTGAACGACAACAAAGAAGCATCACAAATTAAGAACGCAACAAACCCATGAAGCCAAGGTGTCCCCTCCTTCCCAAGCGGAAGTGCCCAGAAGCCCATTTTAATAAGGTAACTGGCATGCTTATTTATTCTGGAGAAAGCCCACTGTATCCAGAAGACCCCTTCTTAATAAGCTGCCTCTTCTCATGCTGCTTCTTCAATCAAATCAGATACTGAACGCAATGAAACTTGCATCTGTGGTTGAGTTCAACTCATAGTTTTGGGCAAGGGTAAAATCCAGCAGGTTCTGGAGAACCGGTAGCGGAAATTTTGAGCAGTTCAGAGAACTGGTAGCAGAAATTTTGAGTAGTTCGGAGAACCGGCAAATACCACCTCTGGCTGGCTCCAGAGTGGGTTGGGAATGGAGATTTTGCAGTATCCTTTCCCCAGGAGTGGGGAGGGAATGGGGATTTTGCAGTATCCTTTCCCTGGAGTGGGGTGGGAATGGAGATTTTGCAGTATCCTTCCCCTGCCACGCTCACCAAGCCACACCATGCCCACCGAGCCACACCCATAGAACCGGTAGTAAAAAAATTTGGATTTAACTGCTGGTTTTGGGTCTCCACATTCCTCAACTATAAGATGCACTCAAAAATACCAGCTTAGTGGCGCTGATTCTTCACAAACCAGAAGGTTTCTTGGAATCATTCACTATCAAGGAGGACCTCCTGAAAAGTAAAGGAATCCAAATGAAAGCAACCCTAGTTGACATCTGTCCATCTTAACTCCACCTTTAGTATCAGGATCTCCTTTGATTTTGGACTGGTCTCATTCATAAACCCACGGAATAGTCACCAACCATTCACTTGGAGATACCATCATCTCCCACCGCATCCCTCTGGCCTGTGAATCCAGATTATGAGAAATCCGCTGTTCCAATTTCTCACCCGGCTGCTGACATACATTCTCACCTCTCTGTCTCCTTCTCCTATCTGTTTATCAGTTTCTCTCCTGTTGCAAACACACAAGATTTTCCTCCTATCTTGCTGTTGTTTGCATCATTTACTGGTTGTCTGATGTTGCACCTACGTTGTGACACAACCCCGTCGACGTCTACTGCTTAAGGATATATCCCCGCTCGGAATATTTGGGAGTTCGCTGCTTTCCTATCTTGCTCAATCTTTTAGCTCAAAGTTCTAGCCAAGTCTAGATATTACTCAAGAAGAGATAAAACCTCGTGTCCTGGGTGAGGCTCACCTCTGGTGGTCTGGAGAAAGCGTCCCCATGTGCATTTTTAAGTCTTCTGCCTCTGCCTCTTTCCAGCGAGAAGAAAACAAGTTCTCAGCCCACACAGAGTGAAAAAGCTTAGCGTGTGCATTTACTGTTATTAAGTGCAGTCTTAATAAAAGCACGGGAGATTTCCACCGTTTTATTGCTTTGCTGTGTCTAATGATAGCCAGCCATCCTCCAGGCCAGGTTCTACAGCAAAGGTCATTCTCCAACAAAGATCACAGGCTGAAGGCGGTTAGGGAGGAAAATCAGCCTGAATTATCTCCTACCAAGCATTGCTCAATCACCATCAACCAAGAGATGTAGCCAGTCACCGGTTTGCTGCTGAACTTCTCTTACTGCTAGGAAGTTCTCAACGTAGATTGAGGAGCTGCTTTTCCAGAACTTCTGGTGACTCTTTGCCATCCTGGATTCAGGAATGACCAATAACAAAAGGTTCTTCTGCATGATGCCCAGTGCTATCAAGTCAACCATCTCAGTTTTTTTTCAATGCAGTCATTTCTCAATCTTGACAACTTTTAAGATGTGTTTTGACCTCCCAGGAACCTGGGAGTTGAAGTCCATACGTTTAAAGTTGCCGAAGTTGAGAAACGCCTGCTTCAATACCTCTCTTGAAGGATCATTTCCAATCTTCTAGCCATCTCACTGCCCTCTTTTGCATCGGTTTCATTCCAGGTTGCCTGAAACATTCCGTTCTAATAATTCAGGATGGATGGGTGTATATTTATGCATCTTTTTCCTGCTCCCCTCTGTCTTGGCTGTTTATGTCAACTGGATTAACACTAGCAAACATTTTATTGAGAGCCTGGTTATGCTCTAGTTCTGATCTGATCTCACCCCATTCCTGGTGTCTTCTCCATCGCCACTTCCATGCATGAAAGAACTCACAAACACAAACAGTTCTGTTTCATTTTTTGTGGTTTTGGACCATGGGGTCAACTTTGCAGGAACCAAATTAATCCTTCCTCCTCAAGGCTGCTTCTTCTTCTTCAAGCATAGCAAGAATGGACAGTTGATTGCACTCATTCCTTCCAAGATAATTCCCTTATGTATCTGACCATTTAAAATAGTTCTAATATTTTCCTTATAAAGCTTGCATCTCCTTTTCCATCCATACCATCTCTCAAGGAGAGACAAAAATAGCTTAGGATCCATTTTACAAAGAGTAAAAATCTCCAACGTAAATCCTCAGCGCAAGTTATCCATGAGCCATCAGTCTAAGAGCCAATGAATCTCTCCCCTTTCATTCATATATATGTAATTATATGTGCATTATTATATATAGAATTAATTTCTGATGGCCTCCTTCCAACCACGAGAACACATTTAATATAGCCCAAAATCCACGTGCTATTTTAGCATTTGAAAAAACAAGGAAGATTGGCAGACGTCCTCCAGAACTAGCAAAAATATCACCTAGAATTATTTTACCTTTAGAAGCATAACAATTCTCCTAAAATGTTTTATTTGCTTTCCTTCCCGTAAAAATACGTTTTTAACCTTTTTCGTGTGTGTTTTAGGGTCTTTGCCTCTTGAGGGACCATCTACCCAATTGGTTAATACCTGTCTAACTCAGAGAAACTGGCCACATGAATTTGTCGCTACCTTTTTTTTGCTGAAATTCCATTTATTCACTGACCAAATCATGGATTTTTTTCGGGATTGGGGGGGGGGGGGGGGGGGGGGAAAGGGGATCAGAAGGGAAGGCAAAAGGGAAGTTTCAATTACTTTGTGAAGCGAGGTAGAAAAATTAAGACCTAAGCAAACTTTATTAGCTATGACAAGGAAAAAACGGTTACGCTTCACCTTCCCCCAGAGAAACTTCAAGCTTTCTCCTGAGGCCCTGAAAACAAGCAATGCACTTCGATCAAGGGGCATTAGCCCATTTGTTTGACCATAAAATAAATAAAATAAAAATCAGCCTAATTAACATTTAAATGGCATTGCACCTGGAGATTCCTTAGCAAATGGAGACTCTGGCCTTCCTTTTGTTCGCAGCCAAGAGGAGGAAAGAATTAAAACAAGAGAGAACCTACAAATAAACCACTTGTCCAAGCACGCCAAGAAAGCAAAGTGTAACTTAATTTTCGTAAGCCACACCGATATCTTGCTGCCCATAGAATGGCCTGGTTCATAAGCATCCGTGTGGTTTTTTTAAATAATTCCAGATTAATGAATTATGTCGATCCGTCTGGGATGGTTTGCAGTGCCTATTTGTAGCTTGGTGTGTGGCACAGACACAATCAACCTCCTTCAACAAAACCAGCTTTAAACCAAGGCTCAGGGTAATGAAGTACAGCTAGTCTTTGATTAACAACCATTCATTTAGTGACCGCTGGGGAGTTACAGCGATCCTTGCACTCACAACTGTTGGATGATCCCCCCTGGTCGCGTGATCCAAATTTGGGCACTCGGCATGTACTTACCATGGTTACAGCATCCCAAGATTCACGTGATGTTCTGCCCCAGTTACGGACCCCAAAGAACGCAGCACGCACAAAGTCTGTACAAACCTTAAGTTTACTAAATTAAATCAGTCTTTTTCAAACAAAGGCTGTTAATTAGCTTTCTTAACAGCCTACAAGAATCCGAAGAATAAATAATCGTAATCTTACTATGGTTGGCAGAAAGCCCAGAAGCAATTTGCAGAAAACTAAGATCAAGACGCGCAGGAGAGTGAACGAAGTTGTTCCCTGCAAATTGCCTCAGTCGTCCTCCTTCCTTAAATAGGCTAAGGAAGTGGCCAATTAGCCCCAAACCTTACTCTCGAGGAGACCTCCACGAGTCTTAAAGCTGCCAAGTTTGAAGACCTCTGCTCTACCAAGTCAATCCCTGACCTACTTAGCTGCATTCACACAACTTGGTACTTTTGGTTGGTTTTAATCACCAATGATTCGCTGGACAAACCCAACTGGTTGGGTACTTTACGGCTGAATGCACTGTGCAAACCTGCCCAATGAACTAATTCCTCAAGTAATTCATCAAATTCTAAAAATTAAAAAAAAGTCACCTTTGGAAGATGCTTTTTTATATATATATATTCCAAGGAAGCATGCATAGTTCTTCCTTCATTCCGATCTACCCAACAATCCCGTGGATTGGATTCAGTTGAGCGGCCCACCAGGAGATTAGAACAGGGGTCTTGGTGGATCCCAAACTCACGTGATTCTTAATTTTTAATCTCTTCTCCTTTGATTTCTTAACGATCCTACATTCTCCACCCTGCCCTTTCCCCCAACCCCGTCATTTGTTATCAGGACTTTCAGGCAGTTAAAACAAACCTGAATTAACGAGTCAGTTGATTGAATTGGTTCTTTTACGGTAGCTTCTGTGGCCTGACATTTCTGTAGCCACTTACGGTAAGAATATTTGAAGGAAAACCCCGGCCCAGTTCATTATCAGCCCCACAACAATTGAAGAGAACTCTTTTAATTAACCTCTTGATCAAAGGCTGACATCCCAGGTGCTTAAGGTGCAGATAATCCATCATGGATGAGCTGATAGTGGAAGCTGCCGAAGAGCTGCCTTCAACCCAACAACTTTTTACAGATCTCCTAAACCACGGATGGTTAACCTTTTTGGTGGCGAGTGCCCAAAGGGCATGCGCACACGTGCAAATGCACATGTGCGTGCCCAAAAGGCAATGCGAGCATCCCCCACACATGCGCCCCGCCCCCCATGCCATATTTTGGGCCTGGAAAGCCTCCTGAAAACCAACCTGTATCCCACACATATATGCGCCCGCCCCTGTGCATGTGTCCCCTGCATGCACCTCACACATGCATGGCAGAGACCTGAAGACTAGCTGGCCGGCAGGAGGCATGAGTACATGCGTGATGGAGCTGGGCTGGGGTGACGGCTGACGTGCTCACAGAGAGGGCTCTGCCATCACGGTCCTAAACAGTCAATGTCCTAAAAGAAAGATAGATGGAATAGAATTCTTCACACATCTTCTTAAAAGCAAGTCCAGCTAACAAAGAGAGCTTAAGAGTAATGGGGGGGGGAAACCAAACAGACCTCATGGATCTGAGGTCATAAAAACGGGGCGAAATCCATGAAGAAACAGAAACTACCTTTTGTTTAAACAGGGATTCACACATTAAGTGTTCAGGTATGTACAAGGGTGTCAGAGGGAAGATCCTCACCAGGTAGTTTCTACTGCCAGAGAAACAAGGAGCAGGTTGGTTACAAGCTGTAGCTACCTAGACTCCACTTGGACGTTAAGTCAAATCTGCACAAGAGTGGAACCATCTACCAATGGAAGTTGGGGTTTTCCACTTCTGGAAGTTTTTAAGAATAGCCACCTCTCAAGGATGGTTGAATTGGTTGTTCAGCACCTTGAAGAAGGTTGGATTAGATCACTGTTTTTCAACCTTGGTCACCTGAAGATGCGTGGACTTCAACTCCCAGAATCCCCCAGCCAGCAGAGCTGGCTGGGGAATTCTGGATGTTGAAGTCCACGCATCTTCAGGTGGCCAAGGTTGAGAAACACTGGACTAGATGTTCCTTGTGGTGGCCTCTTCCAACTCCATAATTCAGGAGATCTTCAACTACTTTTTCATTGGGTAACTGTTAAGACCACCACAGTCTACCAGGAGAAGGTCATCCCTTCCCCTACAAAGCTTAGCATTCTGAAGACTTAGATGTTGCATTTACCAGCACAACATGGCCCTCAGGTCTTCATAACATGGTCTTGGGTTTGTCTCTCTTAACCCACAGGTAACAAGCATCAAAACTGACCAATTCACCGACTGATGGGATGAAGGCAACCTTACTTTCCTTTCTGGCATCTTCTCACTCAAAACTTCTTCCCCCCCCCACCCCGATGTGGAAAATTTACAAGCCACCTTCTACTCTCAATGTTCCCCACAGTTAAGACTAGGGAGTATCAACTCTTCAACGGGGTTGGCTGGGCCTTGCGAAGGAGTCTTCCCAGTGGAGTCCCAAGGAAAACAAAAAAACAGGTAGAATGTTATTTTTCTGGTCACAACTATTTGCTTTGGCTTGTGTTCCTGCCCAACGAAATACCAAAATAAGCTCTAAAAGGAGAGGGGAATGCCAAGGCATCTGTTTTAATCAAACAAGCCTTGCTCTGCAGCAGAAAAAGGAGTCTGACAAATGTTTTTTTGTTGTTAACCATTGCTGCAGCTCTGTGTAAATACTTCGGCAGGCCCCAACTCATTAACTCTATCAGAAAAGCAAAGATCAAAGTTTAGCCCCCAGCAAGTAACAGGTGTCTGAAATCTGCCTGCACACACTTTCAACATCATACACCCAGGAAATAAATACATATATATATATATATATTTAATTGCCCTTAGGCCAGGGATCTAGCCTGCAACGCAAGTCTGCTGATTGAACAAGACACAAAGAGAGTCCTCGGCAATCCCAGAGTCTGTTACAAGACATCCTTGACTTACAAGTTTGCTTAACGACCATTCAAAGTTACAGTGGAACGAAAAAGTTTTCATGACTGATCCTCGCACTTATGACCCTGGATCACATCGGTTATGTGATCGAAACTCGAGTGCTTGGAAACTGGCATGCATTTAGGACAGTTGTAGTATCTGAGTAGTATCTGATCATCCCTGGTGGCCTTCCCAGCCAGCTTGTGACATGCAAAGCCAACGGGAGAATATGGATTTGCTCAACAACCGTAGCAAGGATACTTTACGAATCAGGCGGGACTCGTTTAACAAATCGCCCTGCTTAGCAACGGAAATTCTGGTCCCTTTTGTGTCGTACGTTGAGGACGACCTGAGCTCTTGAAGTCGCATAGTGTATGGATTCTCCCAAGAAGCAACCTATTTGGCTTCTACTACTCCAGCCCAGCGGGAAATCAAGTAAGGAAGCAAAAATTCGCCTTCTGAGATTTTCCTTTACCGGATCTACAAGAAACCCAGGAGTTCCTTTCGTTCGGTCATTCCAGGAAGTGCCACAAGAACAACTCAGCGCTTCCACGAAGAGACGGGCGCTCTTGGCAATGCTCGGAGTTGCCCAGATTTAAAACTAGGGAGAATTTCATCACATTCGCTGCAGCGAACCACAAATGAGAGGCACTCCCTTTTCACAGCTGATGAAGTCAAATGCAACACAGCCACCCAGTTCAACCAAAAACAATTTGCCCACCCCTGGGCAAAACAGAGTGGGCTTTATCTGATATCCAAGGAGGAGATGGATTTGAATGCTCCTCTGAATAAATACTAAAAATTATCTTGGTATGTTGAGGAAAAAGATTCAGCTCCGTGCAATTTTCTCCCCAGCGCAGCATTTTTTAATTTTTAATTATTTTTTTTTGCAACATGCCAGAATGCCAAGCCCAAAACAACCAGACTTGGAAACCTGCTTTTCAAAGAGTAAAACGCTTAGCTAGGTTGGCTTCACCAGTGAGAAGAAGAGGCCTAACGATGGGAGCCACCAGGATCAGGTGGAAACCTTGGCACCCGTGCCAACCCCACCCCGTTCCCAAAACTCGGTCTCTCTGTCGTCGTCCTGCACTGTAATTAACCACATTTTTTTTTTCATCGTGCCACTAACAAGCACCAAAGGAAGCATCGTACCATGATATTAAAACACACACACACACACACACTGGAGAGAACAAAAGACCCTTGTGGGTGTGTGGGATTTGTTTCCCAGCAGATACCCACATTTTGTGTGTGTGTGTGTGTGTTCCTGCATTTGGGCAGCAACAGGGAAATTTGGCGGGCAGGAGGGGAAAAAAAATAGCTTGGCTCTGAATTTTCAAATCCCTCCACTTTCTCTTCCGTCGTAACCCTCATGATTTTAAAAGCTGCAAAGTGACCGCTTAAGAGAAGCAGCCTGATGCATCAACTTCAGGGTTTTGTGCAAATGCATTTTTTTCCCCCCATTGCGAGGGAGTTTTAATCCCTTTTAACAATGCAGGGGGGGCTCTGCTCTCGAGACGGATGCCCTCTTCAAGGCGAAGGAGGGACGAGAGGAATCCTCGACCTACAACCACCATTGGGACCGGAAGGTGGGTCACAAATCGAGTCACCGCGTGACCGTGCCTGATTTTGCCCCCATTTTTGTGCAGGTTGTAAAGGAAGTCATACGGCTGCTAAGCAAGTCACAGAGTCGCGAAGTGAATTGGGTGGTCGTAGTGGGAATCGACTTACTTTCCCCAATGGGGTGGGGGTTGTTGTTGGGGTTTTTTGGCTGCAACCAGCAACTTTTAAGACGGGTGGACTTCAACTCCCAGAATCCCCCAGCCAGCGTGGAATTGTGGGAGTTGAAGTCCACCTGTCTTAAAGTCACCAAACTCAAAGCATTCTGCCTTGTCTCCAAATCCGGCCACTTTTAAAGACTTGGGCACTTCGACTGCCAGAATTCTTCAGCCAGCATGGGAATTCTGGAAGTCCACAAGCCTTAAAGGGGCCAAATTTGGAAAACCCCGGCCTAGAAGGAGTGCCCTTCCAGAGGGATTTGAACCAGGGGATTTTTTATTGCCTTCAAAGACTTCCCTCCAAAGTCACCCTTAGCTTTCCAAGCACATATTCTTATCAAGATGTCAAGAGAAGAAGAAAAAACAAAAAACACACCACTTTTCAGGTAAGGTCAAAGTCAAGTCCTACCTGGTGATCTGCACCTGGCATGCATTAAAGTGGAATTTTGCACCTGGGGAGGGAGGGCCAAAGAGGAGACCCGCCTTGTATTCAAGAGGCGGCAAAGCAGAAAATACACACACACACACACAAAAAAAAAAGAACGATGACGATACAGACTCGGCCCTATGCTCTTCCCTCTCTCCCCTGGTTCTCCAGCTGACCTCACGGCTTGAACAAGACATGTCTGCAGGGCAAGGCAAGATTGCATTGGGGAGGAAACACCTGATAATTGAGGCCCTCCGAAACAATAGCGATCATAATTTGACTATAAATGACAAGGAATGCAGTAATGTTTATTCTGGCACGGCCAAGGGGACCTTCTGGGAAACGGCTGCCAAGGCAATGAATCCACCCACGTGCACACCAAGCTCCCCTGGTAAAGGCCAATGTCCCCCACCCCCCACCCCCTTACTGGGCTCCAGCTGATCCAAACCATTGCTGGGGAGGTCCAGACACAACACCCAGAAGAGGTCCTCCAACCAGGCCTAGCCAAGAATTCAGGATCAGTCTCAAATCCAAGAAGACTGGATTTGGCCCTGATTCTCCCGGGGTCCACCATGCTACAAGAACCGGTTACCCAAATCCAGCTCCTGGTGTAACCAGGTGCCTTTTCCCATTCATGCTACATCCAAATCACTCTTATCTACTTCCTTCTGAGTAGAAGAGAAAGTCTGGTGCTCAGGGTTGAACTCTGGAATCTTTGGTGCTCTCTGAACTTGACTGATTGCTTGCAGACCAAACTAGGTAACATCATCAGTGCCAGGGAGTGTGGGGTTGGCTCTTGAAGGCAATTAGAAGATACCCTCTACAGCAGTCAACACCCAGAGAAGCAGGGATTAACACCAGACAAACAGTCAAGCAGAAATCAATTCTGGGAGCTGAATTCCACAAGTCTTAAAAGTTGGCAAGTTTAGAGAGCCCTGTTTTTAGGAGAAGGGATGATGCACCCAAGATCTGGGCAAGCTTTAAATGTCCAGATGGCTTCTCCTCCGGGAAGATTATCCCCAGCTGGTAGCCAAGTGTTACCCAGTGATCACAAAAATGCAAACCCTGATTTAGAAGGATCAGGAATCAGAAGCATTCAGATTAAGCCTCGATTGGTCAGCCACGACATTCTCCTGCATTGGTTTCATTTCCTTCCAGGAAATATTCTGAAATCTTTGACTGGCTGACGGCCATCCACAGCTGCCAAGCACCCCTGAAACACCGGTGAGGATAGGAGGTAAACAAGGAAGGTTGGCACACACTGCCACTGTAGGTGAAAGGGGCAAAGATTTATCCCAATTCTACAGGACCAGAGGAGAAGCCAACAATCAAAAACCAGGGAGGACCATCCATCAACTGATGGAGGACCACACAAGTTGAGTTGACAGATGTCTTCCCTACCTGGAAACTTCAAAGTAATGATGTTGGATGGATGGATGGAAGGAAGGAAGGAATCAAAGAGTTGAAAGGAGCAGGAACCAAGGATCCAGAAACTCTGGCCAAGACATGGAAACACTTGCAGAACCCATGAAAAGATGCTGAAGATGGGGTGAACTTCTTGAAAATTCTCCTGCACCAACATCTGAGATCATCATCACAGCAGCCAATTTGCAGCCAGAGTTCCAGGTTCTGAGGAACCCAGGAACTGCCTGGGTTCACCCCTTGTTCAAGGTTTGTAAACTAAACACAACCTACCCTAGATCCTAAGTAAACCAACATCCCAAGTCAATCAACTCAGATTCAACAGCCCATATTTGAAGGCCACAGGGTTTAAGCTGCCCACCCCTTCCAACAGCTCCTCAACCTCAACGCAACTTCGAGAGGATGGGGGCTAAAAAGATGGGGGGGGGGGGGGGGGGGGATTCTGGGAGTCAAAGTCCACACCTCTTAAAAGTTGGCTAAGGTTCAGAAATGGCCTTCAAACCCCCAGAATTGGTTAAGTTTACCCAGGCACGATCATCCACACCGTGCTGGGCACAAGTCTCAAAAGCCGCATTATAACCCATCTGGCCCAGCATTACTGACTCTGGAGTCCCATCTGCTGCTACCTGTTTGCAGGCCGAATGCAAAACACTGCTGAGCCACCCCACAATTTTGTCGGAGTCCAGCAGCTCTGTGGATTTTTGTCTCTGAAAGAAGAGAGGGATAATCCCTACCTGGAAAAGTATTGAATTTTCTGCTCTCTTCTTTCTTTCTCAAAGCGCAGAACCCTTTCTCCTTGGGGAGGGGAGGGGGGGAAGGGAGGGACGTCTGTCCCGGCTGCCCCCGCAGCATCTTGACGCCCCGAATGAATGGCTGGGACCCTTCACATTTTTGACTCACTCAGTCATGCATTTTTGTTATTGTTGAAAGTGGTGTGAAATGGCACGGCTCGGGTGCAGGTCCTTGGTGGTCTCTCAAAGGGCCCGGCTGAAAATCCTTTTGTTCCCTGGGAGAATGCAGGCCGGTTAGCCATTCAAGGCAGAAAATAAAGCAGCCAAGCTCAGGCTTGGCCGAGGGGAGGAGGGGGAGACAAACAAGTCGGGGAGGGGGGGGGGAGAGAGACAGAGGTTTTCTGGGAAGCGGGAGAGCCTCTCCAACATTTTAAATACGACGAGGAGGAGGAGGGCGATTTTGCATGCCAGGAAAACTCCACGTCACAAAAAAAGGAGAAAGCACAAAAGTGCCTCTCTCGATTATGAGCTTGGATAAGAACTAGCCCACCACTCAAATTATCGACAGGCAAACCCAGGTTTGGTTGGCCCCCTCCCCTGCCAGCAGAGGTTTGGCTGATCCTAGCCTGCCTGGATTACAAAACCCAGAATACCCAGACCAGAATACCCGGTGGGCCTTCCAGCCAGGCTGGACTACAAGACCCAGAATACCCAGACCAGAATACCTGGTGGGCCTTGCAGCCAGGCTGGACTACAAGACCCAGAATACCCAGACCAGAATACCCGGTGGGCCTTGCAGCCAGACTGGACTACAAGACCCAAAATACCCAGACCAGATGCCAGTGGGCACACCCCAACAATATCTTGCCAAGCTGGAGAAGAGACATCACTCTGAGTTTCTAAGAATCCCCTATTCTGGGAGAATGAAGACACAACTACACCAGACACAACCTACACACAGAGGATCATGCAGTCAAAGGAGACAGATGAGAGTGGTGGAACTGGAAGGACCAGTCAAAGCTCCATGAGGCTCACTCACCCTAAGCCCTAGACATCCTCCCCAGGAGATAACATTCACCCAGAATTTTAGGATTTGGAAAGTTCAGAGCGTTTGCAAAATCAGATTCTTATTCCTTTCTTTTGAAAAAGGCCCTGCGCCACCTTCCCAAGATGCCAGGGATGCTTTAGAAAGAAAAACAAACAAACAAACAAACCAAACAAACAACTTACAATTGCAAAATTTAAAAAAAAAATTTTTTAAAAGAAAAGCCAGGGGCTCCAATACCCCTCCAGCACCTCTGCCTTTAAAGTGGCAGAAATATATACAGCCAGCGATAAAATGCTACGGCAGCATAAAAAGTTAAGATGTTATTAGGCAGCTAAAAGGGAAAATAAAAATGTCTTTGCAAAGGACAAGCAGAATAACGACTCGCTGGGAAGGGAACTCCAGGCTGGGAGGAGGATAATCCAAAAACTGGTTTATTTTGCAGGTGGGTCTGCAGCCCCCCCCCCCCCCCCAAATAGAGGGACCTTCTCTCTTCATCAAAGACCATCAATAATGCAGCGAAGGAGACCCCTCCAGCCCAAAAATATGGCCAGGAACCTCCTCCTTTCTGAAGCTTGCAAGGCCAAACATGGTGAACAGTCCCAGATACTGCATTCAGACGTTCTGCTAAACCATGGTTTCTTTTAATCCTCATCAGTGACGGAACACACCTTTCTGCCATGCGCTAAGTGAGAAAACTATTTTCATGGGCCACACTAGGCCCGACAGCAAATCCATGCAGGTGGGAGACGGGACAGGGTGCTTAGGATGACCTCAGGGGCAAGGGGGCCTCTTTGCAGAGAACATCGTGACGGGCACGTCTCACTTAGTGCCCAGAGCCCTGGGGGTAACGCAGCCCAGGTGGCGATGCAGTCCAAGTGTTTCTTCCAGACTTCCAATCTCAGCCCTCCCTTCCCCCACCCTCCAAAATGGGGAGTGGGATCTCTGCCAAAAGGCAGGGTCTGTTTTGAAAGGATGTCGTTGGCACCTCCTTAGCTGGCACAGAGCAGCCGCAACGTTTGGCCGGCCCCGAGGTTGGACGGATGACTTCTCAAAGGACAAACAATCTCATTTGCCGAAAGGGAAAAAGTTCTCCGGCCAAACTTGGGAAGCAAACCCAGCCTTCAATGGGCACCATTCTCTTCGCCCAGAGGGGACGCCGGGCACTTTCCAAGCCGGCCCCACCCTGGGCTGAACGGGCCTCAAAGCCTCTATTGATCCTAACGCGCCAGGTGGAAATGCCAACCGGTGTGCAAGCTCCACAGGTGCGCTTTTCAAGGCAGCCAACCAAAACGGAGAGAAGGGAGAGCGGGTGGGGGGAGCTAAATCGGGAGTGTCCAACCTGGGGAAACTTTGCGAAGACTTGTGGACTTCAACTCCCAGAATCCCCATTGTGGCTGAAGAATTCGTGCCCAAGTCTTTAAAAAGGGGCCAGATTTGGAGATTCCCCCCCACCCCCACCCCCGCTCTAAGGCAGAGTGCTTTAACTTTGGCAACTTGGCAAGACAGGAGGGCTTCGACTCCCACAATTCCATGCTGGCTGGGGGATTCTGGGAGTTGAAGTCCGTCCACCCGTCTTCAAAGTTGCCAAGGTTAAAAGCATTCCAAAAGTTTTCAAGTTGCCCCGGGATGGAGACCCCTGGGCTCAACTTTCATCCCTCCCCCATCACCCCCCCACCCTTGCCAAAAAAATGCCCAGGACTGCTGGAAGCCAAGGCTATATGGGCTGCCAGCCCCCCAAGTGGGCAGAAACCCCCCCCAGGACAGAGATGCATCGCCTTGTCTCCCTTGCAATCCTTGGGGGAGGCGCCCCTGGGCATCTCGGCCAGACCCCCAAGCAACTGCCAACCAATCTCCCCTCCCCCTCCCTCTCCCTTCCCTGGGGGGGGGGCAGACGATGCTTCCCACGCGCTTCGCCTTTCCTCAATTAAAAGAAGCACACGCACAAAAAGAAAGAAAGAAAGAAAGAAAGAAAGAAAGAAAGAAAGAAAGAAAGAGAAAGCGAGATTCCTCCCGGGTTCTTTTCCACCCACACCAATCCCGAGCTCCGAGCCGGCCAGAAACTCCACCCCGGGGCGAGGCGAGGAGGGAGGCGGGCAAGTGGGGAGAGGGGGGGGGGGTGCAGCCACATGGCGCGCGCGGGTGGGGAGGGGGCTTAGGAAAGAGGCATCCATGGTTGCAAATTCCATCAGCAAATTCCTGCGTGGTTCGCTTGGCTGCCCGGAGTGGAGGCGCTTGCAAAAAAAAAAAAAGGGGAGGGGGGGGGTTTGCTGGCCAGATCGGTGCGCCGCGCCGCCCCCTCCCCACTTTTCCCCCAAAAGGGGGCAAGGAGGAAGGGACCCTCCCGCGCCTGCCCAGCCGGGAGCTGCCCCGACCTCCCCCGACCCACTTTTTCCCCCTTCTTTTTGCAAAGCGGAGCTCTTTCCTCCCCCACCCACTCCCCCCCCCCGCCGCCCCCTCCCCACCCCCCGTGCAACAGGGGGGGGGAGGGGGCGCAGCCCCAGGGAAACCCCCCCCCCCCCCCCCCCCCCCCGCCGGACCGGCTCTTGCAAGGGGGGGGGGCTTCCCCGCCGAGCCCCCCGCCCAGCTGCAAGCCAGGGGAGCAGGGGGGAGTCGCAAGGGGAAGGGAGGGGAGGGTCCCAGCCCGGCCGAGCGCCCCCTTTCCCCGCGGCGGAGCCCACCGTTGATCTCGTGGCTGGGCGCCTCGCTGTGGCTGAAGCCGCGGGCCACGTAGAGCCGCTTCACTTCGGAGCAACTTCGCCCGCGCGCCTCCTCGGCCGCCGCCGCCACCGCCGGCAGCAGCAGCAGCGGCAGCAGGGCGAGCAGGAGGAGCGGGAGCGGCCGGAGGGGCGTCCGTCGGGCGGGGGCCGGCATGCCGGCGAGGGGCTCTGCGGAGCCGGCTGGGCAAAGCGAGGCTCCCCCCGCCGCGGCCGCCCCGGCGAGGACTGGCGGCGCTTTCCCGGTGGCGGCGTCCGGCGAGAAGTTGGGCGGCGAGACTGGAGCGGCGCCCGGGGAGGCGAGCGAGGAGGAGGCGAGGAGGCAGCGGCGGAGGGCCGGGCGAAGGCGGGACGCGGCGGGGGCGAGCCGCCTCCTTCCCCGCCTCCCGGCGCGCCAACCAGCCAGCAGGGAAGGAAGGAGGGAAGGGCCGGGCCGGCGCCCCCCCCTCCCCTCCCCTCCCCTCTCTTAGGCCTCCCGCAGGACCCCGCCTCTGGGACCCAAGCGGGGAACGCGTGTCGTGTGAACGCGCCCACCTGCGGACGCTCATCCCACCCACCCAGCCACGCACGCACGGAGCGTAGGCAGCCGTCGGAGGGGGGAAAGGGAGGACCCGAAGAGAGGAGTCGTGGGAATGGGAAGCGGCTCCCGATTCAAGACGCGTGTCCCGAGCCGAGGAGCCCGGAGATTGCCCGAAGGGAATGGGACCAGTCGCCGACGGCTAACGCGCCCGCCCTTGGGACGATTTTAACACTTCTGTCTTTTGCCATTTCCCGTCTCAGCCTGTTTTGCGTTCTTCCTTGAGGGATTCTGTTCCCACCGTTTCTTTGATATTACTTTAACTCGGTGGTGTGAAATCCAAATTTCTTTTTTACTACCGGTTCTGTGGGCGTGGCAGGAGAAGGATACTGCAAAATCCCCATTCCCATTCCACTCTGGTGCCAGCCAGTGGTGGTATTTGCTGGTTCTCCAAACTACTCAAAATCTCCACTACCGGTTCTCCAGAACCTGTCAGAACCTGCTGGATTTCACCCCTGGTTTAACTCTTGTCCTGTAAGGAGTTGGCCGTGGCAAATTGTAAAAGACCCCCCCCCTCAAAAAAACCCCACTGCCAAAGTCACAGCTTCCAGCTGCCCCCACCCCAGTTCTTATTCGCCTCCTTGGCCTCAACTTCCCCCAAGTGAGAACCTCTCTCTCGACCTGTTGAATTTCAACTTCCAGGCAGCTATTAGAGCTTCGGGGAGCAAAAGCCTCCCTGGCTAGACCAGCTCCTGGTCCATTTCTCCCTTCTTCCAGTTGGCAGGAAATGCAGTTTTTAATTGAAGTGGATTCCCCCCCCCTTAAAATTGGATCTGCCTGGGGAGGGAAGAGGGGTCATTTCCTTCTTGTCATCCCCTGGGGAAGCCCACTCCCATCCCCAAGTTCTTATTCTGAACAGAGAGACCCCCAACCGACCCACCCAGCACCCTGGACAAGTATCTCCCCTCTGGTTTTGCTGATGTGACCCCCCCACCAAACCATTTAATCACTCCCCAAAAGTGATTTTTCTCCGCCAACCTTCTCATTCCCCCCCACCCCCAACCCCCCCAGGTTTCCTGGGAGTCTCTGGCTGCAAAAGAGATTTGGAGTCTTCTTGCAAATCTTTTCAAACTTGGCAGTAATGATTAGCCTGGCCCAAATCATGAGCCCCGTAACCCACCCACCCAGAAATGTGCCAGTGGGTCGAATAATCCTTAGGAACTGTCCCCCTTCTGTGGCCACATTCCTTCCTAAACTGAAGGGAGAGGCTGAGTGAGGTTAGTTTCTATTAGCCATCCTTCATCCTCCCTGCCCTCCATCTTGCATTCTTTCTCCCCCTCCCCACTTTTGCAAAGCCCTCCTGAGAAGAGATTTGCAAGGGGGGAAAAAAAACAGGACGTCCATTTCACTGCCTCCTCCGAATCCTCCAGTTGGATTTCATTTGGGAGAAGGAGATGGGATGGCAAAGTTTTTGGCTGCACTAGGCATCTTAACTCTTTCGCTGGCCATCCATCAGTTTCTTGGCTGTTCTTGCTGCACTGGTGGGGGGTGGGGGGAGGAAAAGGGGCTGGGGGAAGAGTGGCTTTCGGGACGTTACGTTCCAAATCGTGGTTCTTGGGGGTCGAGCAAACAAACATCCGAATGTTTGCAGAACATCGGTGTTTCACAACCAGGGTGTATTTTTGTGAGCTGCAGCACGTTTGACCTCACGACGAAGAATATGAGCAATGAGGCCCAATACAGGTGTATAGGTTGGGATAATGTACAGGTAGGCCTCGTTTAGTGGCCGTTCGGAGTTATAACGGCACTGAAAAAGTGACTTACGACTCACACTTATGACGGTTGCAGCGTTCCCCGTGGTCACCTGGTCAAAATTCAGATGCTTGCCGAATGACTCATACTTATGACCGTTGCTATGTCCCCAGATCATGTGACACCCCCCCCTTTTGCAAGCAAAGTAAAGGGAGGGTCACTGAATTCACTTAACAACCGTGTGACTAATTTAAGAACTGCAGTGATTCGCTTAACAACTGGGGGGGGAACTCACTTAACAACCGTCTCGCTTAGCAACAGAAATTTTGGGCTCGATGGTAGGCCTAAATTAGGGACTACCTATATAAGATTTGCCTTTTTGTTGGTCACTCTAGGGGCTAAATAGGCCCCAACCCCACCCTGGAAGCTTTTTCCCAGGGTCAGAAGAATTGCAAATATGGTTTTGGGGCCAAAAAAACAGGAATTATTCTCAGCCATTAATGCATTTGAAGGGTTTTTTAAGCCAATCTCTCTACCAAATGGAGTTTGCGGGATTGAGCTACTTTCCTGGACCGTGGTGTAGATTTCTGGATCAATCAAACAGCTTTAAACCTTCGGTTTCCGTTCCCCTCCCACCTCCCTATTTTGCCAGGGTAGCCACTTAGAAGAAACGTTTCCCGGTGTCAAACAGCATCTGAAACCAATTAGGAGAAGGCTAAACAAACCCCCAAGCCCCCGTAATGCAGCAAAGAGTAATAATTTAGACGCAACCACCATCGGATAAAAACCCACCTAAACCAACCTTAGAAAGGGGAGGAAACCCCCCCCACCTTTTTCTCAAAACAAAGGTATTTGTGCGTGTTGTAATTATTACCAGATTTCACAAAGGAATTGTTGTTCCCTTCTTAAACTCCCGTTGTGAACTCGGTAATTGTGTTCTTGGCCATTCCGAGCCGGTGCGTATCGAGGTTCTTCACAACAAGCCATCCAGATTGTGCTGTTAGGTGTGACACAAGACTTTGTCCGAATGGTTGTGTTCGCATAAGTTGGCAACCTTGATAAGAGGGAGGGAGGGAGGGGATAATCAGTTTAGGGTGGGGTCTCCGCAATTCAAGAAAACCAACAATGTCTGGAACTGGATTTGGGTCGTGGTTTATTTTATTTGCTGGGAACATTCATCTGGCCACCCGTCTCAAGCCAAAATAGCTCAGAGCGGCTACAACCCACATCGACTCAAGCCACAATTGATAGCATGTCGAACCATAACAGCTCCCCAAATGGGAATGGCTGCGCTCACCCTATGGAAGTCAGCCCATCGAGCACCTGAGGCACAGGTGGGCTTCAGCAGGTTCTGACCAGTTCTGGCGAACTGGTAGCGGAAATTTTGAGTAGTTCGGAGAACCGGTAGTAAAAATTCTGACTGGCCCCGCCCCCATCTATTCTCTGCCTCCCAAGTCCCAGCTGATCAGGAGGAAATGGGGATTTTGCAGCAACCTTCTCCTGGAGTGGGAATGGGGATTTTACAGTATCCTTCCCCTGGAGTGGGGTGGGAATGGAGATTTTACAATATCCTTCCCCCAGGAGTCAGGAGGGAATGGGGATTTTGCAATATCCTTCCCCCAGGAGTCAGGAGGGAATGGGGATTTTGCAATATCCTTTCCCCAGGAGTCAAGAGGGAATGGGGATTTTGCAATATCCTTCCCCCAGGAGTGGGCGGGAATTATTATTTATTTATTTTTATTTTATTGTATTTCTATACCGCCCTTCTCCTGTGGGACTCAGGGTGGTGTACAGCCAGAATAAAACATAGCATATAAAATTTAAAAACATTTTAAAAAACAAATAATTTTGGCCCGAATTTAAAACAACCCAATTAAAACCGAATTCGATTAAAAAACTAAGAGGATGGGATCAAGCCAGCCCAGCTAGATGGAACAAGTGTGTCTTCGGGAATGGAGATTTTGCAATATCCTTCCCCCAGAAGTGGGGTGGAAATGGAGATTTTGCAGTATCCTTCCCCTACCACGCCCACCAAGCCACACCATGCCCACCAAGCCACACCACACCCACCAAGCCACACCACGCCCACAGGACTGGTAGTAAAAAAAATTGGATTTCACCACTGATCCACGCCCACGTGAAGCTCTCGTAATAATCTCGTCTGTCTAGCTCCCTCAGCCCCTTCCACCCCACTCTTCCTGTGGGGACCGCCGGAGCTCCCAGTTCTCATGAAGTTTTGGCTGCCAGGCCTCCGAAAGGAAAGCAGAGCCCTTCCACGCCTCTGTGCCTGCCAGAGCAAACTTGGGAGTTTCTTTGGCGGGACAATGCAAATTTTAAGGGCAGCCCAGCAGGGGATCGGGCATTCTTCTCCCAAAGAGGGGAAGAGAGAAAGGGAGGGGGGGCTGCAGACCAGGGGGAGGAGGAGGGGTGGGAAGGAAGAGGAGAGGGGAGGCAGCCGGCCAGTTGGAGCCTGAGGAAGCCCACCAGAGATACAGGATTCTCAGTAGAAAGCCAGCAAGAGGACAACAAAAAAAAAAGAAAGAAAAGAAATTCGATGGGGCGACTTGTGGATAACAACAAGGCCAATCTGGTCCACAGAAGGAACTGGCAGCATCATCAGGAGAGGTTCCTGGGTTCCATGATGGTGGAGTCGATCCTAGTCACCTGCCCTTTTTGCAGCTATGGACACGAGAGTCAGGCAGTTTCTAAGGCTGGGGTCTCCAATCTTGGCAACTTTAAGACTTGGGGACTTCAACTCCCAGAATTCCTCAGCCAGCGCTGAGGAATTCTGGGAGTTGAAGTCCCCAAGTCTTAAAGTTGCCAAGGTTGGAGACCCCTGTTCTAAGGGATCTCCAGAGAACCAGCCATCTTCTCCATCCTTCAGGGTGTTCATAGGTGCACCGCTCTCCAACGTAAAACACCAACTCTCCAGGGATCCTTGCTTTAGCCTATGGTGGGCCCTGCTTCATGCAGCACCGAGAAAGGGAGGGAATAATTTAAGATGGTTTGTGAAGTCTATCGGAGAAGCTCAAAATGGGCTGTCCAATGGACGTGGCCCATCACTAAACCCTGTGTTGCCTTGAAGTGACTTGGCTTCTTGTCTGCATCCTGGCATTCCAGAACCAAAAATGGGATGTTAAATTCGGTGCAGGACAGCCTCCATGTTTAATGTTTAATGTTTATTCAAACATCAAAGGGAGCGAAGGAGAGAAACTCAGCTTGCACCACAATGCCCACAAGAACCACATTCCTGACCTCGCAGTGACCGATGATCCTTCCCCAACTCTTGGGGCCTAGGAAGTGGTTTCCTTCTCGTGAATCAAGCAGACTCCATATTAGTTCTCAATATTCCAAGCACCGGTCCTGGCCAGGCCCACCAGAAGATCTAAAAGGTGTTGGCAGCGTTGGAACCTAAGCAGATGACAAGCCAACCTTCCTCTCCTCTCGTCGCGCAAGAGCTTTTCTCGTCTCGTCTTCTGAGTCTCCAAGAGGGGCCAAAATCAACTCGGCATACATAGCATAGCCCAACGGCTTCCATCCCGGAGGCACATGAGCGCGCCACGTGTCCTCTTTCGAGATCCGATGGCCAAGGAGATGACAGCTGCCAGGAACGTTGACAGGCATCATCGCACGGGGAAAGCGACAGTGTTCCCCAGGCCAACTTTTATGGTCCAAAGATTAGGGGCAGCTTTGGAGATCTATAGAAAGAGACATTCCTTCCTCCTGTTGTAAGGATCATCTTACCTCCTTGGTGTAGCTTCTAGGGCAGTGTTTCTCAACCTTGGAAGCTTGAAGATGGGTGGACTTCAACTCCCAGAATCCCCCAGCCAGCGCTGCTGGCTAGGGGATTCTGGGAGTTGAAGTCCACCCATCTTCAAGCTACCAAGGTTGAGAAACACTGTTCTAGGGCAAGAGGACGCAGCCATACTCCATCACAGAGTTCTGGGTCCCAACATTGAGCGCTCAATGGTAGCTCAGAAGCGACCGTGGATCAGGGGTGAAATGCTCCCGGTTTGGACCGGATTGTGTGATCCGGTAGCAATTGGTGGTGCGTGGTTCAGCGATCCGGTAGCGATGGTGGAGTGACGCTCTGCCCACCCGCCCTGGTGTCGTTACTTCCTCGTTTTAACCAGGAAGTAATGTGTTTTTTACCTTCTGTGCACGCACAGGTCTGTGTGCGCATGTGAAGCGCACGCACGCTTCCGAACCGGTAGGGAGGGTAAGTAGATTTCGCCCCTGCTGTGGATGGAATCCCATCCCAGCTTCTTGGCGTGACTGCCATCCCCCACGTGTCCTCCTGCCCACATTTCTGAAGGCAACCTCCTTTGGTGCCCTTGGCAGGGCGGGCAATCTCCTGCAAAGGTGGGGGTGCTCTCAGCAAAGGAAGGCTTGCAGGGCGGGGCCCTTCCCCGGTCCACCCACAGCTGCTGGTGGAGGGGGGGATAATCTTAGGAACGCGGCTGGGACAACGACATTCTCTGAAGCGTTTCCAAGCACTCATCACTCAGCGAGACAAGCGCAGGGAGCTGGCAGGCCTCTGCCCTCCTCCTCCTCGCCCCGCCAGAGAAAATGCCCTTTTAAAATCCTGCGGACGCCAGGGCACACAGGCGTGCTCCTTTGATCTCCTTCTCTGAGTGGCGGGCAAGATCAATTTTCATCCACCTCACCCAGCTCCAGATCAAAGGAAGGAGGTTGAGAGGAGAGAAAGGGGGAAAAAAAGGCACAGAAAACGGGGAGGGGGCAGGGAATGGGCAAGAACCTGAAAACATGGCACAAATACATGCCCAGTTTCATCCTCAGGAGCTGCTCAACCTCATCAGCAAAGGGGAAACCGCAAAGAATCTGGTTTCTTTTGCTAGGGAGTTCTCAGATTTACGAGCAGTCGTTTAGCAACTGTTCAACATTAAGACAAATTCTGCAACGGGGACTCATGACCAGATTCGAAGTTACGACTGCCGCCCCACCACCGTGGGTCACATGCAGTGGTGGCATTCAGCCAGTTCGCACCTATTCGGAAGAACCGGTTGTTAACTTTCTAAGCAGTTTGGAGAATCGGTTGTTGGAAGAAATCTTTTTTTTTTTCCACGTTACAGGGCTAATCCTGTAAGGAAGGCAGGAAGGAAACATTCTGGTGTTATTTCTAGCCTAATCTTTATTGCCCTGCTTACAGAAACTGCCTCTCCGGTTAACCCTTATTACATTGTAACAGCTAAGGCGAAGCGCCCATCAACGTGAGTGATGTTGAGTTGGCCACGCCCACACGGTCACATGACCACCGAGCCACGCCTACCCAGCTGGTCATTAGGGCAGAGAACCAGTTATTAAATTATTTGAATCCCACCACTGGTCACACGGCCACATTTCGACACTCAGCAACAGACCTGCATTTAAGGAAAAACATTGTGGAAGCCAGAACGACAGCTGCAGCTTGCTAACCTGAACAGAACAGAATAGTAGGGGATGTTGGAAGGGACTTCAGAGGTCTTCTAGTCCAACCCCCTGCACAGGCAGGAGACCCTCTACCATTCTGGACAAATGGATGCCCAATCTCTTTTTCAAAATGGTGAAAATCGGGTCTGCAGGTAAAATGCACCACTGGAACCTCTGACAGGAGGTTGCAATTGCCAACTTCCAGCCAGTTCTAGGCTGACACCTCTCTCTGGAGGTCCCCACCCCAAAGTGGCAGCTGTTTGGGGCTGAAGGGCAAGCGAGGAAGGGGCCGCATTCAGCAGGTGGGCCCCTTTAGAAACGGGAATCATCTCACGGCATCATCCGCCATCTTGCTTTCCTCAGCAACCGTCCTCTCCTGAGGATGTGCCCAGTAGGTGTTTCCATCTTGACCTCAGATGGTGGACCTCTTGACACAGAGAAGATCAAGGGGAAAGAAACGTTGGTCCCTGAATCGACTGGATTGACACACAACATTTCACCATGGCTCGTTGAATGTCTGTGGAGATTCTCAAGCCTGCAGGTCAAGGTTGTCCCAGAGGTGTTTTTTCCAAAAGAAAACTGGACTTCCTTGTTCTTTTTTTCCTCCTTGAAAACGTTTCGCGTCTCATCCCAGAAGCTTCTTGAGGTCTGAAGAACTGAATCCTTGGATGAAAAGCGAAACGTTTTCAAGGAGAAAAACCAAGGAAGTCCGGTTGCCTTTTGGAAACGGAGCTTGTTGGGCAGCTCAGAGCCGGGCAGGCTTATTGATTTATGCCCACCAAAGTCATTTATGATTTATGCCCACCAAAGGTCACCAATGCCCACCAAAGTCAGGAGAGAGAGAGAGAGGGAGGGAGGGAGAGAAAGAGGGAGGGAGAGAGTGAGAGGGAGGGAGAGAGTGAGAGGGAGGGAGGGAGGGGGAGAGAAAGAGAGGGAGGGAGGAGTGGGAGAGAGGGAGGGAGAGAGGGGAGGGAGAAGAGAAAGGGAGAGAGAAAAAGGGAGAGGGAAAGAGAGAGGGAGTTAGAGAGAGAGGGAGAGAAAGGAGGGAGGGGAGGAAGAGAGAAAGGGAGAAGAGGGGAGAGAGAGGCGTGAGAGAGAAAAAGTGAGAGAAAGAGAGAGGGAAGAGAGAAAGAGAGAAAGAGGGAGAGAGAGAAAAGAGAAAGAAAAAGAGGAGGGAGAGAGGGAGAGAGAGAGAAACCAACTCCGTCACTGAAGGACTCACCAGTTTTCCTCTTCCAAACCGGCTTTTCCATCAACACTGGGAAAAGCCACCCAAGTGTGTGGGAATTCCAGAACGACCTCAGTAGCGTTTCCTCCGCGTGGTACAGAGCCCCCCCCTGCCCCTCCCCTGCATGTCTGCACTCCTTCATCTGCCTCTCCTGACTTTTCCACATCTGCTCTTCCCCAAGGAATGCATTTGGCAGAGAGCTCAAATTAATCCAAGAACGCTCGGCATGTGCTCCAAAATGCAGTCCAGATGAAGGTTTTCTTCTTTGGGGAGGGGGGGGGGTCGTGGGCTTGACAGCTCTTAGCCCCCCACCCCCCACCCCTCCTCGCAAGGCACCCGGCCCGGAGTCAGCCAGGCTTCCTTGCCCATAGATGCACCTCAAAGGAAAGTTAAGGCACATCACTGTCCTTTTAATGGCCCCAATTACACAATTTCTCTGGTCTCTGTTCATGGAGAGTTGATTTTTTCCTACTTGGCAACCTACAGATTTTCTTTTCTTTCTTTTTTTCTCCTTTTAATAATATACTTGGACGCTGACAAAATGCAGGCCTTTGTTTGCATGCTCAGGATTTTGGCCGCGAACGGCTGGTTTAGGACCGGTTTATAATAAGGAATAATGACTCCCATTTCTTTTTTCTGTCTCCAGTGATCAATGGCTTTGCTGCTTGCAAAGAGGATTAGTAATTACCCGGATAAGTAAGTGTGAGCGCACACGCATCTCCGTGTGCTTGTCTGCCTGTGTGCAAAACTCAGTGGAAGCCACCAGGACGAGACATTGGCAGATTGATTCAGGACGATGAGCGGGGCCGTCTGTCTCAGGCTGCTTGGAAGTTACAACTGGGTGTAACTCTGCTCTTTCCTTAGGCTGGATTCACCCACCGCGCCAAGCCACAGTTTTCTGAATCGCAGCTTGTTGATTGAGCCCCATCTTCGCCCTAGGCTGATTCGATTTACGAGCCACAGTGATGGCCAAGCCAAAACCCAACCAATGACTGTACGTTCTAGATTATCTAGATTTGTTGTTGTTGTTAGTTGCGAAGTCGTGTCCGACCCATCGCGACTCAATGGACAACGTTCCTCCAGGCCTTCCTGTCCTCTACCATCCTCTGGAGTCCATTTAAGCTCCCGCCGACTGCTTCAGTGACTCCATCCAGCCACCTCGTTCTCTGCCGTCCCCTTCTTCTTTTGCCCTCAATCATTCCCAGCATTAGGCTCTTCCCCAGGGAGTCCTTCCTTCTCCTTAGGTGGCCAAAGCATTTGAGTTTCCTCTTCAGGATCTGGCCTTCTAGAGAGCAGTCAGGGTTGATCTCCTCTAGGACTGACTGGTTTGAGATTAGATTAGATTAAGAGTTGGAAGGGACCTTGTAAATCATCTAATCCAGCTCCTCTGCCTACCCAAGCAGGAGACCCTACACCATTTCTGACAGATGGCAGTCCAGTCTCTTCTTGAAAGCCTTCAGTGATGAAGCTCCCACAATGTCTGAAGGCAACTTCCGTTCCGTGGGTTGATTGTTCTGTCAGAAAATTCCTCCTCATTTCCAGGTTCAATCTCTCCTTGGTCAGTTTCTATTCTGACTTAGGTTGAGCCTAAATTTTAGAAACAGATGTAGGGTTTGAAAAAAAGGTGGCCTCCAAACACATCCTGAGTTTAACAGAGCTGTATTACTTTACAACCAGCTTTCTATAAGGTGCAGGAGGAAAGGAAAGAAGCTGACTGGCAATTCTTACTTACTCCGCTGCTTAAGGGCCTATTCAATTCTAATTCTAATTCTTGGCCTTGTATTGTCTTCTGCCGCTCATTCTCATGCTTATTCCATTCCATTCTTACCTTGAGTTGCCACCAAGCTCCAGTTGTTGCAGCAGCCCAGGGGGGCGGCACAAAGCCCCCCCCCTCCCTCCCCAAGGACACCCCAGGAACAAACGTAGACGGGCGTCAAGGCCAGCAGATGACAGACTAAAAAAGTAACACATTTGCTGCTGCGTTGGATCCCATCCAGATGGGCTGCTCTTCATCACTTGCATTTTGGGTCCTGTGGCTTTTAGGGAGGCGGTGGAGATGTCAGCCCAAGGTGGAAAACCAGAAAGTGGTGGGGGAGAAGTGACCCCTGATACTACCGGTCTCCAGAACCAACCGGCTGCAGAAGAGGCTACGAGGAAAGAGAAGTGTAGGCGACAGAACCTGCCAGAACCTGCTGGATTTCACCTCTGGCTGTTACCTATAAACTGGGTTGACAAAATCAGAAAGGAGGAGGTGATAAGCTGCCTGGGAAAGCCTAGGGAAATCATCAAAACCATAAAAAACCAAAAGTTGGAATATTTTGGACATGTGATGCGACACCTGGAAAAATATGGCATCCTTCACTCAATCCTCCAGGGAAAAGTTGAAGGCAAACAAAGTTCAGGCAGAAGAAGAAGATCATGGCTTCAAAATCTAAGGGACTGGGTTGGAGAAAACTCAGCAACACTTTTTCGTGTGGCTGTTGATTAAAAATAGGATCGTCAACATGCTTGCCAATGTCCAATGATGGATGTGACAGAAGGAGGAGGAGGAGGAGGAGGAGGAGGAGATGCACCGGGCCAATTTCCCCAATTGCTACTTAGGTTGGATCTGGGACCAAACAAGAAAATCAGTAATCTAATATTGTGTTTCTCAACCTGGGCAACTTTATGAGATGTGGACTTCAACTCCCAGAATTCAAGATCAAGCAAGAAAAGATGTTGGCAGCTACCAGCAAGAAGGCTGATATGAAGCATGTCCGATCACCAATGGTGACACGGATAGTCCTCGACGTACAACAGTTCGTTTAATGACCGTTTTGAAGTTACAATGGCACTGGTGATAGCGCTGCACTTATGCCATGCATTTCAAAAAAAGCTATTTCTTCCTCTCACAGGCAGAGGTACATGTGCAAACACACACACATACACAAATGCAAGATAGCCAAGCATGTGATCAAACAGCCTCCGACTGATGGTAGAACCGATTTATTTTTAAAAGAAGAAGAAAAAACAATCCTCCCTGTTCCCAGCTCTTCATATTTCCGATGCAAATTAAAGAGTCTAAAAAAGAAGGAAGGAAAAATATCTCCAGAGCAGCCAAAGGAGAAACTGGGGGGGGGGGGTGGCTCTGAGAGATTCCCGTTTTTCCATGCTCAACAGACAGTCTCAGAACACAATCTATGAACAGACAAAGTGATACAGAATCGTGGTGTTTTTTTTTTTAAAAAAAAAGAAATAAAATTAGAAAAGCATGCTTGATCCTACAGACTTTCTGGAAAATATCTGAGCATCTTCTGAAACTGGACACAATTGCCCTGGAACAGCACAGTCTCTGCCGTGTTCACATCAGCCACACCTGTGGCATCGCATTAGTCCTGTTTAAGAAGCGATGGAGGGCCTGTCTAAAATTGGCTAGCTTTTAAAAATTAAAAAAAATACACAGTTCATTCATAACAAGAATCCAGTATTAAGTCCATTCAAATGGGCACCTTGAAC
Source organism: Pantherophis guttatus (assembly GCF_029531705.1). The sequence goes on from NW_026844102.1 coordinate 3,782,812, forward strand.
TCAAGTTTGCCACCAATATTAAATACAATGGCTAACGCAGATTCCAGAGCAAAATTTGCAAGCCGCAGAACTGTTTTATTCTGTTTTGCAACTGTTCCTTTTGTCCCGCTTCAGGTTGGGCTTTTGATCTCAAAACAAAGTCTATTTTAAAAAGTTGTCCGATGGTGTTTCATCCAATAACTTTGCTCGCTCCGATCCACTGAGGATGCTGTGGGCTTTGGTCATCCTAAACAGCAGTGGAGAAAAACGTTTAAAAAATTCACAGGTGATACAAGCCGAGTATTTTTAACCCCGTCATAATAACTGAATGAGAATTCTTCAAAATACAAATACTGGGTCTTTTGGGCCAAACCTCCAACGGGGAAATAGTTTTTTTCCTTTAAAAAATAAAAATAAAAATTAAGTCCCGTTTCTAAAGTTGTTCTTTTCGAGTGCTTCTGATGAGCAAGAAAGATTTATAGGGCGCTTTCACAATGCAAACCGATAATGGATTCAGCCCGGATTGTGGCCAAGGGGTCAGTTCAAGTCATTTGGCCATCAGAAAAAGCCACCCTATTAGGAGACCGGCCACTAGTTGAAGATTCAGCGCTGGGTCCTTGGCCCCGAGGCTGTGACCCGTTGTCCCTTTGCTCTGCTGATTCACAAGCTGCCGGTTTGAAGGGGTGCCCTCGCTGTCCAAGTCGTAGGCAAGCTCTGGAAGGAAGGAAAGAAGAAAGAGAAAAGATAACTGTTCTGACCTAGGCTTCCCCAAAAAGCACGAAGCAGACCCCTTGTCCTGACAAAAAAATCCCTTTTTATTAAGTTACTGTGAATTCTTCTCATTCCCATCCAGCAAAGTCTTTCAAGGGAGAATTTACAGTCACAGACCTTATCTGGCTTGGAGAGCTGCCAGGCCAATATCTTCAAAACTTGGCAAGGAGTCACGAACCAATTAAGCAAACTAATTGTCTCCTGTAAACTCCACTCCCCTTTCGTTCCTCTTTTATTCCCTCTGGGAGGGGCCATTCATCGTCCACCTGTGGCCTTACTCCTGAGTCGACCCTTGTTCTTTAGCTGTCCCCTTCGTCTGGCAACTCTGCACATGCACACACTGGGAACAGGCTCCAGCTGTTCCTCTGCCTCACTGATGTCTGACTCCGAAGGCAGCTGATAACTGGCATCTGGCCCTGGCTCCCTCTCTGCCTCCGACGCAGAGCCCTCATCAGAGCCCTCCCCAGACTCCAGGACTGGCCCACGTTCCTCCACAGCCTCCTCACTGTCCGAATCTGCTACCAGCTCCACTGGCAGGCCACAACAGTAACAAAGAAGGAAAGCTACAGAGCTTATGAACATTTGATGCCTTTTAATAAAATTATTGCTCTGAAAAAGTGCTACCAGTCAGCCTCCCTAGATAGACCATTCAGGAAACACGACCAGATGAGATAATTCTGCTTTATTGCAAGGCTACATTGACAGAACCTTGCCAGTGTGAAAGTACTATACAATTCTCCCACCGTCTCCTATACAGCCTAAGAAACTAGGGAGGGTCCCTTCTGAGCTTCTCGCCCTTCCCACGATACAGCTGTGAGTTCTGCTGACCCTTATCTGACTGTTGCCTTGGCTGTGTCTCATGGCCTCGTGTCCCCCCAGGTCTTTCTCACATAGCGTTACATTACCAGACCCACAAATTCAAGAAGGGCCGTTGCTTGGACAAGGGTTGGATTTTAATGGAGGCCAGCAGCCTTAGTTCAACATTGCCATGGTTTGTTATGGGGTGCCCTAAATCATGGGCTGGATTTGTGCGACGCATTAATCCAAAGATGGGAGTGGGATGTCTTAACACAGAGGTCTTCAAACTTGGCAGCTTTAAGACTCGTGGACTTCAACTCCCAGAATTCTCCAGACAGCTGGCTGGAGAATTCTGGGAGTTGAAGTCCACAATCGATGGAGAGCTCCTTGGTGTTCTCACTTACGAAGCCCACACGTGCCTTACCGTTTCCTACAGCAGAGTTTTCCTTCTTCTGGGACCAGCTCGATTAACTTTCTGATAGGAAGCCCAAATGTTCAGTCTAGCTTTCCTACTGGCGGCAGGGGATGATGGGGACTGTAGACCCACACCTGTATAGGTCACCAGATTGAAATTCCCAGAGGCTTCGGTTCTATAGACAGGCTCCGGTGGACAATGAAGTCAGGATGGAGAGAGAAGAAGGGAACAAGACAAATCTTTCTACTGGGTTCTGCTTTTCAGCCAGGCAAAATCGATCCAGTTTGGGCTCTTTTCAAGGGCACACCTTTGCTCAGGTACGCATGGAGCTCCATCCTGCTAGTAAGCCAATTAATCTGTCCTGCTACATTATTAACCCATCAACCCCACCAGTTCTTCTCCACAGCTCTTGCAGGCCAGTCCAATGTGGGTCCTGAAGCCCAACCAGGCCAGTCCCAAGAGAAAGGGCCTCTTTCCAAAGATGGGGGCAAATTCGTGCTCCCAGCCTCTCCTTCCCAGCCCCGCCTTTTGTGCTCCAGATTAGATAATCGGCTGACACGGGGAGTAAATCATTAGCTCTGCTCCTCGGTGGCCGATCAGATGGTGTTTTCCGTTCCCTCTGCCCTGCCTAGCAGGAGGAAGGTGGGGCTTCAAGGAGATTTGGGGGTTGTTTTTTTGGGGGTGGGGCAGGTGGTAAAAGCTACCAGGGAGTGTTGGGTTGCTGAGATACACGTCTTCTGGTGTGCATGTTTTTTTTTCTCTTTTTTTGTACAGCAGTGTGACACACACCCAAAGTCTTCCCTGCTTGCTCCGACATGCAATAGGAATGAGAGCTATTGAAGCTGTAAACCTGCAAATATGCCTCTTCCATTTCCATGTCAACAAAGGAAGAGGGGGAGAAGGAGCATCCCACCAGGAAAAGACCCCTTGAGTTATGCCTCCACAGATGTCTGTCAGAGAGAAGCCCTTCCAAGCTGCTTTTGGTCCTGGAAGTCCAGCTTTTGAGAGCCAAACATCCATTGGAACTGGAGCCAACAGGGACCTAGTGGTTTAGATCCAGAGAATGAGACTTCCATGTTGGAAATGCAACTGTCCCAGTTGCTTCCTCCAAGGGCTTCTCCAATTGCCCAAAGATCTGCCATTCGAAGTCCATTTCTGATCAAGAGGTCCTCCGTCTGAACCAAAGGAGGCCTTTAAAGAAACCAGGCAGCCCTCAGCTGGCAGGTAGCCAATCACTGGAGAACCCAGAAGGAAAACGGAGGCTGGCACCAACATCTGTTGAGTGAGAACCCTGCATCTAGATAGGTATGGTAGCTGATGCCCATTTGTTGTTGTTGTTAGTTGCGAAGTCATGTCCAACCCATCATGACCTCATGGACAACATTCCTTCAGGCCTTCCTGTCCTCTACCATCCTCTGGAGTCCATTTAAGCTCATGCCGACTGCTTCAGTGACTCCATCCAGCCACCTCATTCTCTGCCATCCCATTCTTCTTTTGCCCTCCATTGTTCCCAGCATTAGGCTCTTCTCCAGGGAGTCCTTCCTTCTCATTAGGTGGCCAAAGTATTTGAGTTTCCTCTTCAGGATCTGGCCTTCTAAAGAGCAGTCAGGGTTGATCTCCTCTAGGACTGACCGGTTGGATCGCCTTGCAGTCCAAGGGACTCGCAGGAGTCTTCTCCAGCACCAGAGTTCAAAGGCCTCCACTCTTTGGCACTCAGCCTTCCTTATGGTCCAACTTTCAGAGCCATCCATTGCAACTGGGAAAACCACAGCCTTGACTATACGCACTTTTGTTGGCAGGGTGATGTCTCTGCTTTTTAGTATGCTGTCTAGGTTTGCCATAGCTTTCCTCCCCAGGAGCAAGTGTCTTTTAATTTCTTCGCTGCAGTCCCCATCTGCGGTGATCTTGGAGCCCAGGAAAATAAAATCTGTCACTCCATTTTTTCCCCATCTATTTGCCAGGAATTGGGAGGGCCGGGTGCCATGATCTTAGTTTTCTTAATGTTGAGTTTCAAGCCAACTTTTGCACTCTCCTTCTTCACCCGCATCAAGAGGCTCTTTAGTTCCTCTTCACTTTCTGCCATTAATGATGCCCATAGGAAGACATAAAAGATGGATGCACTTGGGTTGAACTTTCGGTTGCAGGAACTCTCTTGGGAAAGCAAGGCATGGATGGACACCGGTTCACAAGTGACGGTCCAGAGTTTCACAATGGTGGATGAAAAGGCAGAAGTCCATCCGAGGAGCGACTCCAGATCCATTTCACCCAGAATTGAAGGTGGCAATGTGGAGGCCAGTGTAGAAAACAGGAAGGGGGCCCCCTTTCCATTTTGCACGGACCCCCGGAGAGGCAAAATAAGGAGGATTAATTTCCTTTGACCCTCCGAGTGGACAGATCTATTCATCTTGAGTAGCATCCCTCCTTGGCCTTCAGAAGCGAATGGCCTACAAGACAAACCCTGCCAGGCCCCAATTCTTTGCACAGGAACTTTGCTTTTTTTTTTTTTTTTGCAACGCAGACTCGGCTTCTCTTCTGCGGGAACAGGCTATGCTGGGCGCCTCCACCCCCCCAATTCACTCTGTGTCCTAGACCCCTTTGAGAAGGAGCAGTCACAAGAGAGATTGCCATGGTGAAGGGAGGCATCAGGCGCCCACTCCTGCTCTCTTCCTCACTGCTGGTTCCTGGCAAAGCTACCCTGAAGTTCAGCCGCCTGCTTATTCCAAGAGATCTGCCTGCATTTCTGCTCCCCCCCCCCAGAATTCGGCCAGGCTGTTTTGCAAAGTGGTCGCGGATGCATGGCCAGATGGAGGTTCACCAGGGGTGGGAAACGGGCACCGGCGAAGCCCAAACACACCCTGGTTTTCGTGCAAACTTTAAAAAACAGTAAAAGGCGAGCAAAAATAAGATGGAATAAAATCCACGGAAAAGTGGGGGGGAAGAAAGAGGGTGAATTCACTACACCTTGATCTGCAGAACCACTCCTCCGTAAGGCGCCAAAACCAAGCTTACAAATATCTAAACTTGAGTTTAAGCCTCGAGAGTGATGTGTAACTCAACCATGGTTCTAGAGAGGGATGGCAGCTTTTCCAACAAGTGCCATCCAGGTGTTTGGACTACACCTCCCATTGCTCCCTGTTGTGACCTAGGCTCACTTAGTCATTACAGGACACAATTAGTCTTAAACAAACCTATTTTATTATAAAAGCGGAGAATTACTTCCTTCCCAGCTTAGTCCAAATTAATTGCAAACCAAGTTCTTCAGAAAAAGTCCTTCGGGCTTATCACAAACCTTTATCTTCTTTGGCACCCTTCCAAATGCCTTTCTTGGCAAAGCCCCACGAAGTTCAGAAACAAGAGACACCGACTGGAAACAGATTTAGCAAAGTTGCTTTCCTACAAAGAGTCCAAGTGCCTTTGCTGCTCTTTTAAGCCTTATGGGAGGGGCCAATCGTCTCCTGGCCTTACTCCCGAGTCGTCCCTTTTGCTTTAGCTGCTCTTGTCCCCTGGCAGCTCTGCGCATGCATGCACTAGGAACAGGCTCCTCTGTTCCTCTACCTCTCTGCTGTCCAACTCTGGAGGCTCCGCAGTCCACACATCGCTCCCAGATGGCCCTGGCCCCATCTCTGCCTCGGACGCAGAGCCCTTGTCCGGGCCTTCCCCAGACTCCAGGACTGGCCCATTGTCCTCCCCAGCCTCCTCACTTTCCAACTCTGCTGCTAGCTCTGCGGGCTACTGGCAGACCACAAGAGCCCCCGGCTCACAAGCTAGAAGTTAGAAAGAGTAGCTCAGCCTGACTGGAGGGCACCACTTAATTGCAAGACTAACTTTCCGATTAAACTGAGCGTAAAGGGATAAAGACATTCTATGCTCGCACAGAGATAATTGGAGCTAGGAATCACAGGGCAGAAGAGCCACAGTGACTTCAGAATCTTCTCCTCTGCTGAGATATAATATAAATCTTCCCTAAGATCTCCATAATACAAAGATTGCACAGCGCAAAAGGTGTGCAACTGAATTCAAAACTATTTTAGGCTTGTTATAATTGCACACAGATGTTTCCTTCCTTATTATCTACAATATAAGGGCATAACGCTAAAGACTGAACACCTTATAATCCTCTACTCTACGTACGCTGTGTCTGGAAGGAAACCAGCCTCTTATTAACAGGGTTAATATTAACAAATAATGGCCTTTAAAGCTGCAAAGGAATCTTAAAATCCAGGTGGGACACGAGCTAAACAATACACAAAAGAACAAAGAACTGGAAGGGGGGGGAAAAATACATCCACAAACAACTGCATAACAATCCCAAGGATTCCATTTTGAGGGCAGGAAGTCGAGAGAGAGTATTGTGATCACATCCTAGAATCACAGAGTTGGAAGAAGGGACCTAAGAGGTCATCAAGTCCAGCCCCCTACACGAGTCATTCTGTCGTGCTCGATATTGCCGGCTTCCCTTTGAAAAACCCCAGTGAAAAGGAAGAAACCCACTCGGTGCAGTAAACCTATTTTGTGACTTACGGTATATTGAATAATTTCTTTCAAGGCCGCATTGGTGTGTCTCTAAATAATATCCTTAATTTTCTTGGTTCTCTTTGTTTTGTTTCGTTTTTAAAGTAGATGCACCTTAACCGCCCTGAGTCCTTCGGGAGAAGGGCGGTATAAAAATTTAATAAATAAATAAAATAAAATAAACCCATGCAAACTTTCAGATTTTCAGTCTGGGAATTTCTCCGGGGTCCATCTGAAAGCTCCCACTGATCGCCTTGAATGCTCCAAATTAGCCCAACTCATTTCAATGTCCCCATTCCAAGCGGTGCCGTCATCTGGAATTTCTTAATGGCCTTTGGAGGTGGGGGAAAAAAGGCTTTTTATGCCTGCCACAATCTTGGTTTTCATTCTTACCTAACTCCTTCGCTGAGATGTTGCAGCCAACACAAACTTTGACCGGTGAAATAATGTATAGATCCTTGAATGAAAGGAGCTTAGCCGTTCCTCGGGCGGCTGTTATTTTAAAGCCCAAATAACGTGGGTTTTCTCCCAAGCGAGGAGACAAAAGGAGGGGGATGCAGAATTCACCCACGCCCTGGGTGAAAAGGGCCTTGCAACAGGCAGCGGGGCACGTAATGAGTCCATTATGCGGAGCATGAAAAGAGAGGCTTTTCAGGGAAGGAAACGGGGCATTGTGGTCTTGTCTTAGCAATGATCTTGCTTCAGAATTTCGTTCTGTTTTACATGCCGTCCCTTCCTTTAAAAACACCACTGCCCCCCACCCTCCCCCACCCCCCCCAACCACGGTAAAGGACAAGGCAAAATGCTCATTTGGGAGATGGGACCCAAACCAGCTTCTCTAGGAGCACGTCCTCTTATGAACCCATCCGCACCACCAAAAGACAACCAGGTGCCAGAAAAAGGGACAACCAAGTTCAAGGCCACACTCAGCCCGGGGAAATATTTGGGGGGGGGGGGAAGAGTCTGTAAAATCCGGGGTGACTCACTTAACAACCGTCTCGCTTAGCAATGGAAATTCGGGTCCCCTTGTGGTCATAAGCCGAGGACTTCCTGCACACGTAGGCAGGATTGTAGAGGTGGGGCTTGCAGAAAAGAGAGCTGGTTGTTTTTTGGATGCAAAGGAAACCATCTCCCCTCCTCCCCCATCTGGACCAGGGAAGGGTCTTCAGAATGGCAGGGAAAGAGGCTGAGAAGGACAGCGGTCGTTTTGAGGGCTGCGGGAGAATTCCCCAGCAAGTCTTTGGTTAAGGTGAATTTTCAGAGATAGCAAAACTCCCAACAACTGGAAAGGTCTCAGCATTGAAAGCTGGAGGACAGGAGAGAAAGGACCATAAATGGAGATGGAGGAAACAAAAGCCAAATCTGCCCTTTGGGAGGAAAGGCAGATTTTGTTCTGTTCAGCCAGGAAGTCCCACTTGGAATGAAACGCTGGGATTTCTCTCTCCTGAAACACCTGGCCAGCCATGAGCCTTAACCAGCTGTGCTTGATCATCCCAGGAGAGCTTCCAGATCGAGATTTCCTTTTTCAAAAAAAGAAGAAGAAGAAGGATGTTGTGTTCTTATTGTGTTCTTATTTGGAAAGAAGGGAGGCCGGAGATTGGAGGTGTAGAAGAAGCTTTGCATTTCGACTGACCCCCAACTCTGAGTTCGGCCATGAACAGTTCTGATCAGGAACCACTGCAAACCCCCTTGAGAGATGCAAGACATCCAGAACACAAAGGGATGCGACACTAAGCCAGATTTGCAGACCAACCTGGTTTACTATATCAAAATATATCAATATATATATTTCAATATACGGTTTAGATGAAGATAGACAGATGATGAGAGAGAGACAGAGAGCGACAGGGAGAGTGACAGAGACAGAGAAAGAGACAGAGAGAAAGAGAGGGAGAGAGACAGAGAGGGAGAGAGACAGAGAGAGAGAGACACACAGAGACACACACAGAGAGACACACACACAGAGAGAGAGACAGAGACACAGAGAGAGACAGAAACACACACAGAGAGAGAGAGAGAGAGAGAAAGGGAGGGAGTGAGAGAGGGGGAGGGAGGGAGAGAGAGACAGAGAGACAGACAGAGAGAGAGGGGGGGAGAGAAAGAGAGACACAGAGAGAGAGACCAGAGACAGAGAGAGAGAGAGAGAGAGAGAGAGAGAGAGATGGAGGGAGAGAGAAAGAGAAAGAGAAAGAGAAAGAAAAAGAGAAAGAGACAGGCAGGCAGGCAGGCAGGCAGAGTGTGTTTTAGCCTGCATTCATTTTAGAAAGCTTTTACAATTATTATAAAGTGGTTTGGGATTGTATTTTTTTAAAATAATAAGTCCTTTAACCAGGATAAAAGCAAAAGTAAAAACAAAAAAGAAAGGGTATTTTTGGGGGTGGGTGGGTAATGAGACTCGAAATCCCAAGAGAAGCAGTAGTAATAATAGCAGCTTCAGCCATGGCGAATGAGTTTCAGAGCAGTGGGGTGGGAAGGATTTTTGCTTTCTTAAGTCTGACACACGTGTGGTGTCCCTGTGTGCATGCACACACATCTGAAAAAAGGAGGAGAGCAACATGGCAAAATTTTCCGTGGCTTAACTGAGTTTTGGTGCAATGCGGACTTCTGAGCAGGGCCGAGGGTCCCCTGGACGTCCTCGGGCCAGAGAGCCAGGACAGCTCCAGATATAAAATCCAGGATTGACTGGAGGAGCAAACTAAGTGCACCTGAAGCCCCTCGGAGTGGAACAGCAAATGATGGTGCGGGGAAGGATATTACTAACTTCCCCCAAATAGCTGCTGACGTCCCACTGGGCCACCGGAGGGAATTGCAAATAGAAACAGGAAAAAACACCTCCTGCCCCTTCCCAAATAATATCCTTCAGTGACAGCTGCTGAGAAGGGCAGATTCTTCACACCTGAACCCCCGGCTGAATCCTTGGGACTCCCCCAGTCCTTAAATAGGAACCAGGTGGAGGCCACGAGTGAGTGGATTGGCAAAGGTGGGGCACAGGAGCAAAGAACGGTGGGTGGGGGAGGAATCAAGGGAGGGGGTGGTCTTCATGCTGTCATTATTCCAAGCCAGCAGTGGAATATAGTCATTGTAGTTCAGCCTATCCGGAGAAGTTGGGAAGAGCTGGGCCCTTTTCTACCACCTCTTCAGCCGAAAAAAATGCTTTTAAAAGTAAACAAAAAAAGCCTCTGATGATTGCGCAGTTCGGCTGGGATCGTCAGAGCCTTTTGAAAGCATTTTTTTACAACCTCTTCACCGAAGAAAAATGGCTTTAAAAGAAAAAAAAAATGGTCACGCCCACAGAACCGGTAGTAACAAATTTTAGATTTCACCACTGCTTCAAAGCAAACAAAACTAGAAAAGTCTTGAGGTGGTCCAAGGAAAATTTAAAAAGGGAAGAGAAAAAGAAAGCAAAAAAGTTGTTTTCTTTTTTTTTCTCCTGATACATTTTACAAGTGGACGGAGAAATCTCAATTTCCTAGCGAGGTCCTCTTCCTTTAAAAAAACACGCCAGTGGGAGATAACAAACATTTCAGCAAATGTATAAACACGTCTGGAACGAAAAGGTTCTCAGGGGAAACCGATCCATTTGGCGTTTGCATTCAGCTTCTCTCCCGTGTTAGGCGTAGAATTAACATCTTGTAAAACAGCCAGCTACTTCAACTTGCCTGTGATTCAAAACGCTAGGAGGAGCCCAACAAACATAGTGCGGACCAGGATGTGCTGTGCTTTGGGTTCAAAGCAAAAAAGTTGCTTTAAAGGGACGCCCGAGTGTGCATTCGGTTAACGTCTCCTTAAATAAGCAGCGGCTTTTCACCGGGAGCCACGCAGACCCAGGAAAATATGCGTGGCTGATATTGATTTAGGCGCCTTAAAAGGAAAACTAATCTTAAAGGTAAAGGTTCCCGTCGCACATATGTGCTAGTCGTTCCCGCCTCTAGAGGGCGGTGCTCATCTCCGTTTCTAAGCCGAAGAGCCAGCGCTGTCCGTGGTCATGTGGCCAGCATGACTCAACGCCAAAGGCGCACGGAACGCTGTTCCCTTCCCACCAAAGGTGGTCCCTATTTTTCTACTTGCATTTTTTACCTGCTTTCGAACTGCTAGGTTGGCAGAAGCTGGGACAAGGGACGGAAGCTCACCTCATTACGCGGCAGTAGGAATTCGAACCGCTGAACAGCTGGCTGGCTGAGGAATTCTGGGAGTTGAAGTCCACAAGTCTTAAAGTTGCCAAGTTTGGAGACCCCTGCAGTAAGTCATGCCAGTTGTTAAGCAGGTCACCACGTGCCCAGTTATTTTACTTTGGTGGCACCCGTTAAGCAAACACCCAATGGATTTTTTTTTCTTTTGCTGAAAACCAGAAATAAACGGCGTTTTTTGCTCCACAGCATCGGGTACCGTGGTCACGTGACCTGAAGAGGCTGCAAAAACAGCTGTAAACAGCTGGTTGCCAAACACCACACATGCGATCCGGTGATGGCTCTCAGAACATTGCAACTCTTCTCTTCCTTCTGTCTCCTTTTTGTTCCTTTTAACCGAAGGGTGGAAATTAAGGTGCCCGCTTATGAGCCCTGGGAGCAGAAAATGCCCTTGAACCCTGCCGCGGTGGGGGAGGCTCTGGCCCCACCTGGTCAGCACGGAGTGGCCGTCAGAGAGGGCAAAACGGCAGCTTCCCTCGGGAGAGTCCCAGGTTTGGGGACTTCTGGTTTGGGGACCTCAAAGCAGGAAGCAGAACCCAGCCAAGTAGAGAAGTTTTTTGGATGGATGCTTTTCGTTTGACAAGAGTGAAATTACAGCTGTGGGAACAAGAGTTGCTGGCAGGGAAGATCGAGAAGAGGAAAGGGAGAGGAGAGGCTGTTCCCTCCCACCCAAGGGGAATCCTATGCAGACGGACCACGGAGCAGAAGTCGACGTTTTTCGATCCTGAAAACCTTTAAAAATAAGGAAAGCGGGGGGGGGGGGGAGGAAGGGAACCATCTCCAGCGAGACCCCAGCGTAAAGCATTGCTTCCAGAGACATCCCTATGCGCAGCCTGATCTTCTGCAGGACCAGTTCCCAGTCTGAAGGTGCTCCACACTTCGCTCGCGCGCTCTTTTGCGCATGCGCAGATCGTCATTTATGATGTCGGGGAGGGTGGGCGGAGCTGCCCGCTGATTTTACTACCGGTTCTATCGAACCGGACAGAACCGGGAGCAACCCACCACTGTCACCAGACACGTTTGTCATGCCCTCTCCTGCCCTCTCCTCCTTCTCTTCTCCTTCTCCTTCTCCACCTCTTCTTTCTTCTCCTCTTCCTCCCCTCCTTTTCCTCTTTCCTTCTCCTCTTCCGCCTCCTGCTCTTCTCCTTGACCTCTTCTTCCTTCTCCTTCCTTCCCCTCTTCCTCCTCCTCCTTGTCTCCTCCACCTCTTCTTCCCCTCCTCTTCCTCCTCTCCTCTTCTTCCTTCTCCTCTCCTCTTCCTCTCCTTCCTTTTTTTCTTCCCCCTCCCTCTCCTCCTCCTCCTCCTCCTCCTTCCCCCCTTCCCACCACAAACCGCCTGCCTGCCTTTTGACACCACTGGTGTGTCTCCAGACCAAAACAGGACGAATATCCAGATTGTAAGCAGGCCCGACACAGCCCTCCAGATCTGGCATGGGACCTAATTCACACAATCGGGGATGAGCGACACAAGCCAACTCCTACTGAAGAGCCACCCTGGAACTGTGTTTCCTATAAACACAACCCTTTCCGACAGGCTAAAAAGTCTGCCTGGAAATCTGCTCACTTGTAAGCTGGGACGGAAACAATGCTCCAGTCATTGAGTTAATTCAGGATTTCCGGCTTTGTTCCTTCCCGTATTCCCTTCCCACGACAAAGGCACCAACAGGGCCTGCAAATATATTCATTTTGGTCATTGCAAGAAGCATCAGTTTTATGACTGTTCTCTATTAAGGACCATCCGTTCCACAGTTTGGTCCCCGCGGCCCAACAGAAGCCCCTCTCCTGCCTCAGTAGCCGAGCGGCTGTTTCTCCCCCCATCCCCACCCATGGATGCCAGGGGACGGCTGGAGAAAAGGCACCTGGGGCCAGGACACTTCCGGGGTAGAACTCCCTGGCCAAGGAGGCTCAGCCAGATTTCTTCAGCTACTAATTAGCCCCCAAGAACGTCTTACTTCTGGTCTCATCTTCTGGGTCTGCCTACCCACCCTTTTAAGTGTGCTGTAAATCAATTTTTAATTGGTGTTGCGTGTTTGTTTTGTTGTCGACTGCCCTGAAATTTGCAATAGATAAATTGGTAGCTTGAAAGGCAAAGATGATAAAAAAAAAAAACCCCAGGATCCTGAAGTGTGCTGAGAACATGGCTTAACTCCTTGTTTTCTCTTCTCTTCTTTTGTCTTCTCTCTTTCTCTCTCTCTCCCGCATCAGCCCTTTTGCTTAGAACAATGAGGACTAGAATCCTTCCTTTCTCTCATTCACCCTCCCTCCCTCCCTCCCTCCACTCCCTCCCTCCCTCCCTCCCTCAACTCCCTCCCTCCCTTCCTTCCTTCCTTCCTTCCTTCCTTCCTTCCTTCCTTCCTTCCTTTCCTTCCTTCCTTGAATGTCCCAACCATCCAAGGGAGCTGAAAAAAAGCATGGAAATTCACATGCATAACTTTCTAAATTCTCCCTCGACTAACCAGCGGGGGTGGGGTGGGGACCCTCTGTATCCATTCCGTCGATTCCTTACACAACCCCCAGAATAATGTGGACAGGCTTGTGCCTCCAAGCTCTCCCCACCAACCACGTTCTCCAACGAACCACGTTCTCCGGGGAGCCACCGCAACGGTTGTTCTGCCCGCCTGCAAAACCCACACCCAGGTCCAGCAGCAACCCCCTCCCCTACCCCCCCCCTAATGAACTGCAGGTAGGGTAGGCTGCTAATTTGGAGCAGAGCAGCCGAGATGGAAGATGATTTCCAAAATTCTCGACCGTGTGATCCCAAAGAGCCTACAATTTCCCTCCTCTTCCTATTTCATCATCCCGGGGGTGGGGGAAAGTGGGGGAGAGAAAAACGATGGGAAGCTTTTTGCTTGAGAAATCCAAGTGAATTGAAAAAGGGGGCTCAACCCCAGCTGGCCGGCTCTTCTTCCCACAGCTGCAGCTCATTAAGAAAGAAAATGTCGTGAGATCGAATCACGGTTCGGTCTTCAGGAGGCTGGATGAAAACTCTCCTTAGGAAACCCAGTGGGGTCTCCTCCTTCCAACCTGGATAAGGTAACACCAGCTCTGGCTTCCCCAGGTCCTTCATCCTCAGAGGCTTTGACTTATGGAATAAGGAGGTGCAGGCCTGCATGTGTATGCACACTCATACACACACACACAACACACACACACACACACACAAAGAGTCCACTGACAGGCAGCACCCTCTCAGCTTTCACTCCCCTGAAGTGCCAGGTAATTGTGGCACTCAAGGGGAGGAGAGAGAAGAGATTCATGGAGCAGCTCATCTGGACTCATTGGAAACATTTCTATATTTCTCCTCTTTCAACTTGAAAGCTCCCAGGACCGATTCTTTCCAGGCTCTCAGGTGCTTTCGGTCGTGGGAAAAAAATGGGAAACTGGAGCTTTGGTACCTGAAGAGAAGGTGCAATAGTCCAACATTCACCGTGTGTGAGGTCAGCCAGGGGAAGGAAGGAAGGAAGGAAGGAAGGAAGGAAGGAAGGAAGGAAGGAAGGAAGGAAGGAAGGAAGGAGGAAGGGAAAGAAAGAAAGAAAGAAAGAAAGAAAGAAAGAAAGAAAGAAAGAAAGAAAGAAAGGGAAGAAAGAAGGAAGGAGAAGGAGAAGGGGAAGGGAAGGGAAGGGAAGGTAGGAAGGTAGGAAAGAAAGGAAAGGAAAGGAAAGGGAAGGAAAGGAAAGGAAAGGAAAGGAAAGGAAAGGAAAGGAAAGGAAAGGAAAGGAAAGGCTCTAGTTTCTTGGAAATTCTTGCTATATTTTTTTATTAGGATATGGTAAATAGTTGTGTTTTCCCAACACTTCCCCCAAAATAGGCCACTAAGAGGGATATCTGGTTTGTTTGTTTGTTTTTAAAAATCACCATTCCTGCCACCAGAGAAGCTCCAAACATGTCAGATATGGTAGAAAGAGCAGAAACTCAAATCCGTAGCTTCAATGCTTGGATTCTATCCCTTCCCTGATCTGTGCCTGCCGCCCACATGCTCCTTCCACCCTCTTCGCAATGGCGGCCGCGGACAGACTCTCCGGGTTTGACGTCACACTTACGACTGCACGTTTCTCTTAGCGACTATGGGTGGCTTGCTTCACGACCCTCGTAAAAACGGCCATAAATCAAGTCCAGTCATGCAGCGCTTCAACTTACAAATGCCAAGGACTTATGACCGAGATTCCAGTCCCCAACTACGGTCGTAAATTGAGGACTCCCTGCCATACGATCTCGACTGTCAAAGCACAGGCCCAATTCCCCATTTACCTGCCAAAAACCTTAATTGGTTCTTCACTTTCAATTCGCCGTCTCCAGAAGCCGCAGCTTCATTGCAGGCATCTTCATCATCGCAATCCCCACTTTCGGCCCCCTCCTCATCTTCAAGACGGTCCAGATTTTTCCGGCGAGAGGCAGATGTCCCTTTGAGCAGCTGGAAGGAGACACGTCAAGAGGGAATGGCTTCAGAGAAGGACAGAAAAACCACTTCTCTGTTTTGAGCCAGTCACAGGTGTGAGATCCAGGACGCTTCTGGGTTTATTTTTCTCAGAAAGGGTCCCAGAGCATCAGGGGAGATAACAAGGAGTTTCCAATTTTATTTTTTTTCTTTCTTTTTTAATACCCCGCCTTTATTATTTTAACTCAAAGTAGTGAACATATCCCACGCAACTTCCTCCTCCTATTATCCCCATAACAACAAAGTCACCCATCTGGCTTTCATAAGAATAGAATAGAATAGAATAGAATAGAATAGAATAGAATAGAATAGAATAGAATAGAATAGAATAGAATAGAATAGAATAGAATAGAATAGAATAGGAATAGAATAGAATAGAATAACAGAGTTGGAAGGGACCTTGGAGGTCTTCTAGTCCAACCCCCTGCCTAGGCAGGAAACCCTACACCACTTCAGGCAAATGGCTGTCCAACCTCTTCTTAAAACCTTCCAGCGTTGGGCATTTACAACTTCTGGAGGCAAGTTGTTCCACTGATGAATTGTTCTCATTGTTAGGAAATTTCTCCTTAGTTCTAAGTTGCTTCTCTCCTTGATGAGTTTCCACCCATTGCTTCTTGTCCTGCCCTCAGGTGCTTTGGAGAATAGCTTGACTCCCTCTTCTTTGGGGCAGCCCCTGAGATATTGGAAGAGTGCTATCGTGTCTCCCCTGGTCCTTCTTTTCATCAGACTAGACATAAGGCAGAACTAGAACTCACCGCCTCCCGCTTTCTGGCTTGATGCGTTAACCACTAGGCCAGGGGTGAAACCTACTTCCCTACAGGTTAGGAAGTGCGTGCTTGGACGCAGAGGGTTAAAAAAAAAGGTTAAAACCAGGAAGTAACAATGACCAGGTGGGTGGGAGGAGGCTCGCGCTGCTGCCACTACCGGTTCTCCGAACCACCTGCCGTCGCCGCTACCGATTCAGCCGAACCGGGCTGAACTGGTAGCATTTCACCCCTGCACTAGGCCAATCTGGTTGTTTTCACGTAGACAAGAGCTGGACCCAGAAGCAACACCCAGCTCCTTTGAAACAACCCTGTGGTTTCCTCTCTTCCCACACAGACCTACCTCTGACAATTTCTCTGATTTTAAATAACTGCGACCAGGGGGAGCTGCTGCTTTGATTCGGCGTCCTTCTGCGGGACGAGGCGGGAACCCGGAAAAGGCCATAATCAGCATGCAGAAGGGCACGATAAGCAGGTTTCAGCCTAATGACCATTTACGCAGCTGCAAGAGTTTAAGTGGCAAAGCTAGCCTCCAAGCGTTGCCAAACCAAAACGGTGGACAGAGAGGCAGACAACACAACTCAGAAGCAAGTCAGCCAAGTCCGGGCAGGACCTGTGTGTGTGTCATCAAACAGAACACACACAGCCTTCTCCACATCAACGTGGTAGACCTCCTATCAGGTTGAAGTGAGGACTCCCCAATCCACTTCAAGACATGGCAACTGTCAAGCACCTAGTAAGTGTTTGGCCTACCTACCTGAGATGACGGGTGAGCTGAGGGATGCCAGTTTTGTGATGTTTATCACATGGCATCTGCCTCAGAGCGTAGGGCATCGTGGGTGGCAGAAATTGGCCAGAAAATGTCTGACACACTACACTTAACACTGTCAAACTATAGCTTGTTGAACCAGGGTTTGTGGGATGAAACATGTTGCTGAGCTCAGGCACAATCACATTAAGCCAAAATCATGGCTTACAGACCACCGTTGACAAGGTCCACACACAGGGTCTTGCTATAAGGTAAAGGTTCCCCTCGCACCTATGTGCCAGTCGTTCCCACTCTAGGGGGCGGTGCTCATCTCCGTTTCAAAGCTGAAGAGCCAGCGCTGTCCGAAGATGTCTCTGTGGTCATGTGGCCGGCATGACTCAACGCCAAAGGCGCACGGAACGCTGTTCCCTCCCACCACTATTTTTCTACTACTATTTTTTACGTGCTTTTGAACTGCTAGGTTGGCAGAAGCTGGGACAAGTCACGGAAGCTCACCCCGTTTCACAGCACTAGGGATTCGAACCACCGAATTGCCGCCCTTTCGATCGACAAGCTCAGCGTCTTAGTCACTGAGCCACCACGTCCCTTGCTATACTTACTTTTTACTTTTTAACTTGTTTACATGCCCTGGTTCACCTTTGTTGCAAATCCAAGCACCGTGCTTTGCAAGCCACCAAAAAAACCTCAAGCCAGTAGAATTCCAGCTCGTGTGAAGTGTGAAGCCAGCTTCATATTAAAAGCAATCTCCCCCAGTGGAGGTCATCCATTCCATTAAATAAATAATAAATAAATAAATAAATAAATAATAAATAAATAAATAAATAAATAAATAAATAAAAATAAATAAATAAATAAATAAGTTTTCTGAGGTTTTCGCAGGTGTTTGTATGTCTGTCTTTGGTTATTCGGGTTTTCTCCCCGCGTAAAATTGGAGGTTTCTTGGCAACGTTTCGACGAAGTCTCATTCGTCATCTTCAGGCTGGTGTTCTCGGCTTCGTGCTTCTGCGATCACACACATTGCTCCTAGAAGCACGAAGCCGAGAACACCAGCCTGAAGATGACGAATGAGACTTCGTCGAAACGTTGCCAAGAAACCTCCAATTTTACGCGGGAGAAAACCCGAATAACCAAAGACGGACAGACACACACACACACACACACACACACACACTACATATATATATATATATATATATACATATATATACATATATATATATATATATATATATATATATATATATATATATATATATATATATATATATATATATATATATATATATATATATATATATATATATCAGCAGAGAGCCACTGATGAATAATAAAAGCAACTGTGCCATTTCAATAAACTCTAAGGGGCACCCTCCTACTCGCCCAAACATTAAACATACAACAAAACCAGCCGATGGAGACTTCAATGGTTGAGTGATGAAGGAGAATTTCAAAAGGACGCCGGAGCCTCTTCTTAAAAGAGGGGACTTGGTTTGAAATTGGTCAGAGGAAAGGCAGAGATAGCTAGATAGCTCTGAATTAGTATTTCTATTCTTCTCGAGGCATGGAACGTCTCCTTTAATTGAGTCTGCATGACCGAAAAGGCATTTAATAAAAGGAGACATTCCAAGGGCTGCACTGAAGATATTTGGCATACTTTTCCAGAACTTTGGAACTATCAATCAAGCTTAGAGGTTGAGAAAGTTGATAAGGGCTTTGCAGCTAAAACAACACCCAGAACTGAAGGGGGGAATGAGAAGCGAGGGGATGGATGGGTGGGTCGAGACGTAGAAGAAAACAAGCCAGAGAAGAAGATGGGAGTTTGCTCTCCTCTTCCATTCATTTGCTTGTCCTTCTCATGATCTCCTTCATCTCAGGGGGAAAAACAACAGGGCAGGGCAGGGGTGCTATTCAGCAGGTTCTGACCAGTTCTGGAGAACCGGTAGCGGAAGTTTTGAGTAGTTCGGAGAACCGGTAAATACCACCTCTGACTGGCCCCGCCCCAGTGGTGGGTTTCAACATTTTTTTACTACCGGTTCTGTGGGGGTGGCTTGGTGGGTCTGGCAGGGGAAGGATATTGTAAAATCTCCATTCCCATCCCACTCCAGGGGAAGGATACTGCAAATCAGTATCCCAATCAGCCGAGACTCGGGAGGCAGAGAATAGATGGGGGGCGGGGCCAGTCAGAATTTTTACTACCGGTTCTCCGAACTACTCAAAATTTCCCCTACCGGTTCTCCAGAACTGGTCAGAACCTGCTGAAACCCACCTCTGCCCTGCCCCCCATCTATTCTCTGCCTCCCGAGTCCCAGTTGATCGGGAGGAAATGGGGATTTTGCAGTATCCTTCCCCTGGAGTGAGGAGGGAATGGGGATTTTGCATTATCCTTCCCTTGCCACGCCCACCAAGCCACGCCCACCAAGCCACACAATGCCCATAGAACCAGTGGTAAAAAAATTTGAAATCTACCACTGGGTCAGGGTTGTTTCTCTGGCTAGCATCTTCTTGCTAAACTGGATGTCTCCAACCTTCTGAAGTGTAACTGTCCCTCTTCCACAGTTCCCAAGTTGGGAAGCAATCATGGGAATTGCGATTTTTTTTTTTTACTCTTCTGAAAGGAACCACACAATCATACATGGGGGAAGGCTCTGCTGGTTGTGTGCTGGATCAGTTTGCGCATCATGTTGCATTTAGAACCACAACGGAGCAGATAAACCATAATTGCTGAGTTCCCACAACCCTTAAAGCCCTGCCTAAACCATGATGTGCCCCAGTCATGATATTGGCATGCACTCTTTTGCATAAGCCCTGACACAGGGCGGTGATGTAGAAGTCGGTCTATGTTAACCCTCAGTCTGTGAGCTGACGGATGGATGGATGGATGGATGGATGGATGGATGGATGGATGGATGAATGGATGGCTTGATAAACAAATTTGGTTAATTGCTGCGGTGTGTTGCAAGACGCCCAGAGCCAGCTTCCTTTTTTCTTGTTTACTTTTGACACACTCCTGTTAAGTTGATAAATGCCCTCACATGTGGTGGGCTCCTCAGAGAGTGGTCTGCTCCCTTTGAAATCCAAGAGGGGATG
Source organism: Pantherophis guttatus (assembly GCF_029531705.1). The sequence goes on from NW_026844102.1 coordinate 3,802,529, forward strand.
CCAAGGTGTCGAAGGAAACACCAGCCTGCTGGACAGCTGGGGAAAAGAGGGCTTGGAGGGGAGGATGACAACAGAGGCAACCACCTCTCCAGCAGAGCCCAAGATAACTTTTCTATCTCAAACCCTGGCAAAGAATTGCACATTGGCAAAAAAACAAAATCAAAACATAAAATACAAATTAGATGGACACGACCTTGTAGACGACCCTCACTCTGTCAAGGATCTTGGAGTACTTATCTCAAACGATCGAAGCACCAGAGCTCACTGTAACAGCATTGCCAAAAAGGCATTAAGAGTTGTTAACCTAATCTTGCATAGCTTCTTCTCTGGTAATATTAAACTACTAACTAGAGAATACAAAACCTTTGCTAGACCAATTCTCGAATACAGATCATTTGTCTGGAACCCGCATTGCATATCAGACATTAATACAATTGAGAGAGTCCAGAGATATTTTACGAGAAGAGTCCTCCATTCCTCTAACCGCAAGAAAATACCTTATTCCACCAGATTTCAAATTTTGGGCTTAGACAACTTAGAATTACACCGACTTCTGTCTGACCTACGTGTTGTACATAAAATTATCTGCCACAATGTCCTTACCTGTCAACGACTACTTCAGCTTCAACCACAACAATACACAAGCAAATAATAAGATACAAACTCAAGGTAAACCGCTCCAAACTCGACTGCAGAAAATACGACTTCAGCAGCAAAGTGGTCAATGCCTGGAATGCACTACCTGACTCTGTAAAGGTGGTCCCTATTTTTCTACTTGCATTTTTTACCTGCTTTCAAACTGCTAGAAGCTGGGACAAGTAACGGGAGCTCACCCCGTTACGCGGCACTAGGGATTCGAACTGCTGAACTGCCGCCCTTTCGATCGACAAGCTCAGCGTCTTAGCCACTGAGCCACCGCATCCCTATAGCCTCTCTTATTCCTCCTTAAAACAATACAAAGCTTTGTGACCTTTCAAGAGGCACAAGGTTGACTAGACCAGGGGTCTTTAACCTTGGCAACTTTCAGACCTGTAGACTTCAATTCCCAGAATTCCTCAGCCAGCTTTGCTGGCCCAGAAAAGGGAAGGACCCGTGTTGCAAATAAAGACATAGGTGGATTTGGCTGACCCCTCGAAGATCTGTGAGGCTATGGAGGGCTTGAAATATTTCCCAAGTTTAATTTCTGTGTAACCTCTGGGGTTGGGGGGAAAGCATTTCCCTTCCAACCAGCTCAACCAGCCCCCTCCTCCCAATTCCATCTTTTCTGCAAAGCCCTCCCTGGAAATGACTTATGAATTGCAAATTAGGGAGATGGGTGTTTGATCTCCCTCGTTTAACCCCCTCCTGCCCCTCCCCCCTCTCCAGCCCCATTTATCTCTCTTCACGCTTAGAAATGGAATAAACCCCTTGCCCCTCCCCCCAAATCGCTTTGCAGGGTTCTTATAATGGCTTTCTCCAAGGCGGGTAATTAGGGAGGGGGGGTTTCTAAATTTGGAAAGAAATGCATGGCCCCTTATTATGAAGTGGGTCTGGAATGGCAGAGCTTAATCCTGAATAGGTAGAAGTTTACGCTGGACATAATCGTAAATAAAATCATTTGGACATTAGTCTTGCAGAAAAAGCCCGGAGCTCCAGGTCAAACCAGAGGACTTTCAATCTCTTCTAGTCTTCTACAACTCCCCACATATTTTAGCTTCAACTTTTTCACTGGGATCTCCCCTCATGAATTAATGGGGGGGGAGGGAGAAGGAAGGGAGAAAGGAAGGGAGGGAGGGAGGGAGGAAGGGAGAAAGGAAGAGCGAAAGAGGGAGGGAGGGAGAGAGGGAGGAAGGGAGGGAGGGAGGGAGGGAGGGAAAAAGGAAGGGAGAAAGAGGGAGGGAGGGAGGAAGGAAGGAAGGAAGGGAGAAAGAAGAAGGGAGGGAGGGAGAGGGGAAGGAAGGAAGGAAGAAAGGAAGGGAGAAAGAAGAAGGGAGGGAGGGAGAGGGGAAGGAAGAAAGGGAGAAAGGAAGGGAGAAAGAGGGAGGGAGGGGGAAGGAAGGAAGGGAGAAAGGAAGGGAGAAAGAAGAAGGGAGGGAGGGAGGAAAGGAGAAAAGAAGGGAGGGAGTGGGGGAAGGAAGGAAGGAAGGAAGGAAGGAAGGAAGGAAGGAAGGAAGGAAGGAAGGAAGGAAGGAAGGAAGGAAAACTAACTAACCTGCAGAATGCTAAACTATGATTAGTGGTTTCCAAGCTCAATATCATGTTTGCATGTTAATTTGCAATCAACACGGCACGCCCCATAACTGCTTAGCCCCATGTGCAAACCCAGCCCAGCCCCTTCTCCCTGACCTTGGTAACCCCAACTCAACCACCTGCCCCACGTCCTGCCTCCAACCCCCCCAAGAGAAGGCAGCAGCACCCACCTGGTTTATATGTTTCAGCTTGTCAATGATCTGGCTAATGACTGGTTCAGGACCCCTGGCCTTCGCTTCATGCTGTCCCGACTGAGATCGGCCTCCGTTCCTCGTGGGTGGGTGGGTGTATCTGCAGAGGGAAGACCCCAAAGATCAGGGCACAAAGGAAATCACTGGGTTTCACTCTGCAGTCTCCCGAACCTGATGCCAGGAGGGGTCCAAGGTGGATGCCGAAGCAATGCCAGGTTGCCAGCTTCAATCTGGATTCCTTCCCGGACCTTCCCGGGGTTTGAAGCTGGATCCTTTCTGAATTCTTAAGACTCTAGGAAGGTTTGGTATCCCTCAGGCAGAGCTTAAAATATTCTGACTCCCGGAGGGTCTTCTCAAGTCTGTGTTGGACTTCATAACCCATCCTCCACAGCCTCCCTTGCTCCTCCAATTCGCCCAGCAGTGGGTGGACCAAGAGTGAGCATGAGATTCTCCATGCTCACTTGGAGAAGGAAGACCTTGGATGGCAGGGCAGGAGAATCCAGGAAAGGGAGTGGAAATGGGGGAAAAAAGGAACGCAGCGAAAGCTTGAAAAGGTCTGAAGAATCTAGAAAAGGTGTTGCTGAAACCTGGAAGGGGGGGCAAGGAGGGGCTGAAGGGGGGCAAGCTTTGAACTCGGCCAAGGTCTTGAGGCCAGGCAGCTGTTCTCCTGGTGCCACCTGCTGGAATCGCTGCCCTGTTGCATGGCACACTTTCATGTCCTGCTACAATCATCACGCTTGTGCACACCCACAAGTTAAGAGCAAACTGTTCAGTGGTGGGTTTCAAATTTTTTTACTACCGGTTCTGTGGGTGTGGCTTGGTGGGCGTGGCAGGGGAAGGATACTGTAAAATCTCCATTCCCTCCCCACTCCAGGGGAAGGTTACTGCAAAATCCCCATTTCCTCCCAATCAGCTGGGACTCGGGAGGCAGAGAATAGATGGTGGGCAGGGCCAGTCAGAATTTTTACTACCGATTCTCCGAACTACTCAAAATTTCCGCTACCGGTTCTCCAGAACTGGTCAGAACCTGCTGAAACCCACTTCTGAAACTGTTTCTTTGCTGCAAAAACAACAACAACAACCCAGCAGCAAGAAGTGGAGGAAAAACAGTGGATACAATTTTTCTTTCTTTTGCAACTAACATCACTTAAAAGACTTTGCTGAAGTTCCAAGAACTCACGGACCTGGGCAGGCTGACAAGAGGGAAGAAGAGAGGTTTAAAAAAAAGCTACTTGGTAATTTGCTAATTGTAACTTTAATTAATTTGCTTCTCGAGCACCCAAAGATTGGATTGTTTATACCTAATTTTTTATATATATAAAATAACTTCTGAGAACTTAAATGTTCCCCTGACAATTTTTATTTTCCTAAGGCATAAACGATCCAGTGAGCCTCTCCAGAGGTGGATGTTTTCTATCAATTTGCTGCCACTTGATTGTGATCCAGATGTTGGCAGGCCAGATCTAATAGCCCTGATCGAGATTCAATTGATGCCTTCTTGTGTTTCCATATGTGGACTTCAACTCACAGAATTCCCCAGCCAGCATGCCAGACAGACAGTAACTTCCCCTGAAGCTCAGATGTAGGGAAGAAAACATACAGATCTGGGGAGAGTAAAAAGGACCCTCAAATTCGAATCCAGCTCCTGTTAGCTCTCCCTGGAAGCCCCAGAGATCTGTCCAATGTCTTCTCCAAGACTCCAAGATGCAGAAAGTTGAGCATTTTGTCTTGAGAACATTACCATGTCCATCGACAATTGGCCAGTCTGGGCATTCAGTGGGCTTGTGCCCATTTCTGAGACATCCTGCTTAACACACTTGAAAGAGGGTTGGTGGAACAGAAGAAAAACAAAAATTTGGCCAACTGTAGGAATTCAAGAAAGGGGAAGGAGACGAGAATGGAAGAGATTACCTTTCCACCACTTCGTGTCCGTTCCAGCAGAAGGTATTGTTGTGCACTGTGGAACTGTGGCTGCAGATATATTCTGGCAAGCTGCTGTAGAAGCCACTGTGGGCCCGCAGCTTGGTGACAAGTTCCCTGCAAGGAAAAAAACACACAAAAGTAGACTTGTAAGCAAAGCTACATAACTGCTTTACCTTTGCTCAAAAGCATAGGACCTTGTAGTAGGTCTTCCCCAGTGGTGGGTTCCAAAATATTTTTTACTATCGGTTCTGTTTGACATGGCTTGGTGGGCGTGGTTTGGTGGGTGTGGCTTGGTGGCAGTAGTGAAATCCAATTTTTTTTACTACTGGTTCTGTGGGCGTGGCTTGGTGGGCATGGCAGGGGAAGGATACTATAAAATCTCCATTCCCTCCCCACTCTGGGGCCAGCCAGAGGTGGTATTTGCTGGTTCTCTGAACTACTCAAAATTTCCGCTACCGGTTCTCTGAATTGCTCAAAATTTCCACTACCGGTTTTCCAGAACCTGCTGGATTTCACCCCTGCTTGGTGGGCATGGCAGGGGAAGGATACTGTACAATCTCCATTCCCTCCCTACTCCAGGGGAAGGTTACTGCAAAATCCCCATTCCCTCCCGATCAGCTGGGACTCAGGAGGCAGAGAATAGATGGGGGTGGGGCCAGTCAGAGGTGGCATTTACTGGTTCTTCGAACTACTCACCTCTGGTCTTTCCAAATCCTGCATTACAGTAAGGTGGGTTAAGATAACAGCTCATTTCATCCAACTGAAACGGTAGACCTGGGTTTTTCAACGTTTTGAGATGGGTGGACTTCAACTCCCAGAATTCCCGAGCCAGCCATTTCCCCCATGCTGGCTGGGGAACCGTGGGAGTTGAAGTTCACCCATCTTAAAAGTCAGCTAAAGTTGAGAAATCAGTGCCAAGCTCAGACCACAAGATAGAAAGCAGGAATCTCCCACAATCCAGGAAGAGCTCACATACCTGCCCCACTGTCATTAGTAATTTAGGTTTATCAGTTGTTTGAGATTTCAAGGAAAATTCAGCCGTTGAAGGAGGGTATAGTGGTAGACACGGATTTTCAAATGGTGTGTTATAATGCTGCTCTCTGCCACTAGATGGCACTAGAGCACTGTTGGAAATGAAGAACTCTGCCCGGAGTTTGAAAGCATATTTTTAATCCAATCCTTCCCAAAAAAAAAACACAATCGGGTTTAATCTGTCCCAATGCAACCAGCATCTTAAACAATAACTCTTCTGGGGTGATATAATCTTCCAGGCATATAGATATATATATGAAAAAAGCTACTTTATAAACTCTATTGATCCACTTAGCCTAGAATTTATGTGATTTTATTTTACTCAGAAGCTGGCCAGATAGGGAAGGAATCAAGGCAACAGGAAATTAAAAATGCATCATAAAAAAATGCAATAAGCAGAGTAAAATGAGTGAGAAAGAGTCCATGCAGACATATAACAGCACTGGATTTCCTCAGCTCGCTCAACCTGTGGAGTTGCTGTTGGACGACCTGAAAGTGGAACCCAGAATCTACAAGGATTCTGGGTTCCATATATTCCCCAGGCACTTTTCTAAGTGGCTTTTCAGTGCAATTCCTGAACTTTCTATCTCTCTGGAGGCTGCATTTTGCAGAAAAAGCGAATTTGCCAAAGATAAGTGATGCCATTTCCACCTGGCTAAAAATCTCAATTATGCATTTTTTATCAGGGAGAAATCTTGCAAATGTGGGGTGCTGATTTTTGGGGGGGTACCGATTCATCAGCCCCAGGATGATGCAACTATTGTAAATACACGCTGGTTGTCGAACACCTGGATTTTGATCACGGGACTCTGGGGGTAGTACAATGGCCATTAAGTACCTTATGACTGGTTCTAAGTCCCTTTTTTCAGGGCCACCGTAACTTGAAACACCCACTAAGCGAATGGTTGTAAGTCAAGGACTGCTGTACACAAAAGAGTGGAAGAAAGCAGGCATCCTATCCTGCTTATTCCCACCCAAGATGGTTAACTTCCACAAGCTAAATTGTAGAATCGCCCACCCAATAAAACATTTTTTTTTTATCTTCCCTTTAGTGACCTCTGCCCTCTTACATTTCGGCAACTCAGCTCCATTTCTCATTTTCACAGCGATAACATTGTGTGCAGTGGTGGGTTTCAAAAAATTTTACTACCAGTTATCTGGGTATGGCTTGGTGGGCGTGGCTTGTTGGGCAGGGCAGGGGAAGGATACTCTAAAATCTTCATTCCCACCCTACTCCAGGGGAAGGATACTGCAAAATCCCCATTTCCTCCTGATCAGCTGGGACTCGGGAGGCAGAGAATAGATAGGGGTGGGGCCAGTCAGAATTTTTACTACCGGTTCTCCAAACTACTCAAAATTTCCGCTACCGGTTCTCCAGAATTGGTCAGAACCTGCTGAAACCCACTTCTGATTGTGTGTGTGTGTGTGTGTGTGTGTGTGTGTGTGTGTGTGTGTTTGTGTGTGTTGTTTTTCAGACCTTCAGCTTGTGCTGCGTTTTAACAGAAGGAGAAAAACCAACCTGATAGCTTCAGTTGCATTCTATTCCTGGGAGACCCGGTTTTTATGCTTATGTAGCACAACCTCCTGACAACTATTAGCTATCGGGCAACCCATAAATCTCAGAAATAAATAAAACAAGGTCTTGGCCTCGTGGGAAGCAGCCGCAGCGGGCTCCCTGCCATTGCAAATGCATCTCTCTCCTGTGCACGTCGGCAGCCAGGAGGGGGTGCTCTGGACGAAGCCAGCAACTAACCGGGATCTAATCAAGCCAGCATGCAAATGAGGGGCCGAATAAGGACAGCGACTTTTCCCAGAAACGTGAAACCAACACTGCGCCTCGAAGTCGGGATGTCTTTAGGATGCAAAGAAATACTCCAGCAAGGCAACTTCACTCATTCTGTTTAAGACCTGCAAGGACCGTTTTAAAGATATATTTTTTTTGCATGCATAGAAATGATATGTGCAAACACACGCGTGCACAAATACACGCTCTATTCCTTTCTTCATCCACAGGATAGATAGATTGACAGAGTTGGAAGGGACCTTGTAGGTCATCTAGTCCAACCCCCCGCTCAAGCAGGAGACTCTACACCATTTCTGACAGATGGCAGTCCAGTCTCTTCTTGAAAGCCTCCAGTGAAGAAGCTCCCACAACTTCCGAAGGCAACTTCTGTTCCATGGGTTGATTGTTCTCCCTGTCAGACAATTCCTCCTTATTTCCAGGTTGAATCTCTCCTTGATTAGTTTCCATCCATTATTCCTTATCTGGCCTTCAGGTGCTTTGGAGAATAGCTTGACCCCCTCCTCTCTGTGGCAGCCCCTTAAGTATTGGAAGATGGCTATCCTGTCTCCCCTGGTCCTTCTCTTCACTATGAGTTGGGTTGAGCTGAGGTCACTTGGGCCCAACAGGTAAAACAGTCCTTGTTAGCCTCCCCTTCTGTCTCTGCTGCTTGTTTATTCCAGCAGGTAGTAAATCCTTTCCCCTGTGACATAAACTATTACACAAATTAGTTGTGCATCATACAAGAACCGGGAAAAATAACCATAAGCCTTTGCCATTCTTTTTTCCTTTTTCGTTTTCTCTCTCCTTATTTCCATAAACTGTGCAGGTTTCTCTTTGTCATCGTATAGGTTTCCCTCACTTAACTGGCTGTAATTGAGCCCAGAATTACGGTCGTAACTTCTTGTGGTCAGTAAGCAAGTCACCACCTGAACCGTGTCTGATTTTACAACCTTGGGGGCGGCTGGGAAATTCTGGCAGTTGTGAAGTCCACAAGTCTTAAAAGTTGCCAAGGTTGGATACCTTTCAAGTTTTATCTTCAAGACAAGTCACTCCAATGCCCCGAGGGTGTGTGTGTGTGGGGGGGGTGTTTCTGCTATTTCAAATCTGGACCCCCCTTTGCTGCGGAAAACTACAACTCAAATGTGTAGTTTCTGATAACGTGCAATCCTATTTTCCAGCAGAATTTCTGTTGGGGTTGGGTTTTATTTTATTTTATTTTTTTTAAAAATCCTAGCAGCGTAACCAGATGGAACTCTTCTGAATGCCCCTCCCTCAGACCGAGATGAGCTGGAATCAACTTGCTCTCGGTCTCTTTCAAACTGCCACTTAAAACACACAGATGGGCTGGGAAGATGCATCCCACATCATCAATCAAATCACAGAATCCGCTACTCTGCTATTAGTCAGGACCTTTCCCCCCCCCCAAAAAAAACCCCAAAACGAGTTGAAATAAGCATCTTCTAACCCACAGAGGCCTGGAGGGGTGGGGAGAGAGAGAGAACTGTGGGTGAGGATAGGAGAAAATCTCGGAGTGGGTTTGTGAGCTGAAAATTGCAGCTTTGTTTCCCCCAAGAACTTCTGACACTAATGATCACATTCTCTGACCATTTAAATGCCAGGTTATATATAACCTTTCCTGCTATATTTGTTCTGAGCTGGAAGACCACAAAACGCTGCTTTAATTACACACCAAGGCTGCACAATGGGTACTTTGGCACGTCTGTCTGCTTCTGGCTTAGCAACAAACAAGGTGACACGGAAAACCCTCTTCATCACAGTCAGGATCAGGGGTGGGCTGCTGGGGGTTCGGGAGAACCTCTAGCTAAGATTCTGTGCAGTTCGGAGAACCCCCAAATCCCACTCCCGGCTGGCCCCACCCAGCCTACCCTGCCCCCTCCCAGGCGTCCCCACGCGGCCCGTTCAATGCAGGTAAGTGCAGGGCACGTGTGGAGGCTCGGGGAGGGTGAAAAATGGACCTATTGGAAGTTTGGGCCCGTTTCCGGCCTCCAGAGGGCCTCCGGAGCCTGGGGAGACTGTTTTTACCCTCCTGGAGGCTCAAGAAAAGCCTCCGTAGCCCGGGGAGGACAAAATGCCTCCCCCCCCACCATCATGGTGCAGGAGGCCAACTAGGCCACGCCTACCAGGGCCACGCCCAGCCAGCAACTGGGCAGAGAACTCTTTGCTAAAATTTTTGAAGCCCAGCCCTGGTCAGGAAGCAGAAGCAGAAGCAGAAGCAGAAGCAGAAGAAGAAGAAGGAGAAAGAGAAGGAGAAGGAGAAGGAGAAGGAGAAGGAGAAGAGAAGGAGAAGGAGAAGGAGAAGGAGAAGGAGAAGGAGAAGGAGAAGAGAAGGAGAAGGAGAAGGAGAAGGAGAAGAGAAGGAGAAGAGAAGGAGAAGGAGAAGAGAAGGAGAAGGAGAAGAGAAGGAGAAGGAGAAGAGAAGGAGAAGGAGAAGGAGAAGAGAAGGAGAAGAGAAGGAGAAGGAGAAGGAGAAGGAGAAGGAGGAGAAGGAGAAGAGAAGGAGAAGGAGAAGCAGAAGCAGAAGCAGAAGAAGAAGAAGAAGGAGAAGGAGAAGGAGAAGGAGAAGGAGAAGGAAAAGGAGAAGGAGGAGAAGGAGAAGGAGAAGGAGAAGAGAAGGAGAAGGAGAAGAGAAGGAGAAGAGAAGGAGAAGGAGAAGGAGAAGGAGAAGGAAAAGGAGAAGGAGAAGGAGAAGGAGAAGGAGAAGAAGCAGCAGCAGCAGCAGCAGCTTGGGATGAAAAGAATGGTAATACGGAGCCCAAAATAAATGGAAGAAACTATAAGAACGGAGGAGGAGGAGGAGAAGAAGGAGAAGGAGAAGGAGAAGAAGATTTATTTTCAGATGATTTTGGATCAAGATGACCTGCTCAGCCAGGCCACCGAGCATTCAGGGCATCAACCATCAACGTCCCATTGACCATCTGGTCTCTTGTGAAGGACGCATGCATAAAAATCAGATGCAGGGAGTCCTCGATTTAAGACAACCATTGGGAGCAGAATTTCCATTGCCAAGCAAGACACTTGTTAAGTGAGTTGTGCCGGGCTTTATGACTTTTTTTTTGCCAGTGTTGTTAAGCGAATCACTCCGGTCATTAAAAGAATCCAGCCCCCCCCTGACTTTCCTTATCAGAAGCTGACTGAGAAAGTCCCTATTGGTCATCATGGGACCCCTGAGATTTTGCAAACGGCCTACATGCCCACAAACTCTGATCAGGTTGCGGCGACAGTTGTAACTGTGAGGACCGGTTGTAAATCAGTGTCGCTGTGACTCTGACCAGTCGCGAAATGAACGGTTGTTAAGTTGAGAACTACCTGTGTGGCTTGTGGTCACCACCAAGTCCAAAACTGTGAACCCACCTCTTTCGACCGGATAAGGTTTCTTGGGGTTCCACCAGAGTGGCACCCATCATCCTCTGGTCAGCAACATGGTCTTCGGGATTCCAGGCTGATCGGTGTTGCCTCTGCTGGGAAGGGCCACACAGCTTGCTGATCTGCAAGAGGAAAAAAAACCCCTAAAATCAGGAATCCCAAAACTTTTCAAGGCCTGATCATTTCAGACCTGTTTGAAATGCAAAATGAATCAGGTTTGTAGTTAATTTGAAGTCAGATTGACTGCTCAATTTAGAGACTGCCAATCGCTTTGGGGCAGTGGTGAAATCCAATTTTTTTTACTACTGGTTCTATGGGCGTGGCTTGGTGGGCGTGGCAGGGGAAGGATATTGCAAAATCTCCATCCCCACCCCACTCTGGAGGAAGGATATTGCAAAATCCCTATTCCACTCCTGGGGGAAGGATACTGCAAAATCCCCATTCCCATCCAACTCCAGGGAAAGGATACTGCAAAATCCTCATTCCCTTCCCACTCCTGGGGGAAGGATATTGCAAAATCCCCATTCCCTCCCCACTCCTGGGGGAAGGATACTGCAAAATCCCCATTCCCACCCCACTCTGGGGCCAGCCAGAGGAGGTATTTGCCGGTTCTCCGAACTGCTCAAAATTTCCACTACCAGTTTTCCAGAACCTGTCAGAACCTGATGGATTTCACCCCTGCTTTGGGGCGATTAAAAGAGTTGGTCTGTCTTCGATGTGCAAATATGGAGCTTTGCATCCGTCTGTACCCGCCTTGCAGTGAGATGGACGGCGAGCAAATTTTAAAAATAAATAAAATACTCTAGCGAGGCTGGCTGGGGAATTCTGGGAGTTGAAGTCCACCCATCTTAAAAATGGCCAACTTTGAAAAACCACCGCTCTCTACGTGAATTCAACGGTCAGTCACAGCTTCCAGCTGACACCAAGTACGAGGCTCTAAGTGCAGCAACAAGCCAACTAGGGTTCATTGTGCAGGAGGGAAAATCGCAAACCCCGATTCCTGGTTTGGGAAGAAATTACAGATTTAAGCACGCCCACTGCACATACAGGAAATGTTATGTCTCTTCTGCTACCCTGTAGCTTCTCTTTCTCCTCTGTTAAAAGAGGCCATCACGTCTTGTGACCACCCCCCACCAAATACCCCCCCAATTGTGTTTTACAGCAAATAAATTCCAGAATACACACACTTGTTTCTGACTCCATGAAATAGCTGGCATAGCTGTTGCGTTTCACAATCTCCGCTTTAATTATGGGTTGAGATCTTGCTAGCCAGCTCCGGCACCTGGCACATACAGCTGCTCCGTTCCTCCCATGAGTTTCAGCCTTTTGGGGGAAGGGGGGAGTACATTCCCTCTCTTTCTTTTTCTGCATTCCCCCTCCCCACATACACACACACACACTAACACCCTGCAGTGCCACAGGCAAAAACCTGGTTGTGGAGAAACTCACTTGATGCCCCACCGACACCTTCCCTGTTCCAAATGCCAACGCTTCCAGCAAGAATTCTAGAGTTGGAAGGGACATCGGAAGTCTTCTAGTCTAAGTCTTTTGATTACGTAGCCATGGGGATGCCCCAATGGTCGTTAAGCGTGAAAAATGGTTCATAAGGTGCTTTTTTCAGTGCCGTCGTAACTTCAAATGTTCACTAAACGAACTGTCGTAAGTCAAGAACTACCTACGGACTGCTATAGATTCCCCTAACGGAATTCTACTTTTATTCCTTTTTTTTTTTTTAACCCAAGGAAATCTTCAAATCTGAAGATTTCTGAAGCCGAAAGGCTGGAGGGGTATATAGGACACAAACTTTTTAATAGTATTAGCCGGGCCCATTTCCCCTGTCTACAGGTGTAATCAAAATGCTAATATATGTTAATGTTTAGTCTGTGGTTAATGTTTTGTCTTCTTAATTTCCCCGGGGCTTTTAGTGCAGATTTAAATCTGCCAGGTTGTTCACTGGATTGGCCTCTTTCGGGAAGGTGCATCACGCCTGGAGAATACTGATTAAGGAAAGAGAGAAAATGTGTTTTCTGACGAAACCGGCCCAAAAGAAAAGGAAAGAAAATAAAAAGGCGCCATTTGTTATTCTCGGAGGGATGTAATCAGTGATGGGATTCAGCCGGTTCGCACCACTTCGGGAGAACCGGTTGTTAACTTTCTGAGCAGTTTGGCAAACTGGTTGTTGGAAGAAATCATTAGGGCAGAGAACCGGTTTGTTAAATTACTTGAATCCCACCACTGGATGTAATCATGCGACACAGTTGCTTTCAAGGGTCCTGCTTTCTCCTCTTTCAAAAGGGAAAAACACGAGTGGTAATTTTAAAAAGAGAAAGGTAGAATCAGGGCCCAGCAGCGTGCAAGACGCGATAAAAGCAGTGTTTCCACCTCAGTTTTGTTGCACGCTTTTTTTAGAGCCGTGTTTTTCAACTTATGCAAATTTAAGATATGTTGATTTCAATTCTCAGAATTCCCCCCACCAGCATTGCTGGAGTTGAAGTCCACACATTTTAAACGCCCCAAAGTTTTGAAATTGTTGTGGTCCGCCAGCAGCCTGCGGAGCTGGCAGAGAGTCAGACAGCGATGAGGCTGAGGAAGAACATGGGCCAGTCCTGGAGGCTGGGGAAGGCTCGGATGAGGGCTCTGCGTCAGAGGCAGAGATGGGGCCGGGGCCATCGGGGAGTGATGTACGGACTGCGGAGCGTCCAGAGGCTGACAGCAGAGAGGCAGAGGAACAGGAGGAGCCTGTTCCTAGTGCACATATGAGAAGAGCTGCCAGAAGGCAAGAGCAGCTACAGCAAAAAGGACGACTCAGGAGTAAGGCCAGGAAATGATTGGCCCCTCCCATAAGGCTTAAAAGAATAGCAATGGCTCTTGGGCTCTTTGTCGGAAAACAACGTTGATAGACTCGTTCTTGTCTTGCTGCACTTATCTCTTGTTGGCGTCTTCTGCTTCTGAACTTTTGCCAAGAGAAACCTTTGGCAGTTTGCCTAATTATACCAAGGTTGGTGATTAGACTGAAGAATTTGTGTTATGAAGGAAATTTTTTAATTTAGTTTGGAGTACGCTGAGAATGAGTTAATTCTCAGCTGTTCTATTAAAGTCTGTTTGTTTTGGAACTGTTTGCGTCGACTGCTACCTACTTGGGCCTGGGTCACAACAGAAATACTATTTTGAAGCCTCCGCAAGCCCTCTTGGTTTCCAAGGGATAAGAGAAAATAAGAGCGTGGGGCTGCTAAAATACGTATCTTTTTACTGAAATTTGAAATGGAGGAACAACTGAAAGAGCACGTAATAAAACCAGCCAAGATGTGGGCTATAATGCACAGATGCACCAAAAGGGGAAGACCTGGTTAAAAAGACTAAAATTTATATGATGCTATAACTTAAAAGCAAGGGTGGGATTCAGAAATTTGACTTTCTCTGCCCGGTTGCTGGGTGGACGTGGCCATAGTGGGTGTGGCCTATTCGCACAATTAGTGACCATTGTTTCTGATCCCCGTCACTGGAGCCAAGAGCAACATTCTCGGAAACAGAGCATTAATTTGTCCGGCCGTGACTTTAATAAGACGCCCGAACAAGTGGCGGCTCGTAAAACCAGAGCAGAGGACGGAGGAGAGGGCCGGGGATGCCCGAGCTGCTTAATTAAGCCTCTTTTTCTCCTTCCTTTCCTCTCGATTAGCATCTTCACAGCAAATGCACATATTTATATATGGCAGCAGTTGTGGCGTAACCCGTTTAATTAAGAGTCGGAAGAAGGTAATCGTGTTTTTCTGAAAGGATCGGAGCAGCTTTGCAAACGCTCCCAAAGGGTTTAGATATGCATTCGCCATCAAGAGCCTCTCTGGACCCAGGCCAGGCAGGGGGATGAGAGATCCATCAGATTACAAGGATTCGGCTTATTAGAAAGATGCCCTCTGGCTTGCATCACTCTTGGAGGGCCAACGGGGAACATGGGCACAAAAGCCACCTCCTGCCATCTCGGCCAGTGGTACGTCACTGCAGTTGTGCCTTTAGTAACACGGCCGTTAAATGAATCTGGCTTCCCCATTGATTTTGCTCATCAGGTGGTCACAAAAGGGGATCACATGACTTTGGCACATAAACATGAGACAGTTACCAAAACAAATATCCAGCAACTGGTACCCAGATAAGCGGGGATTAACACCAGACAAACAATCAGGTAGAAAACCAAATTAAGAAAGTACCAAAAAGAAAACCATGCTTCTTACCAATGTCATTAAGTGTGAACAACGGTCATAAGTCACTTTTTCCAGTAGCATCGTAACTTTGAATGGTCACTAAATGAACTGCCGTAAATTGAGAACTACCACTGTGCCCCCTTCCAAACTCTAGCATATATAATCCGTGCATGATTTTTTTTGGTGCATCATTTTTCGGCTTTTCTCTCGGAACCTCCGCAGAAGGTGGCACGATCAGATTAAATCTCCCCTTAAATGTATTTTCAGCCGATCTAAAACAGCAAACACAAGCTCCTTTCGGGGTCCATTAACCTCCTAATTTCTTTTTTTTCCTAAAGCAGCGTTTCTCAACCTCAGCAACTTTCAAAGATACGTGGACTTCCAACTCCCAGAATTCCCTTAGCCACGCATCTCAAAATCGCTAAGGCCCAGAGACTCTTAGGACTACCTGTATTGGGAGGGCAGAGAAAGTGGGCAGGTGAGTTTCTGCTTTTTCTTTTTTCCCCAAAGGCTGCTTTGGGGTTTGAAGAAGTGGGGATTTTGACAAGCTTCTCCTTTAACGTTGCCGGGTTCTCCATTGCTTGCAGCAGGGGTGGTCTTCAAAACTTTTAGCAAGGGGTTCTCTGCCCGGTTGCTGGGTGGGCGTGGCCATGGTGGGCATGGCCTAGTCTGCCTTCTGCACCACGGCAGGAGAGGGGGTGTTTTTGCCCTCCCCAGACTCCGGAGGCTTTCCTCGAGCCTCCAGGAGGGCAAAAACGGCCTCCCCAGGCTCCGGAGGCCCTCTGGTGGCCGGAAACGGGCCCGTTTTTCACCTTCCCTGTGCCTCCATGAGCACCCTGCACTTACCTGCATCCAAAACGGGCCACATGGGGACTCCTGGGAGGGGTGGGGCCAGCCAGGAGTGGGATTTGGGGGTTCTCTGAACTGCACAGAATCTTAACTAGAGATTGAACCCCCAGCAGCCCACTCCTGGCCTCTAGGCGATTTCGTCTTTTGCAAAATGCAACATCCCCCCCTGTTCAGGGGAGGCGGAGGGACTTGAAGGAGACTTGAAAAAGACCAGAAAATTTTTCACCTTGAAAAATATCCACTCTAGGCAGTGAGTGGCGGGGAGCTGAAAGATTTTGCTGGCAGGGCAAAAGGTTCTTTTCTGATGGCCAAATCTTTTCCCAGAGGTCTGGAAGAAAAGAGGATGCGCTTGGGGGAAGCTGGCAGGTTGAAATTTCATTGGGGTTTTTTTTCCCCCCCTCCTTCCCTTTCCAGAAAGCCTAGAGTGAGGCCACGGCAGCTGCCCTCCCTCTGAAGTGGCTGCTTTAAAGTCTTCCTGGAAAAGGGCTTTTTATACAGTCCATCTCGCAGTGTAGGTCACGGTGACATTGGGTCAGAAATGGGACTGCAGACTCCTGCATTTATAGCTGAATGTACCTGAGCCTTAACAATTGCTTTCTCTGTCCCCGTTAACACAATCAGCAGTGGATGAGTAAGTTTTGCAGGCTGGAAGAAACGCCTAATTGCGGAGAATTGTTATGATTGGACACGACCTTTCCTCTCAATCACTTTTATTGCCCTTCACGAGATCTCTTTCTGTAATGCTTTCTGCGGTTCGTGGCTTAGGATGTCTCCTAATGGGCACGGCGTTCTTTAAAAAGGCAGCTTTTATTTGCCTCTTTATTATGCTTTTATATATCTAAGTAATTCGCGTTCCCTGGGCAGCGCAGCAATAAATCGGAAATGTAAATACAAGCAATAAAGATGTTCCGTCAAAAAATTCTGAAGTCAAAGGGGTATGTGTGTGGGGGGGTGGAAACACAACACCGAAAATCAAAGGGAAAGCAGAAAAGAAAGGAAAAAACAGGAAAATATAGAGCTGTTTTCTAAGTGCAAGCATTCCACACACACCCAAAAAAAATAAAAATAAAAATTGGAGAGGCATCATGCAACAGGTGCAAAAGACCAGGATCACAAATTAGAATAGAATAGAATAGAATAGAATAGAATAGAATAGAATAGAATACATAGCATAGCATAGCATAGCATAGCATAGCATAGCATAGCATAGAATAGAATTAGAATAGAATAGAATAGAATAGAATAGAATAGAATAGAATAGAATAGAATAACAGAGTTGGAAGGGACCTTGGAGGTCTTCTAGTCCAACCCCCTGCCTAGGCAGGACACCCTACACCACTTCAGACAAATGGTTATCCAACATCTTCTTAAAAACTTCCAGTGTTGGAGCATCCACAATTTCTGGAGGCAAGTTGTTCCATTGATTAATTGTTCTCACTGTCAGGAAATTTCTCCTTAGTTCTAGGTTGCTTCTCTCCTTGGTTAGTTTCCACCTGTTGCTTCTTGTCCTGCCCTCAGGTGCTTTGGAGAATAGCTTGACTCCCTCTTCTTTGTGGAAGCCCCTCAAGTATTGGAAGACTGCTATCATGTCTCCCCTGGTCCTTCTTTTCATTAAACTAGACATACCCAGTTCCTGCAACCGTTCTTCATATGTTTTAGCCTCCAGTCCCCTAATCCTCTTTGTTGCTCTTCTCTGCACTCTTTCTAGAGTCTCCACATCTTTTTGACATCGTGGCGATCAAAACTGAATTGACTCCACTTTCTCTCTGCCCCTCCTTCTCATACACCGTTTGAACCTCAGAGGTGGCATCACGCTGTGCTCTGAGAAGCATAGATTTAAAAGGGCGAGGCAGCCAGCTATGCCAACCTTCTTCCCTTGCCATGTCTTTGCAAAAAAACAAAAAACAAAAAAACAGCTGAACCTGAGAGATAACAAGGTATAAAAATTACTACAGATCAGAGGCATAACGACGGGAGAATGCTCCCGGACACGACGCACAGGACAAAAATAAGGCAGCTAATATCTGGAAACAGCTTTTTATCCATTGGTATAAAAAGTGTTTTACTACCCCCAACTGGTCTTGGGTCCGTGCCCAGGTTCCCACTCACATTGAGTGAATCCACACAAAAATGCATTTTTGCACACGCTACAATTAGCGGTTATTCCCGCAAAGTTGACACGGTGTGAGAATGCCCCTGGCACCTCCTGCACCCCTGCCTTCGTCTCCCCGAGAGGTTAATAGACAAATCTCCTAATAACCCATCTTTTCTCCTCTTCCTGTACAAATTGAAGTGATTTCATCGCAGGCCATTATTATTTATTAGGCTTCCCACTCCAAGCTGCTCCTACGAACAATTGCCTGGGAGCCATTTAGACCAAAATAGATCTGAGCCTCTTTGGGAAAACGGGGTTGGTGAGCTGCCTTCCTAACTCTTCTTCTTTTACGGGCTGGCGGGAAGTTGCATTTCTTCCTTGCGGGTTTTTTGCAACACGTTGTGCTGCAACAGAACAATGAAGCACCTGACGCGTTCTTTTACCGGTAGTGTCTTAATCAAGACTCTCCCCTGGTTATTCATTTGAATCTTTGTTTACCTTTAATGTACCAGTAAATTGTTCACGAGTTATTAACGCCAGCACAGAAAAGCCATTTGCTTAAAATCACCTGCCTTCCCTCCGCCCCCTCGCCCTCCCCCCCAAAAGCAGCTAATGTCTTGCAATTAGAGAGCTGTAGAAATCCTCCATCAACCTCCCCTTCATGGCTTCATTCAGGTTACAGTAGCATTTCCAAACTTTAAGGCAGGTGGATTTCAACTCCCAGCATTCCCCAGACAGCATGGAGGTCACTATTTGCAACCTTCCCCGGGGGTGGGTGGGTAGGGAGGGGGCTTCCAACAAGCAAAGCCAATGGGAGAAGTTGGAGCGTTGCTGGCTGGGGAATTCTGGGAATTGAAGTCCACACATCTTAAAACCATCAAGGTTGAGAAACATTGTCTTAGAAGGATCCAAAAGTAACCAACATGCCTATTGCTGAAAAGTAAATTATTTGGACGCATCCCCACAGCCAGAATGAGTCAAGCTCAGATTGCTGGAGACTTCATCTAGCTAAACCTGGATGATGAGAAGCTAAGCATGGTTGGGCCTGGATTCCTATCCTTCAAGCGAGGGAGACCACCAAGAACTTAGGAAGACCTGCCTACCCATCTTTCTCTTGGAAGGACCAATCGTTTTCGTGCTATTGCCGGGGAAGTAACATGGGCAGAGGTGGTATTCAGTCAGTTCAGACCAGTTCTGGCGAACCGGTAGCAGAAATTTTGAGTAGTTCGGAGAACCGGTAAATACCACCTTTGACTGGCTCCATCCCCATCTATTCTCTGCCTCCCGAGTCCCAGCTGATCAGGAGGAAATGGGGATTTTGCAGTAACCTTCCCCTGGAGTGGGGAGGGAATGGAGATTTTACAGTATCATTCCCCAGCCATGCCCATCAAGCCACGCCCACAGAACTGGTAGTAAAAAAAATTGAATCCCACCACTGGACATGGGTCTGTCCATGCGGTCCTCCCAAATGGAGTTCACATTTTAAGAGTCTTTCTGCAGAAAGCGGGCATCATTCAGAGCGAACTCCGAGGTTCAATTTCATTATTACTTGCAGAAATGCCATGCTGGAATCCTCCGAAAGGAAAGAGCCCAAGACAGGTGTGTTTCCCTTCGGAGGAGAGCAGCCAGCGGAGAAAGGAGACCAAGGCAGGTCGGGCTCTTTGAGAGCTTCCTGGGATGGGAGAAAATTAAGATCGGCCTCATTTCCTTCTTTCCGATAAAAAGGATGACTTGCAGCCGACCACATTTATCAAGCCGTCATCTTAAAATTAAGAGCAGGGGAAAGAAAAATTGGGAACCTTTCACGGTCCATAATCCTGCCATACCATGACCTACAAGATGATCTCAGCTGCCTCCAAGTCTTCTTCAGAGGGACAAAGATGCTGGTTAAAGAGCTAATGTCCTCTCCTGGGCCACATCTTTATGGAAACCCATCAGCCAAAGCATAGAGTAGAGTAGAGTAGAGTAGAGTAGAGTAGAGTAGAGTAGAGTAGAGTAGAGTAGAATAGAATAGAATAGAATAGAATAGAATAGAATAGAATAGAATAGAATAGAATAGAATTCTTTATTGGCCAAGTGTGATTGGACACAAGGAATTTGTCTTGGTGCATACGCTCTCAGTGTACATAAAAGAAAAGATACATTCATCAAGAATCATAAGGTACAACACTTAATGAGAGTCATAGGGAACAAATAAGCAATCAAATCATATTAGGAAACAGCCAATATAAATCGTAAAGATACCAGCAACAAGGTTACAGTCATACAGTCATAAGTGGGAGGAGATGGGCGATGGGAACGATGAGAAGATTAATAGTAGTGCAGACTTAGTAAATAGTTTGACAGTGTTGAGGGAATTATTTGTTTAGCAGAGTGATGGTGTTTGGGAAAAAACTGTCCTTGTGTCTAGTTGTTCTGGTGTGCAGTGCCCTATAGCATCGTTTTGAGGATAGGAGTTGAAACAGTTGATGTCCAGGATGTGAGGGGTCTGTAGATAGATAGATAGATAGATAGATAGATAGATAGATAGATAGATAGATAGATAGAAGAGATAGAGATACAGAGAGAGAGAGAGATGATAGATAGATAGATAGATAGATAGATAGATAGATAGATAGATAAATAGTATAGATAGATGATAGATAGATAGATGATAGATAGAGAGATAGATAGATAGAGATAGATATAGAGATACAGATAGAGAGAGAGAGAGAGATACAGAGAGAGATGATAGATAGATAGATAGATAGATAGATAGATAGAGACAGAGATACAGAGAGAGAGAGAGAGATAGATAGATAGATAGATAGATAGATAGATAGATAGATGATAGATAGATAGATGATAGATAGAGAGATAAGATAGAGAGAGATACAGATAGAGAGAGAGAGAGAGATACAGAGAGAGAGATGATAGATAGATAGATAGACAGAGATACAGAGAGAGAGAGAGAGAGAGAGAGAGAGATGATAGATAGATAGATAGATATGTAGATAGAGACAGACAGACAGACAGACAGAAACAGACAAAGTAGATAGGCAGATAAGTAGGTAGATAGACAGACAGACAGACACATCCTGTAACATTGGTACCCCATGGACTAACCAACAGCTCTAGTATAAGAAGAACTTACAGTTGTGACCAACTTCCCAGCGTTCTTCTGCATGTAACCGATGGCGTCCTGAACCAAAGAGAAGAGGTTGAGGAGCACGTGTTCTACGTCGTAAGTGCCCTTCATGCCCTTCACCATGCCTTCCAGAGAGCGGAGATATTCCCGCCAGTGACCGTCGATTTCCACCACGCTGGCCAAGCACCCTTGCAACACCCCGCCGCAGAATCCCGCACACGGCTTGGCCAGGAGCAGATCCTGGCACTGGGGGCAATACCACATCTTCAGGAGCGCCCGTCCACACTCCTTGCTGAACCTCAAGTGATCGGTGGTGTTGACCACTTCGATGCCGAGGTTGAGCGCCTGGAGGAAGAGCCGGGTGACCTGCAGGGACTTGGACACCTGGGTCATCATGATTTTGGGGAAGGGGCCAAACGCCTTCAAGTCTCGCCGGGCTAGCCGTAGACACTCCAGGGTCTCCACAGGAGGGTCGGGGGCCCCTGGATGGATCAGGTGGGGGTAGATCAAGGGGAACAGGCTGTCAAAGAACTCGTTGACCATGTCGTTGACGTTGATATCGGAGCCCAAGATGTAGAGGGAGATGTCGGTGAAGAATTCCCCCACTAGTTTAGAAGTCCTGGCAGCCACGTGGCGAAAGTAGTTCCTGAACATGGAGTTGGTGTGGTTCCTGGCGTGGCGCACGACCATTTCAAAGGCTTCTGAAAAGCAAAAAATGGGAGAGAAGAGGTGATTAATACTGTTGTGACCCAGGCCCAAGTAGGTATTATCAGACGCAATCAGTTCGAAACAAACAGACTTTATTAGAACAGCTGAGAATTAACTCATTCTCAGTGTAGTCCAAACTAATTCAAAACAAATTCTTCATAACATCACCAACCTTGGTCTAATTAGGCAACCTGCCAAAGGCTTTTCTTGGCAAAAGTTCAGAAGCAGGAGACGCCGACAAGAAATAAATGCAGCAAGGCAAGAAACAAATCTATCAACGTTGTTTTCTGACAAAGAGCCCAAGGGCTGTTGCTGCTCTTTTAAGCCTTATGGGAGGGGCCAATCATCTCTTAACCTTACTCCCGAGTCGCCCTTTTTGCTTTAGCTGCTCTTGCCTTCTGGCAGCTCTGCGTATGTGTGCACTAGGAACGGGCACCTCCTGTTGCTTGTATCCTTACGATTTATATTGATTGCTTCCTAGTATGATTCGATTGCTTATTTGTACTCTATGACTATCATTAAGTGTTGTACCTTATGATTCTTGATGAATGTATCTTTTCTTTTATGTACACTGAGAGCATATGCACCAAAGACAAATTCCTTGTGTGTCCAATCACACCTAGCCAATAAAGTATTGTATTGTTATTGTATTGTTATTGTATTGTATTGTATTGTATTGCATTGCAGTGTATTGCACTGTACTGTATTGTATTTTTTATTGTATTTTGTATTTTGTACTGTATTGCATTGCATTGCATTGCATTGCACTGTATTGTATTATTTTTATTGTATTTTTATTGTATTTGTATTTTGTATTGTATTGTATTGTATTGTATTGCATTGCACTGCATTGCACTGTATTGATTGTATTTTTTATTGTATTTTGTATTTTGTATTTTGTATTGTATTGCATTACATTGCATTGCATTGCACTGTATTGTATTTTTATTGTATTTTTATTGTATTTTGTATTTTGTATTGTTTTGTATTATATTGTATTGTATTGTATTGTATTGTTATTGTATTGTATTGCATTGTATTGCACTGTATTGTATTGTATTTTTATTGTATTTTGTATTTTGTATTTTGTATTGTATTGCATTGCATTGCATTGCATTGCACTGTATTGTATTTTTTATTGTATTTTTATTGTATTTTTATTGTATTTTGTATTTTGTATTGTTTTGTATTGTATTGTATTGTATTGTATTGTTATTGTATTGTATTGTATGCATTGTATTTTTTATTGTATTTTGTATTTTGTATTGTATTGCATTGCATTGCATTGCACTGTATTGTATTTTTTATTGTATTTTTATTGTATTTTTATTGTATTTTTATTGTATTTTTATTGTATTTTGTATTTTGTATTTTGTATTTTGTTATGTATTGTATTGTATTGTATTGTATTGTATTGTATTGTTATTGTATTGTATTGTTATTGTATTGTATTGTATTGCATGTATTGCACTGTATTGTATTGTATTTTTTATTGTATTTTGTATTTTGTATTGTATTGCATTGCATTGCATTGCACTGTATTGTATTTTTATTGTATTTTGTATTTTGTGTTTTGTATTTTGTATTGTATTGTATTGCATTGCACTGCATTGCACTGTATTGTATTGTATTTTTTATTGTATTTTGTATTTTGTATTGTATTGCATTGCATTGCATTGCACTGTATTGTATTTTTTATTGTATTTTTATTGTATTTTGTATTTTGTATTGTTTTGTATTGTATTGTATTGTATTGTTATTGTATTGTATTGCATTGTATTGCACTGTATTGTATTGTATTTTTATTTTTATTGTATTTTGTATTGTATTGCATTGCATTGCATTTCATTGCACTGTATTGTATTTTTTATTGTATTTTTATTGTATTTTTATTGTATTTTGTATGGTATTGTATTGTATTGTATTGTATTGTTATTGTATTGTATTGTATTGTATTGTTATTGTATTGTATTGCATTGCATTGTATTGCACTGTATTGTATTGTATTTTTTATTGTATTTTGTATTGTATTGTATTGCACTGTATTGCACTGTATTGTATTGTATTTTTATTTTATTTTGTATTTTGTATTGTATTGCATTGCATTGCATTGCACTGTATTGTATTTTTATTGTATTTTGTTTTTTTGTATTTTGTATTTTGTATTTTGTATTTTTGTATTGTATTGTATTGCATTGCACTGCATTGCACTGTATTGTATTGTATTTTTTATTGTATTTTGTATTTTGTATGTATTGTATTGTATTGCATTTCATTGCACTGTATTGTATTTTTTATTGTATTTTTATTGTATTTTTTTGTATTTTGTATTGTTTTGTATTGTATTTTATTGTATTGTATTGTTATTGTATTGCACTGTATTGTATTGTATTTTTATTTTTATTGTATTTTGTATTGTATTGCATTGCATTGCATTGCACTGTATTGTATTTTTTATTGTTTTTTTTATTGTATTTTTATTGTATTTTGTATTTTGTATTGTTTGTATTGTATTGTATTGTATTGTATTGTATTGTTATTGTATTGTATTGTATTGCATTGTATTTTTTATTGTATTTTGTATTTTGTATTGTATTGCATTGCATTGCATTGCACTGTATTGTATTTTTTATTGTATTTTTATTGTATTTTTATTGTATTTTGTATTTTGTATTTTGTTTTTTGTAATGTATTGTATTGTATTGTATTGTATTGTTATTGTATTGTATTGTTATTGTATTGTATTGCATTGCATTGTATTGCACTGTATTGTATTGTATTTTTTTATTGTATTTTGTATTGTATTGTATTGCACTGTATTGCACTGTATTGTATTGTATTTTTTATTGTATTTTGTATTTTGTATTGTATTGCATTGCATTGCATTGCACTGTATTGTATTTTTATTGTATTTTGTATTTTGTATTTTGTATTTTGTATTGTATTGTATTGCATTGCACTGCATTGCACTGTATTGTATTGTATTTTTTATTGTATTTTGTATTTTGTATTGTATTGCATTGCATTGCATTGCACTGTATTGTATTTTTATTGTATTTTTATTGTATTTTGTATTTTGTATTGTTTTGTATTGTATTGTATTGTATTGTTATTGTATTGTATTGCATTGTATTGCACTGTATTGTATTGTATTTTTTATTTTATTGTATTTTGTATTGTATTGCATTGCATTGCATTTAATTGCACTGTATTGTATTTTTTATTGTATTTTTATTGTATTTTTATTGTATTTTGTATGGTATTGTATTGTATTGTATTGTATTGTATTGTATTGTATTGTTATTGTATTGTATTGTATTGTTATTGTATTGTATTGCATTGCATTGTATTGCACTGTATTGTATTGTATTTTTTATTGTATTTTGTATTGTATTGTATTGCACTGTATTGCACTGTATTGTATTGTATTTTTTATTGTATTTTGTATTTTGTATTGTATTGCATTGCATTGCATTGCACTGTATTGTATTTTTATTGTATTTTTATTGTATTTTGTATTTTGTATTTTGTATTTTGTAATGTATTGTATTGTATTGTATTGTATTGTATTGTATTGTATTTGTATTGTATTGTTATTGTATTGTATTGCATTGCATTGTATTGCACTGTATTGTATTGTATTTTTTATTGTATTTTGTATTTTGTATTGTATTGCATTGTATTGCATTGCATTGTATTGTATTTTATTGTATTTTGTATTTTGTATTTTTGTATTGTATTGTATTGCATTGCATTGTATTGCACTGTATTGTATTGTATTTTTATTGTATTTTGTATTTTGTATTGTATTGCATTGCATTGCATTGCACTGTATTGTATTTTTTATTGTTTATTTTTTTGTATTTTGTATTTTGTATTGTTTTGTATTGTATTGTATTGTATTGTATTGTTTATTGTATTGCACTGTATTGTATTGTATTTTATTTTTATTGTATTTTGTATTGTATTGCATTGCATTGCATTGCATTGCACTGTATTGTATTTTTATTGTATTTTTATTGTATTTTTATTGTATTTTGTATTTTGTATTTTGTATTTGTATTGTATTGTATTGTATTGTATTGTATTGTATTGTTTTGTATTGTATTGTATTTTGTATTGTATTTTTTATTGTATTTTGTATTTTGTATTGTATTGCATTGCATTGCATTGCACTGTATTGTATTTTTTATTGTATTTTTATTGTATTTTTTATTGTATTTTGTATTTTTGTATTTTGTATTTGTATTTTGTATTGTATTGTATTGTATTGTATTGTATTGTATTGTTATTGTATTGTATTGCATTGTATTGCACTGTATTGTTTTGTATTTTTATTGTATTTTTGTATTGTATTGTATTTGCACTGTATTGTACTGTATTGTATTGTATGTTTTTATTGTATTTTGTATTTTGTATTGTATTGCATTGTATTGCATTGCACTGTATTGTATTTTTATTGTATTTTTTATTTTGTATTTTGTATTTTGTATTGTATTGTATTGCATTGCACTGTATTGTATTGTATTTTTTATTGTATTTTGTATTTTGTATTGTATTGCATTGCATTGCATTTCATTGCACTGTATTGTATTTTTATTGTATTTTATTGTATTTTTATTGTATTTTGTATTTTGTATTTTGTATTGTATTGTATTGTATTGTATTGTATTGTATTGTATTGTATTGTATTGTATTGTATATTGTATTGTATTTTGTATTGTATTGTGTTGCATTGCATTTCATTGCACTGTATTGTATTTTTTATTGTATTTTTATTGTATTTTTATTGTATTTTGTATTGTATTGTATTGCACTGTATTGCACTGTATTGTATTGTATTTTTTATTGTATTTTGTATTTTGTATTGTATTGCATTGCATTGCATTGCACTGTATTGTATTTTTATTGTATTTTGTATTTTGTATTTTGTATTTTGTATTGTATTGTATTGCATTGCACTGCATTGCACTGTATTGTATTGTATTTTTTATTGTATTTTGTATTTTGTATTGTATTGTATTGCATTGCATTGCACTGTATTGTATTTTTTATTGTATTTTTATTGTATTTTGTATTTTGTATTGTTTTGTATTGTATTTTATTGTATTGTATTGTTATTGTATTGCACTGTATTGTATTGTATTTTTATTTTTATTGTATTTTGTATTGTATTGCATTGCATTGCATTTCATTGCACTGTATTGTATTTTTTTATTGTATTTTTATTGTAATTTGTATTTTGTATTTTGTATTTTGTATTGTATTGTATTAGTTTGATTGTATTGTATTGTATTGTATTGTATTGTTTTTGTATTGTATTGTATTGCATGTATTTTTTTATATTGTATTTTGTATTTTGTATTGTTTGTATTGTATTGCATTGCATTGCATTGCACTGTATTGTATTTTTATATGTATTGTTTTATTGTATTTTTATTGTATTTTGTATTTTGTATTTTGTATTTTGTAATGTATTGTATTGTATTGTATTGTATTGTATTGTATTGTATTGTATTGTATTGTATTGTATTGTTATTGTATTGCATTGCACTGTATTGTTTTTGTATTTTTTTATTGTATTTTCTATTGTTTGTATTTGCACTGTATTGCACTGTATATTGTATTGTATTTTTTATTTATATTGTATTTTGTATTTTGTATTGTATTGCATTGCATTGCATTGCAAACTGTATTGTATTTTTATTGTATTTTGTATTATTGTATATTTTGTATTTTGTATTTTGTATTTTTGTATTGTATTGTATTGTATTGCACTGCATTGCACTGTATTGTATTGTATTTTTTATTGTATTTTGTATTTTGTATTGTATTGCATTGCATTGCACATTGCACTGTATTGTATTTTTTATTGTATTTTTATTGTATTTTTTGTATTTTGTATTGTTTTGTATTGTATTTGTATTGTATTGTATTGTTTTTGTATTGTATTGCATTGTATTGCACTGTATTGTATTGTATTTTATTTTTATTTTATTGTATTTTTGTATTGTATTGCATTGCATTGCATTTCATTGCACTGTATTGTATTTTTTATTGTATTTTTTTTTTATTTTTTATTGTATTGTTTAATTGTATTTTGTATTGTATTGTATTGTATTGTATAGTATTGTATTGTAATTGTATTGTATTGTATTGTATTGTATTGTATTGTAATTGTGTATTGTATTGTATTAGTATTAGTGTATTGGTATTGATTGTATTGTATTGTATTTTTGTATTGTATTGTATTTTTTTATTGTGTTTTTGTAATTTTTATTGTATTGCATTGCATTGCATTGCACTGTATTGTATTTTTTATTGTATTTTTATTGTATTTTGTATTTTGTATTGTTTTGTATTGTATTTGTATTGTGTATTGTATTGTATTGTATTTTTTTTTTTTGTATTATATTTTGTATTTTGTATTGTATTGCATTGCATTGCATTGCACTGTATTGTATTTTTTATTGTATTTTGTATTTTGTATTTTGTATTGTGTATTTTGTATTGTATTGTATTGCATTGCACTGCATTGCACTGTATTGTATTGTATTTTTTATTGTATTTTGTATTTTGTATTGTATTGCATTGCATTGCATTGCACTTGCCTGTATTGTATTATTATTGTATTTTTATTTGTATTTTGTATTTTGTATTGTTTTGTATTGTATTGTATTGTATTGTATTGTATTGTTATTGTATTGTATTGCATTTGTATTGCACTGTATTGTATTGTATTTTTATTTTTATTGTATTTTGTATTGTATTGTATTGCATTGCATTTTTTGCATTTCATTGCACTGTATTGTATTTTTTATTGTATTTTTTATTGTATTTTGTTGTATTGTAGATTTTGTATTTTGTATTGTATTGGTATTGTATTGTATTGTATTGTATTGTTTTGTATTGTATTGTATTGTATTGTATTGTATTGTATTGTATTGTATTGTATTGTATTGTATTGTATTTTTTATATTGTATTTTTGTATTTTGTATTGTATTGCATTGCATTGCATTGCACTGTATTGTATTTTTTATTGTATTTTTATTGTATTTTGTATTTTGTATTGTTTTGTATTGTAATGTATTGTTATTGTATTGTATTGTATTTTTTACTATATTTTGTATTTTGTATTGTATTGCATTGCACTGCATTGCACTGTATTGTATTGTATTTTTATTGTATTTTGTATTGTATTGTATTGCACTGTATTGTATTGTATTTTTATATTGTATTTTGTATTTTGTATTGTATTGCATTGCATTGCATTGCACTGTATTGTATTTTTATTGTATTTTGTATTTTGTATTTTGTATTTTGTATTGTATTGTATTGCATTGCACTGCATTGCACTGTATTGTATTGTATTTTTTATTGTATTTTGTATTTTGTATTGTATTGCATTGCATTGCATTGCACTGTATTGTATTTTTTATTGTATTTTTATTGTATTTTGTATTTTGTATTGTTTTGTATTGTATTGTATTGTATTGTATTGTTATTGTATTGTATTGCATTGTGTATTGCACTGTATTGTATTGTATTTTTATTTTTATTGTATTTTGTATTTTGTATTGTATTGCATTGCATTGCATTTCATTGCACTGTATTGTATTTTTTATTGTATTTTTATTGTATTTTTATTGTATTTTGTATTTTGTATTGTATTGTAATGTATTGTATTGTATTGTATTTGTATTGTATTGTATTGTATTGTATTGTATTGTATTGTATTGTATTGTATTGTATTGTATTGTATTGCATGTATTTTTTGTTTGTATTTTTTATTTTTTGTATTTTGTATTGTATTGCATTGCATTGCATTTGCACTGTATTGTATTTTTTATTGTATTTTTATTGTATTTTGTATTTTGTATTGTTTTGTATTGTTTTGTATTGTATTGTATTGTTATTGTATTGTATTGTATTTTTTATTGTATTTTGTATTTTGTATTGTATTGCATTGCATTGCATTGCACTGTATTGTATTTTTTATTGTATTTTTATTGTATTTTTATTGTATTTTTATTGTATTTTGTATTTTGTATTTTGTATTTTGTATTTTGTATTTTGTATTGTATTGTATTGTATTGTATTGTATTGTATTGTATTGTATTGTATTGACTTGCCTTGTGGATGCTCCATCACTGGAGGCTTTTAAGAAGAGATTGGACAACCGCTTGTCTGGAATGGTATAAGGTCTCCTGCCATGGGCAGGGGGTTGGACTAGATGACCTCCAAGGTCCCTTCCAACTCTGCTATTCTCTGATTCTGTCACATGCCAAAGCGCATGGATCCCCTTCTTCTCTCTGAAGCTGCCTGCATGCCTTGAGCATTTCCCACTAATTGGTCCCCCGCATCCAAACCTCTTTGCTGCTCAGGTGATCAAAGAATGCCTGTCTCCCCCCCCCCCCCCCCCCCCCCCACCCCCCCACCCTGTGAATTAGCACAGCAAAAGGGGAGAAAAAAGAGAGGGAGTGGAGGATTGTGACAGGCAGGAGGCATTACATTTTCTTTGAATGCTAAATAGTCCCACACCATCTTCGGCCTTCCAAACCTCCAGGGCACCATTAATAAAAAGGATGGAAACTTAACAAGCACTTTGGCAGGTCGCAGGTCGCTCACCTTTCCTGGCAGGGCAGCTTTCAACAGAATGGTAGACAGAAAGAGGGGGAGGGGGAGGGAAGGGGATCCGAGCCCCTAAAAATTCATAATTCCCATGAAAAATTGAAGCTTGTTTGGATTCTCCCTGTCGCGTTTCCCAGCTCACGTTAGAGCCAAACTGAGATCGAATTACAGATTATTTCTATCGTGGTGTGTGTGTGTGTGTGTGTGTGTGTGTGTGTGTGTGTCCCCGCAGGAAGACAGGGCTGAAAATTAAGCCACTTAGCAAGATTAAAAGCGCGGTACCTGGTGTTCACAGCACCTTTTAGTGAAGGTTGTCATTAAAGTAAAGCACATCGCACATTAAAATAAAGTTGATTATGCATCGGGCACTTTAAAGGTTGTGGAGTCCTTGGTGCTCTCCGAGCTTGGTTGTTCCCTGCAAAGGTTTCACTACCTGACCAGGTAACAACATCGTCATCAGTGAGCACTTCTGAAAATTCATATTTCTGTTCTACTCCAAATGATCAAGATGGCTAAACTCCTGTAAAAACAAATAGCCGGCAACCGGTACCCAGATAAGCAGGGATTAACCCCAGGCAAACAATCAAGTAGAAAACCAAATGAAGAAACTACCCCCCCCAAAAAAAACCATGCTTCTACCCACACCAGCAGGGCAAGTGACTGTATATAAACAGGGAGAAAACCCCACACTCCCTCACACTGATGACATTACGTAGTTGGATATTGAAATGTCTGCAAAACAACTAAGCTCAGAGAGCTTCAAGGACCACACAGTTCAACCCTGAGCTATAACATTCTCTTCTATTGGGACTTTAAACTTTATGCTGTTTCTTCCATCAATGATGATGGTTTATTATTATACTCATAGACAGTTCTTTAGCTGTTATTGGCTTAATTTTTCACTGAGTTCTTCCCCAAAACCTAGGGTGTCGTAACTTAGTGTTCCATATCCTTCTAGGGACACACGTTATCTGTAGCACTTACACAATAGTGAAGAAAACACATAAAGGGGCTGATCCAAAAAGGAAGGAAAGGGATCTACAGTGTCGCACAAATCCAACAAGCCATGGTCTGGGAAGCCTTCTCTTCTTCTCCCTTACCCAACCCAACTAGAGCTTCTTTGGAGTTGTCCATGGTGCTGGAAACTTCATCAGCCTTTGCTTTCTGGTCTGGTCACCACCATTTTCTCATCAAATGACAGTCAGTCAACATCTTTATCTTATCCAGATGAACTGTAGAAGACCCCCTCGCCTCTGATCTGCACCCACACCAGTGACGGAGCCCTTGAATCATGAACGAGGTATCCAACTACTACCCACTGTCCTCAGGCCACCTTCTCTTCTCAATAGTGGCTCTCCCCGACTTCAAGGTGGACACTTGTATCTGGGTGGGTCAGCCACCCCAACTTCAAAGCTCAGATCGTCATCAAGGTTAAAGGCCGTTCTACCCTCTAATAATCGCGATAGGATTTTACTCATCAGCTTTATTTTTTCTACTCCTGGAGAGTCAGTTTGGAAGAGAACAATACACTTTTTAAAGATTAGGAGGGGGGAAAAAACTATTTCTGATAGAACTTTTCTTTAATTAATGGATGCAGTCTGAGATAATTTAACATCGTATTCCACTGCCGCATTAAACTTTATGTAGCTTTTCTGATGTCTAATTATCATACTTTGCAACTAAGGGCAGGGAGGACGGGGAAGGGTGGGCGGAAGATGCATGATTAATTTTTACAATTTCTAGGACGGGAGAACAGAGGAAACACACAAACACACAGTCCAAGGCAGTGGATCTGGAGTTAAAATCTGAAAAATCTGCAAAAAAAAAGAAAAAACAAAACACCTCCAAAAGGAATCAATTCCAATTCCTGGAATCAATTCTGATAAAAATCATGACCACCGTAATACAATTTTGTTGTGCCTCGGTCTACCAATATTTAAATCAATGAAATGGGTGCAACGGCTATTTTCTTGTTCCTGCAGGATTGAACTACCAGACTGAAGGACAAAATTAAGGTCTGTGGGCAACCCAGCATCTTGGCTGGCTGGAACTAACTAACCATTCCTGCAGAAAAAAAACATTTCAAGGCACGATTCATCTTATATGAAAGAATGATCAAATATTTCTTCCTTTTGTTTTAACTCAGGGTTTTTCTAGTTTCCTTTAAAAAAAAATTTTTTTTTTAAATGCATTCCACTGTTTTTATTGGATTTCTCTTTTTTTTATTACATATTATAAGAAAAGCCTGCAACCTTTGACTGGTGTAATAGATTTTTGTTTTTAATGAAAAAAAGCCATTCTTGCATTTTCACAGAGATGGCATTTCGAAGAGATTTGTTCCTCTTTGCAGCTAGAAGAAAGTGAGAAAGATTCTTGAGAAATATAATGACAGGCACTTGGTATATTAACAATTTAATATTGTCAACACTGCACCTATGCTAACAAATATAATACCAAGACGCAACCCTTGGAAAATGAGATGCCGGGCTGAATTTACTGATCAATCCTGATAAAGTCAGCTTCAAGAATTATCCAATGCTTCCTAAATTTGTTATTTCCTTAGCAAATGCTTAAATCTTCAGCAGAAAAGTTGGGAATTAAGCATGAAGTAATTAAGAGATTCCCACCCACCGTAGCAAAAGAAAGCGGGTCGAACTGCAGGAAACTTACAGAGATGAAAGGAACCTTGGAGGTCTTCTAGTCCAACCCCCATTCTGAAAAGATTGACACACACATCATGAAGCCGTAGAGCAGACTTTTGTTCTTATAAACCAGGCAGAAAAGCGACTGAAAGACCCATGTCTGAGTTTCTTTTGTAATTCACAAAGAGCAGTGATGTCACCATGCAGATATTTGGAGTTGAGAAGTTAATTTCTTTCTTGACTTTGGAACCGGACCGAAAGCCAACAGACTATTAATTGCCTACTAACAGATTTAATAAACGCAACCACGATAGCTTCGTTTGGGGCCAGCGTGCAAGTCTTCTTCTGCCTTAAAGAGGCCTTTAAAATTAAATGCATCTGCCTGCTTTCCTCCAAGTCATGCATTTTTCATCAACCCACAGCTAGCAGATCCATTGCATCTATTACCACGTTTACAAAAAGGGATGATTTAAGTCCAAGGCAGCCCAACTGTATTTTAAAATTAGCATCCATCTCTTGATTTATTTCAGACTCAGAATTGATGAACTCTTCCCCGCAGAAGGCAAGTCTGCCCAATTGCTT
Source organism: Pantherophis guttatus (assembly GCF_029531705.1). Next base: position 3,835,902 of record NW_026844102.1, read on the forward strand.
GGGTTGCCATCATAAATCCCAAAGGTGCTCCAGACCACCCAAGGTGAGTTCCCCAGGCCTCCTCCCCGAGGATGGAGGGCAGATCCAGGAAGGCCCCTTTGAGTAAACAAGCTGACAAAACACGAATGTAAGTAAGTGGAAGGGATGTTGTCCAACACAGGATGATGCAGGAACCTTAATGAGTTCTGAATCTACTGACTTTACAGAACTTTCTTTCGGAAAAGGGAGGGGGGATCAGATGTGTCTATCTTTTTGTCTGACTATCTATCTTCCTACTTACCTACCTACCTAACTTGTGTGTCTGTCTATCATCTAACTATCATCTACCCTGTTTGCCCCCAAAATAAGACATCCCCTGATAATAAGCCCAATTGGGCTTTTGAGCACATGGCAATAAGGCCAAGTGCTTATTTCAGGGTTCAAAAAAATATAAGGGTCTTATTTTCGGGATCTTCCTATATCTATTTATCTACCTACCTACTTCTATCTGTCTATCGATCTACCTATCTATCTACCTACCATGTTTCCCCGAAAATAAGACCCTGTCTTATTTTTTTTTGAACCCTGAAATAAGCGCTTGACCTTATTGCCATGCACTCAAAAGCCCGATTGGGCTTATTATCAGGGGGTGTCTTATTTTGGGGAAAACAGGCTATCTATCTATCTATCTATCTATCTATCTATCTATCTATCATCTATCTATCTATCTATCTATCTATCTATCTATCTATCTACCTATCATCTATCTATCATCTCTATCTATCATCTATCTATCTATCTATCTATCTATCTATCTATCTATCTATCTATCTACTTCTCTCTCTTGCATTCTCTCTCTCTCTCTCTCCCTCCAGAAAGCCACAAGATTTAATAACAGCCCATTAACATTTTCTAAAGCAGGTCTACTGTAGCTGCATCAGAAATGGACAGCACAGGATTCCTGCAAATGTTCAACTGCACCCCAAACCCCTTTAAAAATTGCTACTAACACATAGCAAGTAACAGGACACATTGGATTAAAAAGGTAAACAGAGATCCTATGCTAATCTAGGTACAAACAACATTCTTTGATTTTTCCAGAATTCTGCATCAGGATGGTTTAACATTAGCTATTTTTTAACAAACGTGTAAAAGTTTGCAAATGACAGGTTTTGGTAAGACCGAGAGACACGTGGTTGATCAATCAATAAATAATCCGAAGATGGTTTGGAGCAGGAAAAGCAAACAGAAGACTTCGTCTTGAGACTTAATTCTCCCCACACCGAGAATGCATATTTTATAAACCGTTGCATGCAAGAACCAACAGAGAATACATTTTTTTCAACACAGTTAAATATTCATCCCCAGGACTGGAAACGTTCAGACTCGCAAATTTTGCATTTGCAAAATGAGATGCCCAGATCAGCATTGCGCTGCCTCGTCGCAAGGAGCCTGCAACCACATTTAAACCATAGTTTAAAGCCAGCTCAGCACTGTGCAAAGCTCCCTCCTTATTTTTGCCTCTGGCCTTGATGATTTCTCTGGCTGTCAAATTTCATTCAAGGTTATTCAGACCCACCCCCCAATTTTCTTCAAAGGGGAGAAAGGGAGCGGAGGAGAAAACATTTAGTTGCAGTTGGAATTTGGTCTCCGAGAAACATTTCCATTTTCAGTTGAAGGCGAAACCATTCATAGCTACGGATGGCAGAAAAGGATTTTTATTTTTTTAATTAAAGAAAACAACCAGAACTTGTTTCGTTCTGAGCAAAGGTTCCCTTTCAAAGTCTCTCTTTAAGCTCAGCTTGTAAATTCTAGGGGATTAATTCCAAGCACTTCTCTGAACTTCCAAAGCTATTATTTAATTTTGCAACTTTGGTCAAGATGTTATCTTTTTTATTTTTCTGTTGAGCTGTTCATCCCAAGCATAGACTGTTTTGCTATTCTTCAACACTCACAACAAATAGCAACAATATACACATATATATATTTTTAATAAACAGGGGAATAGGATTTTACTGGTTCAGCCATCAGGAGTACAAAATCTGAATTCGTCTCCTTTTTTTAAACAGGGAAGGCAGGAATTAGGGGAAAAAATGATGATCCTTCGGTCAATCTCTGATTTTGCTCATATCCCATTAATGCCTTATTCAATTGCTCTCAAATTAAACTCAGTGGTGGAATTAATTTTTTTTTACTACCAGTTCTGTGGGTGTGGCTTGGTGGGCGTGGCAGGGGAAGGATACTGCAAAATTCCCATTCCCTTCCCATTCCTGGGGGAAGGATATTGCAAAATCCCCATTCCCTCCCCACTCCTGAGGGAAGGATATTGCAAAATCCCCATTCCCTCCCCACTCTGGGGCCAGCCAGAGGTGGTATTTGGTTCTCCGAACTTCTCAAAATTTCCACTACTGGTTCTCCAGAACCTGTCAGAACCTGCTGAATAGCACCCCTGATTAAACTCCTCTTAATATGATCAAAACAGCTGAGCATCCAAAGAAAATAATTAATGTTCAGAACGAAAAATACGGGAATTAGGTAGCAACCTGGCAATTTAAAGAGAATTGGCTTAGACAGAGAGTATCCAATTATCCAATGATCTTCTATCAATTTTAACATCGCTCATATATTTTAATGTTTCTATTCGTGTGTTCTCCTGCATTGTCTAAAACTCTCCAACCGTTAGATTTTGAACGTGAATTCTGTGCTGGGAATTCTGGGAAACAGAATGAAAACCTCTTTCCTTTAAGATGCAAAGCCGGGGATGGGGGTTGGGGGGGCAGCATGATTTTTAAAAAGCAGGAAAACCCGAGGGAGCTATTAGCTTCTCATGATATGGATCGGAGTGAACTGTGATTCCCTCTGGAGACCGAAATTGAGGAAGAGGCTAAAACGAACACTTTATCCATCAGCCAGGCAGAAATTCTATTCAACCGGTAAAGCCCCGGTAGAAACAAGGTCAATGCTAGGATCTAACGTTTGCACTAAAAGAGGCAGCGAGAGTTATTCCCCAACTCTTCAAAAATTCTCCTTATAGAACTCCAAAGGTTGATTTCACGACGCTTTTAAATTTGTGATCTCGATGGCAGAAGGAAGACCGGTTCTGCGCAGAACGATGCAGCCGAAAATGGCAAAGGAAGGAAGGGAGGGAGGGAGGGAGGGAGGGAGGGAGGGAGGGAGGGAGGAAGGAAGGGGGCTTTAAGACAAAAAGGCAGCATGGGAATTGAAATCCACAAGTTGTAAAGTTGCCAGGTGTTGTGGCCTGTTGGCCCCCGGCCCCTCCAGCAGTCAAATTGGATGAAGAGGGGGTGTGGGAGTCAGGGTCAGCATCAAGGCAACCTGAGAGCTCTGAGGGGGAAGAGCAGGGGTGAAATGCTCCTAGTTTGGAACAGATCGGGCGATCCAGCAGCGATTGTGGCTCCACCCACTCCCTTAGCCTATTTAAGGAAGAACGCCGACTGAAACAATTTGCAGGGAACAACTTTGTTCACATACCTTCGTATTCTTGTCTTGCTTTTCTTATCTTATTAGCTTCCTGCAAATTGCTTCTGGGCATTCTGCCAACCACAGTAAGCTTTCAGTATTATTCTTTGAATTCTTGGCGGCTGATTAACAGACGTTGTTGTCAAATACTGGTTTCTTTAGTAAACTAAGGTTTGAACGGACTTTATGTGTGCTGCGTTCTTTGGGGTCCGTAGCTGGGGCAGAACAGAAGGTTGCAAAATTGGATTGCACGACCCCCCTGGGACACAGCGACTGTCATAAATGTGAATCAGTTGCCAAGCGTCTGAATCTTGATCATATGGTTATGGAGATGCTGGAAAGGTCGTAACTGTGAAAAACAGCCATAAGTCCTTGTTTTCAGTCCCACTGTAACTTTGAATCGAGACTAAATGAACCATTGTAAGTCAAGGACTTCCTGTTCCAGGGTCCTGGGGTCATGTGACCATGCCACTTTTCTTAAAGCGAAGAAAAACCAAGGGGGATGTTCCTAGGAATAGCAATAATTTGCTATAAACTTGGGAAGTCTTTCTTTTTGGGGTCAAAAGGTCTGCCCTCCCACCAATTAAAGAAAATTAAAACTGCAGCTAAAACTGCAAGTTTTGCATAGCTGGAGGCGGTGAAAGTCGCTTGCTCTCAAACAGACGCCTTTTCCCATTTTGCAATTAAAGCCTCTCTGCATGTCTGCACCAAGATAGATTTGGGGGGAAAAATAATAATAATTTCTACAACCTCCATTATCCTCTTCATCCACTCTGAGCTGCAAAAAAAAACAACCCACTTTCAGTGCCTCTAAGTGCCATTAAAGCTGCACCAAGCAGGCAGGAAAGGTGTGGGGGGAGGGGGGAGAAAAGGGGGGGGGAGAGAGACAGAACTTGCAAATGACGGCAACACAATTCCTGGGATGTGTAAGGCCTTAGCAGTATTTTCTGATGAGACGAGGTCAGAAGAGGGAAAAATAGCAAGAATTGAGATCTTAAGAGCACTGTGTGAAATGAAGTGTTTTCTGCGTTAAATAAACAGTGAGCTGGGCGCAAAATTTCCCTATGGAGCAGTCCGGCAGGAGTCCAAATTAATAGCCCCCCCTTCCCTTACTCACTGATCTCAGACTAATCCTGATTTGGCCTAAAGAGTCTACTAAGACAGGGGTCTGCAACCTTAAACACTCAAAGAGCCATTTGGACCCGTTTTCCCACAGAAAAGAAAACACCGGGAGCCACAAAAACCTTCCCGTGCCTGACTCTATTTCCTGGGCGGCCACAAAACTAGCACATGTAGTTGAATTAAACATTCTGTTTTCTTCTGAACTTTTCTTTTCTTGGATTTATCCATGGTTGGCCTACCGGGGGTTGAAAAGCTCAATAAATCGTGTGCTGGCAGGTGTCGCACATTGGTGGTTGTGACGCATATTTTGAGTGCTAGGTATCTAATAGTAAGGAAAAGCAGAACTGAGTTATTCCTTCTTTCTAGATACTTTTCTATCACATCCGACTCACACCGGACATCAGAATTTGTCCCTGATTTAAGCTAAACCAGAGTTTGTCAACCTCAGAAACTTTTAGCTGATCTCCAGCATTTTGAAGAATGCACGATCAAATCTAAGTTAAACCCCACCATGTAACTAATATTTTCCAATCTCAGCAACTTCAAGATGGGTGGGACTTCAAGGCTGGCTGGGGAATTATGGGAGTTGAAATCTACCCATCTTAAAGTTGCCAAGATTGCAAAACACGGATCTAAGCTACCAATTGCCGAACAAGCCATTAGGAACCTTTCTGGCTCCAAACCAGGGAGGAAAAATGAAAAAAAGAAAAAGAAAGAAAAAATCTGCTTTTATTACATTTCCTTGCCCTGCTATGTCTCATCAATATTTATCTAGCCATTTGTCACTGAAAGCAGCCGTCAGCTACTAAACATTCACCTTTCAAATAAACCACCTGTATATTTATAAGGCTTTGTAGCTTGCAGATTTTCTAGTTTGTTTATTTTTCTCTCTCGGATCTGGAGTGGGGGGGGGAATCCACAGGTATCCCGATTATTTTAACTTATCGGTTGGATTTTTGGAATTGTGCTGGCAGCTCTCTTCCCATTACGGCATATTTCTTTTTATCGACAATTCAATCATGTCAGCTTGCCACAGCAGGAGTGCCGATCTGATCCATCATCTCTGGATTTGCAAATAGAGAAATGACAGGACGAGGCAGGGCTCAAATTTAGAAGCAGCTGTTTTTCTATCGATTTATATGCCGACCCAAGAAGAAAAATTGCAACCCGATCCTGGCGGTGGGATCGGCCAAGATCAATGTCCATTTTTCCCCCCGCCCCCACTTAATGACATGAAAGCTGAGATAAGGACGGCATCTTAGGTCCAATCTGGACAGATTAAAAAATTTCCCAATCACCCATCCTGTGATTGGGGGATAAGATGAATGCAACGTTGAAAGAAAAGGACGTAATGAAAAGGTCCTTGAATTGCAAAAGTGACAGACCAAGCCGTTTAATTCTTTTCCCAGAATGCCCAAAATTGACACTAAGGAGAAGTTTAAAAAGTGGCTTTGCAGTTCTGGGCATGGATCCATTTCAGAGGAGAGCTAAGAAGTGCTGGTATCTCATATGGGACAGAGAGAGAGATGGTTCAGACCGAGGCCCATTGAGTGCAACATCCTGTTTCTGCTGCCTTGGCTGGCTGGGAAATTCTGGGAATTGAAGTCCAGAGATCGTAAAGTTGCCAAGGTTGGACGTCCTTACTCTATACCACGGGTGTCAAACTCAAGGTGCTTAGATCTGGCCTACGGGGCCACCTTGGAAACAGCAAAGGACTGGACCGTGGTGTGTCTGCCAGCAAAAAATGGAGCTTAGAAGGGCAGCGCGCAGCCCTCCCGAGCTCCATTTTTAGCTGCGACAGCCTCCTGCAACCCTCTGCCAGTGAAAATCGAGCTTGGGAGAGCCGCACGTGGCCCTCCCAAGCTCCATTTTCACTGGCAGAGCACTCAGGTGCCTTGGACACGAGTGACGTCAAGGTGGTCAGACTCAGCCGATGAGGAGGTTGGGGAGGAACTCGGGCCAGCTCTGGAGTCTGCGAAAGGCTCTGAAAGATGCTCTGCATCAGACACAGAGATAGAGGCAGGGCTGTCTGACATTTCCCAGCCACTGGAGAGGCAGCTGCCTCTGGAGGCTGAGATAAGTGGGGAGGAAGAACAGCTGGGGCCTGTTCCAGATGCGCAGAGCAGTTAGGAGAGGTGAGCAACGGAGGACAAGGAGTTGACTCGGGAAGCAAAGCACACATGGACACTGAATGGCCCCTCCCTGGCTGGGGAATAAATCGAAGGAAAGGGGAGACAACCGTTCGTATTTCTGGAGATTTTGCCCATAGTGTTTCGTGCCACAGAGACTGCTTGCCAGAACTTAATTTGCAGCTTTGCGGCTGGGAGCTCATGGCCTGGCAACTATCGCAAGGAACTGATAAGGTCTGTTACTGCAGTTAACTCCTTGAAGGACTCTTCCCTGGACTTCTCGGTGTGTGAATGCCATTAATTCACAGGAGATAAAGAGGGATTTTTCATGACCAGGGGTCTGTTTCTTGTTTCTGCTAAGGCTGGGTCAGAACTGTCATGCCCACCGTAGCCATGCCCACCTGGGACCCCCGACGTCAAACATAACCCTAAATGTGGCCCTCAATGAAATTGAGTTTAACACCCCTGCTCTACACAATGCCTGTTCCCTCCCCTTCCTCTCTCTCCTCTTCTCTCTCCTCCAGAGTACAGATGCATGGACACAAATGAAGATGTGTTCTTTTCTAAGCCAAACTGACACCCTTTGTGAAAAGCGGCTATAACAAATAGAAAGACAAATGGATGATAAATCTAATTTCCTTCCTTTTATTAAAAAAAAAGGGGGGGGGAGGTGTTTAAAGCCAAATTTCTCCACGAAGCCCAGCCCCACCCTGAGCATCTTTGGGAAAGCAGATGTAGCCGCATCGCACACTGTGTGGTTGCGATTTTCACAGCTCCCTAACTACATTAACTTGACATTTAGAAATATTGCTTGGGAAAACCATTATGACAAGCCAAGAATTTTTTCCGAGCTGCGCAGCACCAGTCAAAACAAAGGGGTGCATTTTATCTTCGGCATTTGGCTCACCTTTAAGAGAGACTTCATTTCAACAGGAAATTAACAAAATGCACAATCTCGCCATCGGGATGCAAAGAAAACAGCCCATAGGGCAAAAAAAACCCCAGGACTGTTGGATCTCCTGGAACAAAATCACCATTCCTTTCCTTGGCTACAAATAATTCTTGATTGATGAAGAGATTTGCCTTTCAATGTGTAGATGAAGTTGGATGTCCTTCTCTTCAGAATCCTTAGAACTGGGCTTCTCACATTGCCACCATGTCCCCATCTCAGATCCAGCGGGGTGAAGGAACATGGATTCCACAGAAATGGAAAGCAAAGTGTCCATCGAGTCGGTCCGTGTTCCTCCTGCAAATTTAGAAGTTTGGCTTCAACCCACCAGAATCCCAGGATGGACTTCTGACTGGTGAAGTTCATCACATCTGGAGAGAACTCAACTGGGGAAGGTTGTTTTAAGTTGGGGACCAGGGGGAAGGAGTCGCTGAACTCCAATTCCCAGCAGTCTCAGCCAGCAGGACTTTCGCTGAAAGATGTTGGACTTTTGACGTTTGGGATGATCACTTCCATAAATTCTGGGCAGCTCCCAGCAATCCAGCGAAGAAATGGGTCTTCTTCTCCTTGGCCAAAGGCTTGGGGAGCAGCCAAGCCTTCACAGCTCTTCTGGACAACAGCAAGGAGAGAGCTGTCCAAATCATGGGGGGGGACCTATTCCAGAGGGTAGCCTCTGCTATAGACATGTCACCCTTCCAGGGTTCTGAGAGACACCATTGTTTAATTTTATTGTGGTTTGTTCATCATCAGCCAGAGGTTCAGACTGGATTTCGCATGTTTGTCCACCCACTGAGTCCTTCCCCAGAAACTGGGACAGGTAGATGTGGATGTTTGATGGGGTGAAAGGTATCCTCGCAGGATGTAAGCTGTCCCAAGTAAAGCTGCCTTGTGCAATTGACCGATGGGGATTTTGTCAAGGCCGCTGGTGTTCAAGTGATGCTGATGCCAGATGTGATTGCACCCAAGGCGCCTATTATATTGGTACCATTTCTGCTTTCTTCTGCCCCAGTCATTCTATTCCCATTTGCATATGCCTATGTATTTTTATTTATTAAATTTCTACACCACCGCCTCACCTGAGTGACTTTAGGTGATGAGTAAGGTGGCTCAGTGGCTAAGACACTGAGCTTGTCGATCAGAAAGGTCGGCAGTTCGGCGGTTCGAATCCCTAGTTGGATTAGATGATGAGATGGATTAGTTGGGACCAGATGACCTCCAAGGTCCCTTCCAACTCTGCTACTGTTAGTTGAAGGAACAGGAAGTCCTGACGCCCAGCAGTCACATCCAGAGGCCCTGCACTGCCCCAGTCACCAGGACAACCTTCCAACAACCTCAGTAAGTTCCTGCCAAACCATTCTCACGCACACTCACACTTTGCAAGGAAAGTGCAAAAAAAAAGCAAGCTCGCATGCCCGCTGCTGAGGAAGACCACAAGGGAAGAAGCTCCGGCTATCTCAGCAACACTCATTCTCGCACAATTAAGAAGAACGTTTTCTGTGCCGCGTCCTGCATCGCTTGCCGCCTCTCCCAGGACCGCCGGTGGGAGGCTTAGCACAGTGAGGCTCATTGGTTTTATATGCCTCTCTGGTGGTGGTGGGGAAACGCGGCTGCATCAAACGTCCAGGGGCGTCGCAAAAGCAATTGATGAAGTTAAAGTAATTGCAAATTTCATCAACGCCACAAAAAATTGGGAAGCTGCCTGTGGGCATTAGGCAGCAAGGGGAGCAATTACGGCAGCTCTTCTGCAGATGTACGCTGGAATGCAATGCTCCAAATGGGACAGGCAGGGGATGATGGGAACAGCGGTCCTAAAACACTGAAATTCTTGAATCCAAGCATCCCCATTCTAAGCCTCTGGACTGAACGAATTGGCTGGATTCACACATTGTATGTGGCTGAAGCCTACAGCTAGGCACCCAGTCATTCTATTCCCATTTGCATATGCCTATGTATTTTTATTTATTAAATTTCTATACCACCGTCTCACCTGAGTGACTTTAGGTGATGACTAAGGTGGCTCAGTGGCTAAGACATTGAGTGTCAGACTTCGATGCTATCTCAAAATAAATGAATTTCCAAACCGCTAATCTTTAAGGAAATCTTCTTATTCGAGTACAGCAACCGGATCATGACTCGATGCGGACAAGACTGACCTTTTGCCCCCCAATCCCTCCCTTTCCGATCCCCAATTCTCTGCTTCTCATTGGCTATCTTCCAAGTCACTCTCCTGACTTCTTGTCTCGTCATTTCACAGGAATGTTCCCCCCTCTTCATTTCCACAGAGACCGAGCTTCAAAGGGATTTAGCAGGCAAAAGTTCAAAGCTTATCTCCCTTTTCTATGTCAGCGCTGAGACGCTGACACTGAGCTTGTCGGTCAGAAAGGTGCTTTGGAAAATAGCTTGATCCCCTCCTCTCTGTGGCAGCCTCTCAGATATTGGAAGGATGCTATCATGTCCCACCTGGTCCTTCTCTTCACTAGGCTTGTCCAGGGCTCTCCAGCCTTGGCAACTTTAAGACCTGTGGACTTCAACTCCCAGAATTGAAGTTGAAGTCCACAGGTCTTAAAGCTGCCAAGGTTGGAGAGCCCTGGGCTAGTGCACAAAGGGGGACTCCCTGCAAATTGCACCAGTGCGGCTTTCGATCAATTCTTAAGCGAAATATCAAGTGTGGCTCAACTGTTGTGAGTCTTCTTTGCCTTCCAAGTTCCTTCAAGGACAAATATTTTATGGAAAAGCAGTCCGAGGAGCAGACCTCCACTGGCCCTTTGGGCAGGTTCCCTGGTTAATGGAAGGGGTGGGCTTAATAAATTGCTTTGCCGGAACCTGCATTTCCAAGAAGTGGTTCTCTGGGAAGAGCTGTCATCGCTAATGGCTCCAAGAGGTAATTGCCTCAAAAATCCAGGGGCCATTAGAAGCCAGCTTCTCTCAGGAAATGCTGAATTTCCAAGGGGATGAGAGGGGAGGCTTTTTTGCACAATTTTACACCGCCGTGTTTCTCAGTCTTGGTCATTTGAAAAAGTCTGGACTTCAGCTCCCAGAATTCCTCAGTGGGCTAAGCAGCCTGGGGAATTCTGGGAGCTGAAGTTGTTCTGACCTAGGCTTCCTTAGAAAGTATACAGCGCAATCTTAGTCCCGGCAAACCTCTTTTATTCATAAGGCAGTGAATTATTGTCATTCCCAGTCCGAAAGGCTTCTCAAACAGTCTTTCAGAGGAGTGTTTATAAACACCCACCTTATCTCCCTTGGAATGCTGCCACAGAACTAATTGCCACACAAACTTAGCATAGAGTCAAACAGAACTTTCCCAAAGCTTTTACCGATCAGATGAACTAATTGCTTCCTGCAAAAGCTCACATCCCAGTCGGTCACTCCTCTTTTATGTCTTATGGGAGGGGCCAATCATCTCCAAGCCTTACTCCCAAGTCGACCCTGTTTTCTTAATTGTTCCTGTCTTCTGGCAGCTCTGCGCACGCTGGGAACAGGCTCCCGCTGTTCTTCTGCCTCGCTGATGTCAGACTCCGGAGACTTCAGAAGCAGCAAAGAACTACCAGATGGCCTTGGCCCCCTCTCTGCCTCTGACGCAGAGCCCTCGTCCGGGACTCCCAGACTCCAGGACTGGCCCATGTTCCTCCCCAACCTCCTCACTGTCCAAATCTGCTGCCAGCTCTGATGGCCACTGGTGGGCCACAACACAAGTCCACGCTTGCCAGCTGGGGAATTCTGGGAGCTGAAAGTCCACACGTTTTCAATTGGCAAAGGTTGAGAAACCCCCAATTTAAGAGACTGTGATGGGCACACCAAAAGTAAAGCAGGTGTGTCCCAGCAGGAAATCTACCAAAATATTAAAAGGGTTAAGGTCATCTGGTTATGGAATGCTCATGCAGAGTACAAGAAGTTCTCAACTTATGACTATAATTTGCAGGCTCCGTTACGGTCGTAAGTAGGGGAGTACCTGCATTACAGCACATTAAGATGTCAACCTGACTTACAAACAGGAGGTCTTGCAGTCGTACATGGCTGCCCACGGAAAGCCTTCCGTGGACAGCTTGAAAATGGAAGCTACGGAAGCCGCGGAAATGTGCCGTAAGGAGCCCACCCATTGTGGCATATTCAACAAATCACCGTTCCTATAAAATCCAGCTTAGCTCAATGGTAGAAGGTTGACAGCAATTCAGTCTCTAACCTTGGCAATTTTAAGACTTGTGGACCTTCCCCAGATGGGGAATTCTGGGAGTTGAAGTACACAAGTCACATTGGGAGACTCCTGACTTTGGGCCTTGTGAGAAAGAAGGAGCCAGGATGGCACCACGACAGGTTTGCAACTTTGCTTCTTTCTCCTGCCAATGTTTATTTTGCTCCTCTCCGAGGGAGACCGAAAGAACCTTTGGAAAAAAACGAAGGCTTTTGTTCGAAAATGTCGTTTCAGCACTGGGCCCAGATGGAAACTCCGTCAGGGACTTCACAGCGGCTCATCCTCTCTGCCCAATTTAATTGAATGCAGCCCGGAAGGAAACCCCGGCTTTTCATTATTTAGGAATGGACCTCCCATCACGTTCCAATTGCAACGAGGCCGGGAGGGAAAAAGCACTTAAAATCCGGTCCATTTAACACAGACACAAAAAACTCTGGAGAGAGTTTACGAGGCAGGTCTCAGAACATCCCATAATATATGTCTTTCTTTCTTTCTTTCTTTTTTTTTTAGAAGAAAAAAAGTTGCTTCTAGCAAATTACAGCACTAAAATTCACCATGTTCCTGCTCAGGACTTTATTTACAGAGAGAAAGAGGGAGAAGGAGGGATATATATCAATGATATATATTGCCTAATACCAGTGGTGAAATGTAAAATTTGTTATAGCGGTTCTGTGGGCGTGGCTTGGGGTGTGGAGGAGGTAATGTCACTGGGTGGGCATGGCCAACTTTTTTTTTTTTTTTTTTACTTTTAAAAGCATTTTTTCTACAAACTCTTTGGCTTTTAAAAGGCTTTTAAAATACGCTTTTAAAAGCCTCTGACGATCCCAGCTGAGCCGCACGATCATCAGAAGCTTTTTTAAAAAACTTTTAAAAGCATTTTTTCGGCCGAAGAAAAAATGCTTTTTAAAAGTAAAAGAAAAAAAAAGCCTCTGGGCATGGATGGGGGAGGGGGCGGGATTTTTGCTACCAGTTCTCCAAACCACCCGCTGTCATCACTACCGGATCGGGCCGAACCGGGAGCATTTCACCCCTGCCTAATACTGTACGTACTGTACATCATGATCAACCTGTGTTTAACTCAGTCGTGGTTTACCGAATAAACAGTAATAGGGTAAGTTCACACAACACTTTTCCTCAGTAAGCCTAGGTCACAACAGCTATCAATATTCTCTTCTGCTCTCCAGAAAGCCTGCTTCTCCAGTCTAAAACCCCAAATGGTCCACGAGGTGACTTCGACGTCCCTTTCCTGGAAGTAAATCTACTCACCCGTTTGGTTCCGTGCAAATTGCAAATGACAATCGAGAAAGATGTGTTCATGTTTCCGGTTGACATGCAGAAGAGAAGCATGCCAATTTGTGTTTGGATGACTTTTTTTCTTTTTCTTTTTCCATTTTGGGTCCAATGCTACACAATCCCCCCCTCCCTGGTTCTCTATTTCAGGGGTCTCCAACCTTGGCAACTTTAAGCCTGGTGGACTTCAACTCCCAGAATTTCCCAGCCAGCTTTGCAAAGCTGGCTGGGGAATTCTGGGAGTTGAAGTCCACCAGGCTTAAAGTTGCCAAGGTTGGAGACCCTGCTCTATTTCATCCTACAGATGTGTAAGGAGAGCAGAGGTGGAGAGACACAACCCAGGCTCACACTGCAAAGACCCCAACCCCTGAAGGCATATCAGCATGAAGAGGGAGACCTCTGGCTGAGCAAGCGAATGCCTATTAAATACTTTGCAAGGCTCCAAGAGTTAAAGACCCCAGACAGCCCCTCTCCTCCCTCCCTCCCTCCTTCCCTTCTCCCAGCAAGATAGAAATCTCAGCCTGGCTTTTAACATTTTAATTCCGCAGGAGATTTTATCTGCCTGCAGACTGAATAGGCAAAGGACGATGTTATCAGAGCTGGGATCCCCTTTAGAAATCTGCAAAGCACTCAGCATTCCTCCCCCCCCTCGCCTGCCCCCCCCAGCGCCAAAGGGGTCATTAAGGAAACTGAGACCCTTTGGCATTTAAACACCAGGCTAATGGTTTCGTTTCTGTCACCCTCCTCGGCTCACGAGACCACCCTTCCCCTTTGCCAGGGGACAGACTGGGCAGGGGAGAAATCAAGCAAAGGCAGGAAGGGGGAACAAAATGATCCCCTCCCCCCAATGAATCCAGCTACAGATGAAAGTAGCTGCAACCCCTCCCCCCCTACACACACACACTTGCAATCTTGGAAATGCACCCCAGGGATTTGAGGTGGGGGGGGCATTTCAAAAGAATGTTATTGACATGCAAAACATTTATGCAAGCAAAATCCATTGAGATTCCTAACACAAACCCCACTAAAGAAAGCTGAGCCAGTGGTGTTAAAACTACAGGACCTTAAACCGTGTTTTGTTTTAATCGTGGTGTGGTGAAATCTGAATGGGGTTCAGAAGATACGCCATCCACCCAGTTCAGATGAACAGAATAACAGAACTGCAGAATTGGAAGGGATCTTGGAGGTCTTCTGGTCAGAGGTGAATTTCAGCAGGTTCTAACCAGTTCTGGAGAACCGGTAGCGGAAATTTTGAGTAGTTCTGGAGAATCGGTAGGTAGCGGAAATTTTGAGTAGATCTGGAGAACCGGTAGCGGAAGTTTTGAGTAGTTCGGAGAACCGGTAGTGGAAATTTTGAGTAGTTCTGGGAAATCGGTAGCGGAAATTTTGAGTAGTTCTGGAGAACCAGTAGCGGAAATTTTGAGTAGTTCTGGAGAACCGGTAGTGGAAATTTTGAGTAGTTCTGGAGAACCGGTAGCGGAAATTTTGAGTAGTTCTGGAGAACTGGTAGCAGAAATTTTGAGTAGTTCGGAGAATCAGTAAATACCACCTCTGACTGGCCCCGCCATCTATTCTCTGCCTCCCGAGTCCCAGCTGATCAGGAGAGAATGGGGATTTTGCAGTAACCTTCCCCTGGAGTGGGGTGGGAATGGAGATTTTATAGTATCCTATAAATGGGTTCTATTTACCTTTACTACCGGTTTGCAATGGGGCTGCGCGTGCGCAGAAGCATTTTGATGACGTCGGAGTTGGCGGGTTGAACCTCCCGCCAGCTTTTACTACCGGTTCTATAGAAACATAGCCCCCCAAAAAAGCCAAGATGGCAGCCGCAATCAAAGCCCCGCCCCCTTTTTTTCAGTGCAGAAAAAAAGGGCGAGGCTTTGGTTGCATAGCTGTGGGCGCCATTTTGACTTTTTTGACCTCCTTCCCTACGGACATCGTCCCTCTCAACAAATACGGTTTTTCTCCCATCGTGTGGGAGATGGAAACGGACCGATTCCTGTGTATTTTTAATCTTTATGGCTAATAATGGAGTCCGCCTCCAGTAACCCTTCCCTCAGCCATTGCCGCCTCCTTCCAATTCCTCAGGTTTCTTATTACTCAGCTCCTCTTTTAATCCGATTGAGAAGGCCATCAATTTCATGTTTCCTCAGGCTCCCGCTTTAAATCTATTATACCTGGCTACTTGTTAAATTGTCATTAACTGATGAAAAAGAAGACTATCGCTTGCTTTCCGGGCACCGGATCAAAGTAAATTGCTTTTTCAAATTATTGAGCCCTGAGAATCGTATTATACACCCCGTCTCATTCTCTCACAGCCTCTCATTAGCCTGGGGTCGCAAGACTTTCTTGCAAGGCCCGTCCTTTTCCCCGACACACATTTTTAGAAATCCGCATCAATGGGGTAGGAAAATAAACAAGGATGCAGCTCGTTGCCTTCTCCGGCGGAGCCTGGGTGTCAGATACACTGCCTTTCAACATGGGTGCTCTACTTAGCGCAAATACTTTCAAGTTGGGGGGGGGAACCCTGTTCATTGTGATTAAAGAAAAGAGTAATCTGGGATGCAAATGAAACTCTGAATTTTTTTTTCTTTTTTTTTTTAAAAAAAGAGGCTTGCAAGAATAATTGAAAAAGATGCATTCTTTTCTAGCAAGCAGAAATGAATTCGTTTCTCTCCAGACTGCCAGGCAGATAATCAATCCCTAATTAGTTCCTGTTACCCCAATGCAAACCTCGTTAAAGCTCCTGTCACCTATTCATCTTTTTCTTTCTTTTTTCTCCTTATTTTTTTTTCCCCCATAAGGAGCTTGTCCTGGAAACCAAAGGGAGGGAGGGGGAAAAAAAATCACGATTGGGGAAAATGAAGGTGCCAACATAATTGATTTTTTTTTTCCTCCTCAGCAAAAGCCAAGTTCCTGTTTTTCTTTGGAAATATCATTCACTTTCAGGAAATGTCAGAAGGCAGAAGTGGAAGAAAATCAGAGAGCCGGCTCCCTATTAATGCCGCGTGACCCTTTTGGATTGCTTCTCCTTTGGAGAAGAAAGAAAAAGAAACAAAGAAACGGGGTTTTTCGGAGAGCGGAATCTCGGTCGCAAAGAGAGGAAGAAAAAAAACAAGGCAAAAATCGCTGGTGCCCTCAATACCCATAACGCAGATTCCAGGGGCATCCTCTCCACAAACTTCAAGTGTTTCAAAAGAAACAGGACTGTGAAAACGGAGTTTTAGTATTCAAAATGAGACTGAACATTTTCTTCCCCAAAGCCATTCACCAATCCTGAATTCACCCATCAGAGTTAGCCACAGACTAGCCACGGTTAACTGAAGAAAACATCCTGGGTTACAGTCACTGGTTAGAGCAGGGGTCTGCAACCTTCAACATTCAAAGAGCCATTTGGACCCGTTTCCCACAGAAAAGAAAACACCGGGAGCCACAAAACCTTTCCCGTGCCTGACTATCTCTTGAGTGGCCACAAAACTAGCATATGGAGTTGAATTAAATGTTCTGGAACTTTTCTTTTCTTGGATTTATCCATGGTTGGCCTACCGGGGGTTGAAAAGCTCAATAAATCGCATGCCGACAATTCTCACACATTGGCAGTTGTGACATATATTTTGAGTGACAGGGAGCGGCAGCAGAGGGGTGAAAGAGCCACATGCGGCTCCAGAGCCGCAGGTTGCTGACCCCTGGGTTAGAGCCAAGGTTTCTTTTCTTTCTTTTCTTTCTTTTTTGTAAAAGATTTTTTCCCTTTAAAACAAACATTTCATCGTTCATTAGTCAGTGTGTCGTCTGAGTACAATTTTTTTTGTGCCATAATAGTTATAGCTTACCATCGAATTCTTCATATACATCTATTCTTATTTTGACATTACAGCTTAACAATTCTCATCCATCCATCCATCCATCTTCTCTATTCTCCCTATTTCCTTCCTTTTTTCCTCCCTCCCTCCCTCCCTCCCTCCCATCCATCCATCCATCCTTTTCTCTATTCTCCCTATTTCAGTGGTAGGATTCAAGTAATTTAACAACCAGTTCTCTGCCCTAATGATTTCTACCAACAACCAGTTTGCCAAACTGCTCAGAAAGTTAACAACCGGTTCTCCCGAAGTGGTGCGAACCGGCTGAATCCCACCACTGCCCTATTTCCTTCCTTCCTTCCTTCCTCCCTCCCATCCATCCATCCATCCTTTTCTCTATTCCCCCTATTTCTTTCTTTTCTTCCTTCCTTCCTTCCTTCCTTCCTTCCTTCCTTCCTTCCTTCCTTCCTTCCTTCCTGATAATTTTATTTAAACCGGAATCTTTTCAGGAAGGGATGCCAAGGTTGACCCTGAGATTTGAAGGCCAAGGGCTGCCAGTTCTCATGGAGCTGCTAAGCCAAAAATTGCATTTAATTTTGCAAGCAACTTCAAAAAACAGGAGGAGAAAGGAGAAAGGAAGTGCAGAAAGGCTGGGAGGAAAGCTCGTATTTTCCCCCACTCCTCTCTTGCAAATCCTACTGCATATGGGTAACAAAATTGCTGCAATAAATTGAGTCACTACAGCCCTCCATCGGAGGAAAACCATTTATCATAATCCAGGCTTTAGAAAATATACTTAAAAGTGGGGATTTGCAGTCGGGAACTCTAATCTTACAACCTGTTTCTCCCGTCTTCTCGGGGTTTTTTTTTTTTTTAAATTTGATTTATATGCCGCCCTTCTCCGGAGACTCAGGGCGGCTTACAGTGCGTTAAGCAATAGCCTTCATTCTTTTGTATATTTATACAAAGTCAGCTTATTGCCCCCACAAACTGGGTCCTCAACTTGGTTCTGAATAAAACTTAATGAATGCCTTCCGACACAGAAAGAAAGAGAGGCTAATCTGAAGACAGCAATTTAAAGACCCCACCCTTCATTTAGAAATAGCGCAGCAGGCAAAGAACTTAGAATTTGATTTAAAAAACCATCATAGGCGAAGGCTACATCCAGATAGGATGGGCCGTAGTCAACGTGCCCCCCAAATAATGCACCCCATCGCGGAGCTGCTAAACTACGAAATTGCAGATGTAGCACATTCGACACATCAGTGTAGTGTTGAAAGAAACTTCCATCTGGTTCAGATCCAAGCGGGGAGAATAACACAGGAAACATGGAAGCTGATTGGAAAGGTGGTTTATTGATGGACAGGACCTCATGGGTTTGAGGTCCCGGTGCAGCTGACCACATGGAGTGGAGAGTGAGGGTTATTTATACCCTTTCTTGGGCCCTGCCCTTGAGCTTCCTGTTCCTGTGCAAGAAATGTATTCTATTGGCTGTAGTCAAGACTCCCATGGGGCCATGTGGGGTCATGTTTGTCTGAGCTAGGTTTGGTTGAAGCTTGGAGGATGATGCAATGTCCCCAGGTGACTCCACAATGCTGCTAGATAATCCTATTATGTCTTGGAGGGTCATGTCTCAATCCCATCACCCTGCAGCTGAAGGTCTTTTGTTTTGTAGATAGGCTGGCCCAGTCCTTCTCAATGGGCACCAAAATATCTGCTGGGGGCAGGGAGCTGAAGCTGAGTTTCTGTCTCCCTTAGGATTTCCATTTCTCTTTTAGGGGAAATATAATATTCTGCCTTTTTAATATTTCCTAAAATATTTCATGCTAATACAGTAGAAAACCAGATCAAGGACTAAAACGTGTCTTGTTGAATTTCTGGTCTCTTCCCTCCAACCCTTTTGCAAATTTATCTGGAAGCATCTTTAAGAAGGGCCACGCTGGATGCCCAAGCGAGGTGTGTTTTCACAGAAAATTCTGGCCCACTTGACTGTATTTTCCCAAAGGGAACGGGTAGAATTTAGCACCCCATGTTTAATTGCCAGTTGAGCAAATAAATGGTTTTGGATGGTTAATATTTTTAAACTGGAAAATAAAAATGATAAAAAAATAAGATTGGCTCTTGATTGCCATCTAGTGGTAGCATCGATCTGGGAAACACCCCCAGTGTCACTGTTACCCCTATTTCTAGCGAGTCACCCCATGTCTGTCTTTGAGGTTCTTAGGATCTGGCTTCTTGTGTAAACCCAATCCATTGTGGTTTCTTCAACAAACTCTGGATGATCAGGTCTCGCGATTTCCAAAAACAGAGCGGTAACACGCATACCCTTGGTGACAATGACTGTATAAAAGAAGTTCTTGTATAAAAGAAACTTTAGGTTGGGAACCCCTGATTTAATAAAAGCGGTTTGTAGCATCTTCTTCCTTCTTGAAAGAACCAGACTGTGGAAAATGTTCTCCAGGAGCACCAGAGCCTTGATCTCCCTCCCCTCCCCTCCAGGAGCTGCTTATCCAGGGGGCTGCTTAATGGAGACAGGGAGACGGGTATGAAAAGCCCCCTAACCAAAGACCCCCTGGGGGAAATCCGCCAGGATGAGCCACACACGCTAAAAGTGCAAAGAGCAAAATGGTTTCTGGCATGTCAAGGGGGGGAAAAAACCCACAATAAAACTGCAGAAATAAGGGGCTGAGCTCAGAGGAAGGCGGCCGTGGTTTCCCCACCCCTCATTCCCATCTGTGCCCCCTCCTCTCTGGCAGGCAGAGACTACCCAGGCCCCTCTGGACGATCCCTGCTCCCCTTCCCTTCCGGCATTTCAGGAATCCCTCAAGAGCTTTGATTAGAGAGCCAGACGGAAGATCAGCTGCCCGTCCCTTGGCGCTGCTGCCAGCCGACCTCCAAGTGGTCTCACGTCTCTTCCAGGCTCCACCTTAGATAAACACACACACACACACACACAATCACACCCTGCCCAGCCTGAGGGCCTGTGTGTTTTCGCACAGGGGGCTGTGGGAAGCAGGGGCTGGTCCAAGGCTCCATTTGCAGAAATGGGGGGAACTCGGGCTGGCTCGTCCCTGGGGTTGGGCTAGTGGGGGCTCGGCTGGACATGCAGAATCTCCCTGGGGCGCTTCAGAGGGGCAAGGGTTGAAAAGGCCCATCTGCTGCTACAGGAGGGTTGCCAGGAAAAATGAAGATCGGCAGGCACCACGGCCCAGAAGAAATCAGAAGAAAGGGAACTGGGACAGGGGTGAAACCCAGCAGGTTCTGACAGGTTCTGGCGAACCGGTAGCAGAAACTTTGAGCAGTTCGAAGAACCGGTAGCGGAGATTTTGAGTAGTTCGGAGAACTGGCAAATACCACCTCTGGCTGGTCCCAGGAGTGGGAAGGGAATGGAGATTTTGCAGTATCCTTCCCCTGCCACGCCCACCAAGCCACGCAACCAGTAGTAAAAAAATTTGGATTTCACCACTGAACTGGGACCTTTAGAATTCAGAACAGAGCCGGAAGGGACCTTGGAGGTCTTCTAGTCCAGCCCTCTGCTCGAGCAGGAGATCCTATATACCATTTCAGGCAAGTGGCTGTCCAATCGTTTCTTTAAAAACCTCCAAGGATGAATCGTCCGCAACTTCTGGTGGCCAGCTGTTCCACTGGTTAATTGTCCTCGCTGTTAGGAAGTTTCTCCTTAATTCGCAGCATCGTTCGGGAAAGAGAAGCCGGAAGAACGAGAAGTCCCGCGTATTCCCACCGAGGGAGACTTTTGAGCATCAGACATAAATTTTACAGGCATAAATAGGAACTGACACACCAGGGAAGACTTCAAAGCTCCGTCTTCAACCATCGCCAAGGCTCGCAAAGCCCGGCTTACAAACTCGGCGTGAATTCGGCCTTCGTTGCCGAAGCCAATTTTCGACTTGCACGTGCCAGGACGCAGGGCCCTTGGCTCCCTCAGCCATTTCTTCTGAGAGACAGATTAATACGACTCCTCCAGAGGCACCTGGCACCATTACGGATGGCTGGATGGAGCTTCCATCATTGGCAAGTGTCAATAGGGTGAATAACAGCCGCCCCGGTTTTGTCAGCAAGGACGTAGAATCAGCGGGTATTGACAGCTTAATGGGCTCAGGAAAAGCTCATCTCTCTCTCTCTCTCTCTAGCAGCCTCAGAAACAACCTTGCCTGTTTTATCGTTTCATCTCACAGGGGCTTTGAAAGCCAAGCCCATCGCAGGAGTGGGAGGGTATGGGTGGGGGTATGAGGGAATGTTTGTTTTATATCAACCCGTCTTGTCCTTGACTTGGTCTGCTTGCTATGCTTTCCTCATGTTTACCAACTGTTTTCTTCTCTGCATTTGTAAATACTCCGGCACATAGTCAAAAGAGAATTTATTTCCTCCTTTAATCCCTTTCAGACCAGAGAGCAAACACGTTTGCAGGGGAAATGCTGGGTGGGGGGGTATGTGGCAGGGAAGGGGAGCAGACAAAGCGGAGGAGCAGCCGAGAAAAGAGGGTGGCAACATCGATTCGGCTTTGGAAGGTAACGCACGAAGTTTGCAGCTGCCTAGTGAAATCACTTGGCCGCGTTTTTTTTTTAATTTTTTTTATAGTGTTTCCTGAGCACTCGGAATGTATTCAGACTTAAAACTGCCGAAGATAATTCTTGCCTAGAGAAGTAATTACAGAAAACGGGAGTTTGCTGCTGCAGTAGGAAATAGACTGCGGGAAGATGCCATTTGACTGGATGGGAATTGCCCAACTCTCTTTAAGCTATCCTCAAACAAACAGATGGCACTTCAGCCGCGATGTTTCTTCACCCTAATCTTTCCAAACCAGTCTGCAGCCCACCTGAAGTCATCTCTGCTTCCATTCTCTTTTTCAATGAAAATGCAACGCAGCCATTCGATGTCCCTTCCAGCCGAGCAAAAAAAAAACAACTTTCCGTTTGCAACTGGCCTCAAAATATCGTTACTCTCGGAGTAACAAATCCTTCCACTCTCATGTTACACAGAACAAGGAAAAGGAAGATATAGTTTTTGCCTCTCTGCTCCCCGATTCTGTTTGTTTGTTGACACTGTGTTTGTCTCACTGTGCACAGAAAACAGAGTGAGGGAGAGCAGCTAAGCCACCATTCCGCTGAAAAGACCCTGTGAAAAAAAGAATCAGCTAGCAGGGGGGAGGAAGAAGAGGAGGAGGAGCGGGGAGAGGGAGCGAGGAAGGGAGGAGGAGGAGGAAAGAAGAGGAAGCGGAGGACGAGGAATTAACCAGCTCAGAAATTACTATGGGTTTATACATCCTGACACAGCATATCGTACAAATGTAACCAATTCCAATTTATAGATGAAAAGAGTTTAAGCAGATTAAGGCACAAAGCAGTATATCAACAGAGAAGATCTTGTGATTCCCCTTTTATTTCCTTTTTTTTTTTAGAATTTAGGCATTTTCCCCTTGCTGTGAACATTCTTTTGATAGCTCCCTGCATTTAAAAATAGAAACACTCCCCTCTCCTCTAAAAGGAAACGTCTGAGATAGGAAGGCTGACCCTTTCTTTATCCTGCAAATTTCAAGCCCCCCTCCAAGAAAAAAGCCAATACAATTCATATGTTCTTTTTTGTTATAATAAAATAAATAATTCAGCCCAACTTTTACCAGATGCAGAGAAAAGGTGCCTTGCTTAAATGCCACCAAAGAGATTCAAGATAGCAATAGCACTTAAGACTTATATACCACTTTACAGTCCCCTCTAAGTGGCTTACAGAGTCAGCCTCTTGCCCCCAACAATCTGGCTTCTCATTTTACCTACCTCGGAAGGATGGAAGGCTGAGTCAACCTTGAGCCTGGTGAGATTCGAACTGCCAAACGGCTGGCAGCCGGTGATCAGCAGAAGTAGCCTGTAGTACTGCACTCTAACCACTGCGCCACCGCGGTGCTGCGCTACCACGGCTTCAATCAAGATAACTTGAATGTGTGCGGGGTCAGAATTGGCCACATTTAACTGACAGATGGTTGAAGTCCACCCATCTTCAAGGAGCCCAAGGTTGAGAAATGCTCCTGTTAAGGAACGAAATGCTCCTAGGAAGATGGTGATGATGACACATGATATGGAGATCCACCACCATTCTGGAAGCATTTCAAGCATGTATTACTTGTCAGGGTTCCAAGTAATGCACCCATAGCAAACAGAACTCCGAGGGAAGCAGTTTCCTCAAAGAACAAGTTTATTCGATGTGTAATATTGGCACAGACTGGTGAAAACCGACTCTAAAAGTTTCTGCGGTTTACAGCTAATTAAAAGTAAAAGTTTTTTCCCCCCTTTCCCAAACAATCAGTCACATGGTCCAATCAGGGTGCTGTCCGGTTGCTTGGAAACTTCACTCCTCCCCTCTTCAGCCACCTGTGGGAATGTCCTTGGTTCTCAGGGAAAACTATTCTGTTTTGGCTACAAAACCCCAGCTATCTCTATTCCCCGCCCACTTCCCTATCTGTCAGCACCATTGTGGCAACACTGAAGCTTCCAAGATGGCCTCAGTCAGGGTAGCTTCAGAGTTGACACCACCCAACTTGAAGATGGGCGGGGAATTCTGGAAGCTGAAGCCCACCCATCTTCAAGTTGTCAAGGTTGAGAACCTGGCTTAACAGAAGAAGCTCCCAACTGGTCATCTCAAGAGACAAAACAGATGGAAGATCAAGATACTCCACGAACCCTTTCCGGGGGAAACCTTGGCCCATTCAACCCACCTCTGTGTCATCTCAACTGGCAGCTATTTTTGCTGCACCAGGAAATCGGAAAGGTCTCCGCTCACCTGCTAAGAAACAGCTCTTGTCAGCCTGGCCATTTCCTCCCTCCCCACTTCTTGCGCTTGATGCCACGTATGGAAATGTCACCGAACCCATTCGTATGACGCGCACACATGCTGCGCCGGCCCTTCACAACTCATTTCAGGATGTTTCCATCAGCCCCACGCAGGGGCCGCTTGAGTGACAGGGCCAAGTCCGACCGATGTTCTTCTGCGCCAAATTGAATTTCCTTCCCGCTGAAGCTGCATCAGACTTTTTGCTGATGAAGATCGGGGAGAGTCGCTTGGCATTTAGCGAGATGCCATCCAGGCGTGTCCATTACTGTGTTCACTTAGCAAACTTTATTAGATTATTAGATTTTTTCAGGCCTTGTGGCATTTCCATGATTGCAGCAGGAAAATACTGCAAAATAGGAGCTGGGGAGAAGCTGGGTTTGGTTCTCCATCTGCCACCAAGGACTCCTCCCCCCACCCTATATTTATATACAAAAACGTGCTGTTATTTTGGAAGTGGTCAGATCAATTCTGAACCCACAATCCATAAGCAATGGACACCCCACCCGCTGGACATGAATCCCAGAGCACAAATCCTCTGTGCACCACACCTACCTTGGAAAAGGGCCGCATTCTGCATGATGAGGAATTTCAAATCCATGCTGGCCGTCTGGAGAATCTGCTCCATGTTGGAACGAGCCAAGCCTTGGTATCTCTCCTCCATCTTGCGGGAGCAGCAGGTGAGAGCTTTGGGGATGCATATTTGCAAATCTGACCCTGTAGAGACAGAGACCGGGGAGGGGTTAGCATATATGTTTTGGACAGGGGGATTCTCATTCTATCTGGCAAGGTTTGTAGGCTCACTTAGTCATTACAGGACATAATTAGTCTCAAACAAAACTATTTTATTATAACAGCTGAGAATTACTTCCTTCCCAGTTTAGTCCAAATTAATTCCAAAACAACTTCAGAAAAAGTACTTCGGGCTCATCCCAAACCTTTATCTTCTTTGACACCCTGCGAGAGGCCTTTCTCGGCAAAGCCCCACGAAGTTCAGAAACAAGAGACGCCGACTGGAAAACAGATGTAGCAATGTTGCTTTCCTACAAAGAGCCCAAGAGCCGTTGCTGGTCTTTTAAGCCTTATGGGAGGGGCCAATCATCTCCTGGCCGTACTCCCGAGTCGTCCGATTTGCTTTAGCTCCTGTTGCCTTCTGGCAGCTCTGTGCATGCGTGGACTAGGAACAGGCTCCTCCTGTTCCTCTGCCTCTCTGATGTCCGCCTCTGGAGGCTCCGGAGTCCGTGCATCACTCCCAGATGGCCCTGGCCCCATCTCTGCCTCTGACGCAGAGCCCTCATCCGGGCCTTCCCCTGACTCCAGGACTGGCCCATGGTCCTCCCCAGCCTCCTCACTCTCCGACTCCACTGCCAGCTCCGCAGGCTGCTGGTGGACCACAACAGCGAGAGAGCTGAAACTTCTAGCAAGGAAGGACCCAGTTGTGGGGACAATAAGCTGACTTTGTATAAATATACAAAAGGATGAAGGCTATTGCTGAGCACATTGTAAGCTGACCTGAGTCTTCGGAGAAGGGCGGCATATAAATCAAATTAAAAAAAAAAAAAGAGTGAAGTTCTTGGTCCAGGTCACCTTGAACTTCCAGAGGTTGCCCTGCTCCACCCTGCCCGGCAGCTTCAGACAAGGCTCCTTCTGAATTCCCAGGCTGAGCGGGGATGTTGGCCCTGCTTGCAAACCTTGCTACACACAGGGTAGTCTATTGCCAGCGCTGGGCCAAGAGAAGGAAAAGGCTGGAGGCGGCATTAGGAAGCCAGCCAAAACACACACACTTTTCCCTCTTCAGCGTTTTATCCAATTCAGAAAACTCTCCAGAGAGAACTATTTTCCTTGTCAACCGCCAAGGTAATTCCTTTGTTTAATGGTCCTTCTTAAAATTGTTCTGCCTTCCGCTCCCATTTGGGAGAGGGGAGGGTGGCTGCGGCACATGACACTGAAGCCCAGGACTCATTCATCAAGGGCCTTCTCAGATACCTTGGAGACATGAAACAGCGGAAGGAAGGAAGGAAGGAAGGAAGGAAGGAAGGAAGGAAGGAAGGAAGGAAGGAAATAGGAAGGAGAAAGGGAAAGAAGGAAAAAGAAAGAGGGAAGGAAGGAAATAGGAAGGAGAAAAGGCAAAAAGGAAAAAGAAAGAGGGAAGGAAGGAAGGAAGGAAGGAAGGAAGGAGGAAGGAAGAAGGAAGGAAGGAAGGAAGGAAATAGGAAGGAGAAAGGGAAAGAAGGAAAAAGAAAGAGGGAAGGAAGTTAATAGGAAGGAGAATAAAGAAAAGGATGGACAGAAGGAGGGAAAATAAAGAAAAAAATGGATAGATGGAAGGATAGAAGGAAATAGGAAGGAGAATAGAGAAAAGGATGATGGATGGATGGATTGAAGGAAGGAAGGAAATAGGAAGGGGGATAGAGAAAAGGATGGGCAGAAGGAGGGAAAATAGAGAAAAAGATGGATAGATGAAAGGAAGGAAGGAAGGAAGGAAGGAAATAGGAAGGAGAATAGAGAAAAAAATGAATGGATGGATGGATCAATGGAAGGAAAGAAGCTTTTTATGGTGATTATTAAAGTGAATCACCACAGTTGCTAAGCTTAATGAATTGAAAACTGAGGAAGAGAGAAAGAAAGCTGACAGAATCGCCATTTCTGCTTCCCACCGAATAGTTGAGAACCTGTTCAAGGAGATCGCAAACTGCCTTCAGACAGATCACAAACACGCACACACAGAGACACCCCAGAACCTTCTGCCAAAGATTTGGATCCCCCAAGGATCCAAAGGACGAGGAGGTTTCTAGATATGCCAACGAGACCAAGAAAGAGGCCAAGGCACCAGTCTACCAATATCCATCCATAAAAACAGAGCGGTTTCTAATTTGCCAGGGTCTACAGCTCCCATTCTATTTTAATTACGTACATAAATACATAAACAGACTTCCCGAAGCCGCGAGGAAAAAAGCAAAGGAGGGAAGGAGTGGGGGGAAGAAGGGCTTGCAAAAATTGCACTTTGGAA
>NW_026844102.1:4482913-4680243 GCF_029531705.1 Pantherophis guttatus
CTAGCCACGCCCACCCAGCCACATGACCGCCTAGCCACGCCCACCCAGTCACATGACCGGATGGGCGTGTTTTAATGTTTGTATTATCTGTATTTTATCTTGGCTGTTCAGCGCTCTGAGTCCTCCGGGAGTAGGGCGGTATAGAAATTTGATAAATAAAATAAATAAATAAATAAATAAATGACTGCCTAGCCACGCCCATCCAGTCACATGACCGCCTAGCCACACCCATCCAGTCACATGACCAGATGGGCGTGTTTTAATGTTTGTATTATCTGTATTTTATCTTGGCGCGCATGAGCACACGACGATCAGCTGGCCTTTCTGCGTGCGGCAGTGACAGAAACCGGAATAAGTGGTCTTCTGTTTTTTGGTGTGAGCATGTGCGCCGGCCAGCTGATTGGCATGTGCACATGCACGGCAGTAACCGGAAGACTTCCTGGCTGACGCGCATGCGTGCACCGGAAACAGGAAGTACCTTTACGGCACGCGCATGCCTCCTGGGCAGCTCCTCTTCCTGTTCACGGCCCTGATGAGCGTGTACAAAGGGCTCCCTTTTTGGCACTTGGTGCCGGGCGTGTCCATGCACGCTCCCTTTTTGGCACTCAGTGCTGAAAGGTTTCACCATCACTGCCCTATATCATTCTAGACCAGTGGTTCTCAACCTTCCTAATGCCGCGACCCTTTAATACAGTTCGTCATGTTGTGGTGACCCCCAACCATAAAATTATTCCTAAAACCATTGAAAATATGTGTTTTCCGATGGTCTTAGGCGACCCCTGTGAAAGGGTCGTTCGACCCCCAAAGGGGTCCCGACCCACAGGTTGAGAACCACTGTTCTAGACAAATGGCTGTCCAGTTTCTTTTTAAAAATGGAGCACTCACAACTGGAAGAGGAAGGGGAGGTGAAGGAGGAGGAGGAGGAGGTGGTCCTTGGTGCTCTCTAAGATCAGATTCCATCTGTTGGGATGCAGAAGTCTACTAAGTAGAACAACTGTGGCCAAAGAAAGCAAGTGTAATATTAATAGTAATAGGTGCCTTGGGTGCAATCCCCAAACCTCTGGAGAACCACCAACGCCGTCGGCATTGACAAAATCCCCACCGGTCAATTGCAAAAGGCAGCTTTACTTGGAACAGCTTACATCCTGCAATGATACCTTTACAAGTATTCTCCTTTATCGGTACAATACCTTTAATATTATTGAACAATAGCTACTGCCTACTCCCAGGTCCTTGGGAATGACTCGAGAGGTGGATTAAAACGCCAAGTCCCGTCTAAACATCTGGCTGGCTGTGCGATGAACCACAATCATAATAAATCCGACCCACCTGCACAATTTTGACCTAATCATTTATTTAAGTGATCCGGACTGCCGCTCTTTTGTACCGAAGGAGGAAAAGCTCACACGGGAGTTCAAAGAAGGAAAATGCACGCTTGCTGTGATTTGGTAAGTCATCCGGATCTTAGATGTTTTGTTTCTTCTTGTTCTCTCTGAAATCAGTGCCTGGAGGTGTTAGCAGGAGAGAGTGGAAGGAAGACAAAAACATTTGTGGACCTCTTCAGTCTTCCTCTCGCAGCTTTGGGAAAGGAAAAAAAAAAGATTTGTTTTTGCAAGGATGGGAGGGAAATTATTGATCTTTGCTCAACCATTGGCCGCTCTAAATCATTACAGATTAACAGAGTTGGAAGGGACCTTGTAGGTCATCTAGTCCAACCCCCTGCCCAAGCAGGAGAACCTACACCATTTCTGAGAGATGGCAGTCCAGTCTCTTCTTGAAAGCTTCCAGGGATGAAGCTCCCACAACTTCCAAAGGCAACTTCTGTTCCATGGGTTGATGGTTCTCACTGTCAGAAAGTTCCTCCTCATTTCCATGTTGAATCTCTCCTTGTTCAGCTTCCATCCATTATTTGTTGTCTGGCCTTTGGGTGCCTTGGAAAATAGCTTGACCCTCTCCTCTCTGTGGCAGCCCCTCAAATATTGGAAGATGGCTATCCTGTCTCCCCTGGTCCTTCTCTTCACTAGACTCTCTCCAGGTCATGGAGGACTGTGTCTCAGATTGTCTTCTTGGCTATCCTTCTTCTCTCCACTTCCCAAAGTCACAACATTTGAAGAACGCAAAGGCTATTTTTAAGTCAGAGCTCTCTGACTTTGAAGGAGAAGGTCCTTGAGACCAGGACCTTAGGAGATCATCATACAGGTAGTCCTCAGCTTATGGCATTTCAGAGTTACAACAACACTGGAAAAATGACTTGCAACTGGTCCTCACACTTATGACTGTTGCAGCATCCCCACTGCCATGTGATCAAAATTTCAGGACCTTGAGAATCGGTGTTGTGGTCTCTTGGCCGCCAGCCCCTCCAGCAGCCGAATCAGAGGAGGAGGAGGAGGCCTGGGAGTCAGGGCCAGAATCAAGGCAACCTGAGAGCTCCGAGGGGGAAGAGGGAGAGAGAGAGAGAGAGAGAGAGAGAGAGAGAGAGAGAGAGAGAGAGGGAGGGAGGGAGAGGGAGAGAAGGGAGAGAGAAGAGGAGAGGAGAGAGAGAGAAAGAAGAGAGAAGAGAAAGAGAGAAGAGGGGAGAGGAGAGGGGAGAGAGAGGAGGGAGGGAGAGAGAGGGGAGAGAGGGAGAGGGAAGGAGGAAAGGAGGGAGAGAGGGAGAGAGAGGAAAGAGAGAGAAGAGGAAAGACAGAGAGAGGAGAGAGAGAGAGAGAGGGAGGGAGAGAAAAGAGAGAGAGAGAGGAGAGAGAGAGAGAGGGAGAGGCGGAGCCTGGGCAGTCCGTCAGCCCTCAGATGGAGAGTCAACAGCCCCCAGGTCTGGAGGTGGCTGATGAGGAAGAGGAGGAATAGTTGGGTCCAGTGCCTGACACGCAGATGCACAGAAGGCAGAGGAGAGGAGAGCAGTGGAAATCTATGGGCCGGTCCTTGGGACGGAAGAGCCACTGCTACTAGCAAAGCCCCATTCTAACTCTGGGGATAAAAGGCAGGAGGTGGAGATGAATAGATGTGGCAGACAACTATTCATCTCCGGGCTGGCCAGATTTCAGTAGGTTCTGACCAATTCCGGAGAACCAGCAGCGGAAATTTTGAGTAGTTCGGAGAACCGGTAAATACCACCTCTGACTGGCCCCCACCCCCATCTATTCTCTGCCTCCCGAGTCCCAGTTGATCAAAAGGAAATGGGGTGAGAATGGAGATTTTGCAATATCCTTCCCCCAGGAGTGGGGTGGGAATGGAGATTTTATAATATCCTTCCCCTGCCACGCCCACCAAGCCACGCTCACCAAGCCACAACCACAGAACCGATAGTAATTTTTTTTTTTGAAACCCACCACTGATGCACAGGGAGTTGCGAGATATGCAGATGCCCCCAAAAATACCCAGGAGAGGATGTCGTCCTTCTCCGCACCTTCCAGTCATCAGCCTTTCAGAGGAGGCCCAGAAGCTGCCCTAGGCATTGGGGGTGAAGAGCTGCCTGCCTGCCTGATGGCAAACCCCCTCCCCACCCCTCAGGAAACCAGCTTTTTAATTCCGTGTGCTTGGCTGATTTTCCCTTCATGCAATATTGAAAAGGCTGCTCCGAGACATGCATCAGCGGCTTGGCCGGGGCCCATAATGGATTGCTGAACTCTCTTCGCTGTGACAACTCTGCTCCCACGATCTCTTACGCAGGGTGGCTTCACTCCCAGGCAGTTCAGGTTTCACCCCTTGGGCTTTAATGGCTGGGGGAGCCGGGGTGTGTGTGAGCCGAAGCCAAAAGCAAGACCGGCTGGCATCGGGAGGGTTCTCGCGCCAAGCCAATAGTACGTGTTTAATTGATCGATCCGTTAATTCGGAGCCTGGGAGGGCGCAAGGCTGTTTACCTAGGGTGCATTTCTCAAGATGTCTACCTCTCTCCCTTTTCTGATCTCCTAAGGCAGGGGTGTCAAACTCGACTTCATTGAGGGCCCAATCAGGGTTGTGTTTGACCTTGTGTGTGTGTGTGTGTGTGTGTTAGGTGTGGCTGGGGTGGGCATGGTCAGCTCAACGTCGCTCATGTCGGCACCTGTGGTGGCCAAATGCTAAGGCAGGACTTCCCTCAGACCCTCCCTCACTCTCATTGTAATCTCCCTTCCTTCCTTCCTTCCTTCCTTCCTTCCTTCCTTCCTTCCTTCCTCCCTTCCTCCCTTCCTCCATCCCTCCCTCCCTCCCTTCCTTCTGTCCTTCCATCTCTTTCTCTATCTTTCCTTCCTTCCTTCCTTCCTCTCTTCCTTCCTTCTGTCCTTCCATCTCTTTCTCTAACCTCCCTTCCTTCTGTCCTTCCACTCTTTCTCTTTCCTTCCTTCCTTCCTTCCTTCTCTTTCTCTATCCTTCCTTCCTTCTGACCTTCCATCTCTCTCTCTTGGTGGGCTTGGCGTGGTCAGCAATAGGCTGACTCTGTAAACTGCTTAGAGAGGGTTGGAAAGCACTGTGAAACAGTATTTAAGTCTATTCCTTCCTTCCTTCCTTCCTTCCTTCCTTCCTTCCTTCCTTCCTTCCTTCCTTCCTTCCTTCCTTCCTTCCTTCCTTCCCTCCCTCCTCCCTCCCTTCCCCTTTCTTCTTCCTTCCCCTCT
This sequence comes from Pantherophis guttatus, assembly GCF_029531705.1. The sequence continues at coordinate 4,487,500 of NW_026844102.1, forward strand.
TTCTTTCTTTCCCCTTCCTTGCTCTCCTCCTATCTTTCCTTCCTTTTCTTTCCTTTTTCCCTTTCTCCTTTCCTGTCCCTTCCTGCATGCTCAAATGTGAAATGGGAAACATTTCTCCTTTTGTTTTCTTTTTAGTTTGTTTCACTAGCCCTCTGTTAGCAGAAAAAGGAACCAACCTGGGAGAGCTGCGCGCGTGCCTTTCATGCATGCACCCAGCCTCAAAAATGTGGCAAATGTGGCTTAGTGCCAGGGCGGATGGGTGGGTGATCTCCACTACCAGTTGGCCCGAACCAGTCCGAACCGGCTTAATACCACCCCTGGCTGAGATGCTGAACTTTAAAACAGGGGTAAAATCCAGCAGGTTCTGACAGGTTCTGGAGAACCGGTAGTGGAAATTTTGAGCAGTTCGGAGAACCGGCAAATATCACCTCTGGCTGGCCCCAGAGTGGGGTGGGAATGGGGATTTTGCAGTATCCTTCCCCTGGAGTGGGGAGGGAATGGGGATTTTGCAGTATCCTCCCCCTGGAGTGGGGAGGGAATGGGGATTTTGCAGTATCCTTCCCCTGGAGTCGGGAGGGAATGGGGATTTTGAATATCCTTCCCCTGGAGTCGGGAGGGAATGAGGGTTTTGCAATATCCAGGAGTGGGAGGGAATGGGGATTTTGCAATATCCTTCCCCAAAGAGTGGGGAGGGAATGGGGATTTTGCAATATCCTTCTCCCAGGAGTGGGGAGGGAATGGGGATTTTGCAATATCCTTCCCCAAAGAGTGGGGAGGGAATGGGGATTTTGCAATATCCTTCCCCCAGGAGTGGGGAGGGAATGGAGGAGTTGCAATATCCTTCCCCTGCCACACCCACCAAGCCACGCCCACTAAGCCACACTACACCTACCAAGCCACGCCCACAGAACCGGTAGTAAAAATAATTTGGATTTCACCACCGCTTTAAAGCTCCCCTATGCTGAATCAGGAGTCCACTAACTGGCAAGGTTGGGAGGCTGCAAGCTGAAGCCTTCGGAGGTATAAAAAGCCATTTATTTCTTCTCCCTGGCAGTGGGCAATCAAACTGTTTAGCATGACTTCATTCTTGTCTGTAATAAAGATTCTAATCCAGCCGAATCATGTCTGGGAAGACTTCAGCCAAGCTGCTCTGGCTGTGAAAGGATCAGGAAAAGGGTGATTTACTGCTAAGTCCAGATCGGAGAAGCAGATGAATGGAGTTATAAAATTGGCCCGTTGTTTTGCACAGGAGGAAAAAGACTCGGGGATTGTAGAAAGCAAAACACGGAGGCCTTAACCCTGCCAAGCTTCAAAGCTTCTGTTTTATCTCTTGGGGAATTCATGACACCTCTCCAAACCAGCCTCCCTCCAGGGCTAAATCTGCCCCTTTGTAGAATACCCCCTGTCTGTTGACAGTTGTATATCCCAGCTCACATATATTGACACGATCCAGCTTGGCCTCAAAATAACAAAAACCAACATTGTCCCATGAAGGAGAGGACAATTAACCAGTGGAAAAAGCTTGCCACCAGAAATCGTGGGCTCTCCATCACTGGAGGTTTTAAAGAGGAGACTGGACAGTCACTTGTCTGACATACAGTAGTATAAGTTCTCCTGCTTAAGCAGGGGGTTGGACTAGAAGACCTCCAAGGTCCCTTCCATATCTGTTCTGTTCTGTTCAATTCTTTCCTTATGGATTGCAGGAATTGGTTATGTCTAGTTTAATGAAAAGAAGGACTAAGGGTGATAGGGATAGCAGTGTTCCCATATCTCAGAAGTAAGGCCACACTTGGAATCCTGCATCCAGTTTTGGTCGCCACGATGTCCAAAAAGATGTGGAGACTCTAGAAAGAGTGCAGAGAAGAGCAACAAAGATGATTAGGAGACTGGAGCCTAAAACATACGAAGAACGGTTGCAGGAACTGGGTATGTCTAGTTTATTGAAAAGAAGGACTAGGGGAGACATGATAGCAGTCTTCCGATATCTCAGGGTTGCCACAAAGAAGAGGGAGTCAAGCTATTCTCCAAAGCACCTGAAGGCAGGACAAGAAGCAACGGATGGAAACTAATCAAGGAGAGAAGCAACTTAGAACTAAGGAGAAATTTCCTGACAGTTATAACAATTAATCAGTGAAAAAACTTGCCTCCAAAAGTTGTAAATGCTCCAACATGGAAGTTTTTATGAAGATGTTGGATAATCATTTGTCTGAGGTGGTGTAGGGTTTCCTGCCTGGACTAGAAGACCTCCAAGGTCCCTTCCAACTCCATTTGGAAGGGCCATTGCATTAAATTCCCCTCTTCTCTGTCCCTGCCACTGATTTTAACCAACATCGAATTTATAGCCGGGATTTTCTCAGGACATTCTTGCTTGTGCATTCACGGGTGGGGGAGGGGATGAAGGAGAGAGATAGAAAGAAAAAAGAAGGGGAGAGAGAGAGAGAGAGAGAGAGAGAGAGAGAGAGAGAGAGAGGAGAGAGAGAGAGAGAGAGAGATGCAAATAGTAAAGGATCAAATGCAGACCTGACACCCATCACCCAATAGAGAAGCCGCAAGAAATATTGATTTCCTAACCCCGGGAGCCTTGATCATTTTTGCAAGAAGGACAGTTAATCAGGTTGGCAGTGGCGTGAAGATCCTGGCAAAACAAATTAGAGTCCCATGCCGCACACGCACGTGTGCACAACACACAAACACACACACACACAGAGTCGCTCGCAGAATGTCAGGCGTGCGTGGGCAGAGGAATGTTGAATTGCCACGAGACGGCTGGCTCCCCTCCTTCCTTTTTAGTTCGCTTACTTCTTCCTGATTGCCTCTCCATTTGCTGATAAGGGTTGCGGGTTATTGGAAGCTCCCTGGTTCTTTCATTTTGGGGAGGGGCCAGGCAATATTTTCAGAGGTGGGGGTGGGGGAAATCAAGCAAGGCAAAGAAAGGAGATTTGGTCCCTTGGAAAAATCTATCTATTCTTATCTATCTATCTATCTTCTATCATCTATCTATATCTATCTCCATCGCTATCTATCTCTTTCTCTCTATCTATCATCATTATCTATCTACCCTGCCTATCATCTGTCTGTCTCATCTATCTATTTACCAATCTCCATCTCTCTCTTTCTCTCCATCTCTCCATCTCTCTCTCTCTCATCTCTCTCCCTTTCTATCTATCTACCTATCCATCCATCATCTATCCACCCACTCATCTATCCATCCATCGATCATCTACCCATCCATTCATTATCCATCTATCTATCCATCCATCCACCATCCATCTATCCATTCATCCATCATCTACCCACCCATTAATTTATCCATCTATCCATCTATCCATCTATCCATCTATCCATCATATCCATCTATTCTATCCATCCATCCATCCATCCAATCCATCCATCATCTATCACCCCATTCATTTATCCATCTATCCATCTATCCATCCACATCCACCTATCCACCTATCCATCTATCCACCTATCCATCTATCCATCTATCCATCCATCCATCCATCATCTACCCACCCATTCATTTATCCATCTATCTATCCTATCCCTCATCTACCCAGCCATTCATCTATCTATCCATCCATCCATCCATCCATCCATCCATCCATCCATCATCTACCCACCCATCCATCTATCCATCTATCTATCTATCTATCTATCTATCTATCTATCTATCCATCCATCCATCCATCTATCCATCCACCCATCTCTCTCTCTCTCTCTCTCCTCTCTATATCATCTCTCTTTCACATGTGAAAAATGTGCAAATGCTCTTTGGGGTTGGTTTCCTTGGGTGCCTTGATGTGTGTGTGATGGTGGGGGGGGGGGGGAGGCAATTCACCCAGGGATCCTCTGAAGGAGAAGCAGCTGCAACTGGGAAAAACACTCCTGCTTTCCCAAATCGTTTTCCCAGGAAAGCTGCAGGTAGGAACACCACAGAAAATAGCTTGTTATTATCCTCACCTTCCTAGCTTGTCTCTATTTTTGCACAATACCCTCTGACTGACCTTGTCTGATCTTGCAAAACAAAAATTACCAGAATCGGGTCTGGTTGGTGCCTGAAAGCAAAGCCCGGAGGAAATGTTTGGTCTGTTTGCTAACTTAGAAGTAAAAAAATAAAACAAAATCTTGAAAACATGTAGCACCAAACCCATTTCTGCATGGCTGAGGAGGAAACCCTTTCTATCCATTAACTCCTCAGGAGCTGAGCAAATCCCGGTGCTGGCATTCCTGTTTTTTCCTCCCTCCCAATTTGCGATGGCTTTTCTAAGAAAAGGAACAAATATATAATGTAGAAAGTTAACTCGGCCATGGCCAAAATCTTGGGGAACCAACCAGCTTTTCCTGCTGTCATTCCCTTTAATACGGATCCTACAAAGCTCTTAATTAATTGGAGGAAATATAGGATCTCCAATTATATCTGAGACCACACCGATCATCCTTAGACTTACAATAATTTGCTTAGTGACCGTTGAAAGGTTCAAAGGCACTGAAAAAAAATTGTGTCCTATGACTGTTTTTCGCAGTTGCAACTTTGATCTTGATTCAATCCCTCTGTTAATGCAATTTAGGTTTGCATTGGGTTTTTTGGCTGTGGCTGAACACTGCTGGTCCCATCCATGCAGCAATGGGGATAAACTTGAATAAACAAGCTTATTTGAAGCTTAGAACTAATCTAAACAGAGGGAGAGAATCAAGATCACGTGAAGTGTTAATCCCACTTTATAATGCCTTGGTAAGGCCACGCTTGGAATATTGCATTCAGTTTTGGTCGCCACGATGTAAAAACAATGTGTAGACTCTAGAAAGAATGCAGAGAAGAGCAACAAAGAGGATTAGGGGAATGGAGGCTAAAATATATGAAGAACGGTTGCAGGAACTGGGTATGTCTAATTTGATGAAAAGAAGGACTAGGGGAGACATGATAGCAGTCTTCCGATATCTCAAGGGCTGCCCAAAGAAGAGGGAGTCAAGCTATTCTTCAAAGCACCTGAAGGCAGGACAAGAAGCAATGGGTGGAAATTAATCAAGGAGAGAAGCAACTTAGAACTAAGGAGAAATTTCCTTACAGTGAGAACAATTCATCAGTGGAACAACTTCCCTCCAGAAGTTGTAAATGCTCCAACAGTGGAAGTTTTAAAGAAGATGTTGGATAACCATTTGTCTGAAGTGATGTAGGGCATCCTGCCTAAGCAGGGGGTTGGACTAGAAGATCTCCAAGGTCCCTTCCAACTCTGTTATTCTATTCTATCTTTTCTTTAAAAAAAAAAATCTCAATCCTGATACTCAAATTAGAACCAACACGAATGAGAGAGAACCTCTTCAGATGGGCTGTTCCTGAGTTTCCCCACTCACAGTTTGGCTATCGAATAGATCAAGACAAACAATATTTTTTTTTAAAAATCATTATTTGCTTAGAAGTACCAATGATATGAATAATATTTGACCAAAAGCCAAGAGCTCTGCTGTTTGGTTTATTGATTTCATTATGCTAATTAATTCCTTTGTTTTTTTTAAAAGCTCCGCTTTGCCCCTTTTCTGCTTCTCTGTAGATTTCTAAAAGAATTCTAGATCCTTCTTTTCCTGCCCAGAAAGTTCTATGCATAAAAAAAGCAATTTGCTTTTGAGGAGGAGGAGAGAGAGAGAGAGAGAGGGAGGGAGGGAGGAGAGAGAGAGAGAAGAGAGAGAGAGAGAGACAGAGAGAGAAAGAAAGAAAGAACGAATTATAATTATGCTTTAAATATCCAATCTTTTGTCCCCGGCTGGATGAAAAATCTCCTTTGATAATAAGAGTTAGTTTTAGCTGCTCTTGATTTTTAAAGGCAGATCAGGGTGGAGTTTCCTCTCTTCCTTCCTAAACAGGCAGCTGAAACTGGGTGAAACATATGGGAGTTGCTCAGAAAGATTTCTCTTATTTTAACATCTGTTTCTACGGAAACTGCTTCTCTGGTGCCCTCTCAGCACTAACAGCTCAACTGCCAGGCAAGAATTTCCTCCCTGCGCTGGAACTCAAATTTAATGGACTTTTTTTTGCTGGAAGATATCGATAGAGCAGATACAGAAAACAATTGCATTTTTTCCAAGTTTTCATTTCTCTCTTCTTCCTCTTGTAATGCTTCCTAACCTTGGTGCAGCGTCAACTTCCCAAGGCAAGTTGGCTGGTCTCATCTACGTCCCTTTCTCTTCAACCCAGGCATCTCTGCTTCCTGAAAACACTGGACAAATCTCTTTGCTTAGCCATGAAAGCATGTTGGGTGACTTTAGGCCAATCACCAAGAGATGGTGAGTTCTAGTCCCACCCTAGGAATGAAAACCAACTGGATGACTTTGGGCTGATCACCAGGAAACCATGAGTTCTAGTCCCACCTTAGGCATGAAAACCAACTGGATGACTTTGAGCCGATCACCGGGAAACCATGAGTTCTAGTCTTAGCATGGAAGCCAACAGGTCACTTTGGGCCGATCACAGGAATCCGGAGTTCTAGTCCCAGCTTAGGCATGAAAACCAACTGGATGACTTTGAGCCGATCACCAGGAAACCATGAGTTCTAGTCCCATCCTAGACATGAAAGCCAACCAGGTCACTTTGGGCGATCACCAGGAAAACGTGAGTTCTAGTCCCAGTTTAGGCATGAAAACCAACTGGATGACTTTGAGCCGATCACCAGGAAACCATGAGTTCTAGTCCCTTAGGCATGGAAGCCAACCAGGTCACTTTGGGCCGATCACCAGGAAACCGTGAGTTCTAGTCCCAGTTTAGGCATGAAAACCAACTGGATGACTTTGAGCCGATCACCAGGAAACCATGAGTTCTAGTCCCATCTTAGCATGAAAGCCAACCAGGTCACTTTGGGCCGATCACCAGGAAACCGTGAGTTCTAGTCCCAGCTTAGGCATGAAAACCAACTGGATGACTTTGAGCCGATCACCAGGAAACTGTGAGTTCTAGTCCTACTTTTGGCATGAAATCTGGCTGGGTGTCTTCGGGCCAGGCATTCTCTCAGTCCAGCTCCACTCACAGGGTGGTTATAATAAAGAACAGGATACAAATAATAAATAAATAACTTTATTGTCATTGTATGTGTACACAGTATACCCATACAACGAAATTCACTTAACACCCAAAGACCAGGTCCAACACACATAATAATCCCCAAACACTCTCCCACCCACCACAAATTCTCCACCCCTTCATCAAATAAAAATAGCCTCTTGTAGGTTTCTCTACAAGGGCCACACCTAAAGAAGCAGATCGGCACCTGTCTGCCAATTGCGAAGGTCTTGACATGCAGCTGCCAAGGGCTTTGCAGCCGGTGTTTGTGAGGCTGCTGTTCAACCATGAGGAGCAACTGATGACAGTTGCCGTTCCGGTGTCTGATCAACGTCCCCTCCAATGCGAGAACGGCTTTAATCCTCCCTGGGATTCAGCTGCGTCTCTAAGCAACAGTGAGGGAAGACTTTGCCCAGACTTGCTCTCGGAAAGAGTCTTCCCCAGATCCGTGGCTGAAGATCCTCAGATGTTGACCGTTCAGATTCCCATGGATGGGAAAGACGTGGGAAGAATAGGCCAGCTTCTCATATATAGATATACAGAGAGAAAGAAAGAAAGAAAGAAAGAAAGAAAGAAAGAAAAGAAAGAAAGAAAGAAAGAAAGAAAGAAGAGATGAGTGCATCCAGGCTTGCTAAACTTAAGAAAGCTAGCCAGGTTTAACACCAACCAAGCTTAGCCATCGTGTAGGAATGCAGCTTACAGCTCGTTCACCAGCTGTGGATTTCCTGCAGTATATAAGAGACGAGTCCCTAAGGTGTAAATATTATCCAGATTTAAGCTTGCTTTATTTGCGCCTTTCCTTCATCAAAAGAAAGAAAACTAGATGCTCACCATTTTGCGACACCTATAGAAGCTTCACCTTTGGACACAAAAGTCTTTACCATGGATAGAATAGAATGAATGAGCTGGAAGGGACCTTTGAGGCCAGCCCCCCTCAAGCAGGAGAACCTATACTATTTCAGATAAGTGACTGCCTAGTTTCGTGATGGCGAACTATGGCACGCGTGCCACCTGTGGCACGCGGAGCCATATCGGTGGCACGCAAGCATTGCGCTAGCTCAGCTGCAGCAGCCAAACTGATTTTCAGGCCTTCCAGCCTACCAGAAGTCAGGAAAAAGGCTGTTTCTGGCCTCCACCTCCGTGGGGGTGAGGAAGGCCGTTTTTCGCCCTCCCAGGCTCCAGAGGCTTTCTAGGAGCCTGGGGAGGGCAAAAACAGCCTTCCCCATCCACCCAGAGCAGAAGCGGCCATTTGCCAACTTCCGGTGGAACAGGAAGGCCCATTTTTCACTCTCTCCAGGCTCCAGAAGTTTTCTAGGAGCCTGGGGAGGGCAAAAATGGCCTTACCCACCCCCCGGAGGCCCTCTGGAGGCTGGAAACGGCCCAGGGCGCATTGAATTATGGGTGTGGGCACGCACGTGCATGACCTACCCAGATTTTGGCACATGACGGCAAAAAGGTTAGCCATCACTAGCCTAGTCTCTTCTTAGAAACATCTTATTGGAATGATTGTTTGATCACCTTCTTTTCTTTGAATTCGTGTTGCTAATTCACTAAACTCTGGAGAAGCAGTCTGGGACTTCATCGTACATGGTGGATCCCAGATTTTCTTTTTTTTTGGTCCATCAAACCCACAAATGCCACAGCCAGAAGAAGTTTCTCTGTGCGTTTCTCCCAGCTCCAGGAAGCGAAGATCAGAGGCAGAGGTCCTGCAACTTGGCAGATCTGCTAAAATAAAAATGCACAGAAGTCCTTTATCTCTTACCACTGAGAAGTAACCGGCTCCTAGTTGGTTAGGGGCAATGGTGGGATTCAGATAATTTAACAACCAGTTCTCTGCCCTAATGACCAGCTGGGTAGGCGTGGCTGGGTGGTCATGTGACGGGGTGGGCGTGGCCACCTCGACATCACTCACATCGAGGTGTACCTCATCTCACCCAGCCTCTCCTCTCCTCACCATGCCCAACCCTGCCTCATCCCTCCGCTCCCAGTCACTTCTTGTCACACCCAGGTACTCGCCTTGCCATCCAGCCGGGTGAGCGGTTGGGTGGGCAGGTGAGCAGGTGGGCGGTGAGTTGAGGAGTGGCTTGGAGGGGAGGGGAGAGGTGTGGCAAGGCACGCAATTAAGCTGGTTCACCGAACTGCACAAAAAGTTAGCTACCAGTTTTACCGAACCTGTGCGAACCGGCTGAATCCCGGCTGAATGGGACACGAGCAGAAGGAGATGTGGGAAGTGAAATCTGGGACTGTTACCTCTAAGGTTTACAGTGTGCAATTTTCTGTTTCTAATTAGGGCTTTTCCAGCATCTGTAATCAACTAGCTTACGGAAGTACCATCCCTTTGAATCTTTGCCACCTCTGAGTTTTAAATAAGAGGCTGGATGTTGCTTGTCTCAAGAGCCTTCTGACTTAACTGCCAGTTACTGCATGAATAGAACTAAAGATCTGAATTGCTGTCACATGTTTTCTATCTTCTATCAGAGTCCTTCTTGAGTTGTTCTGGCCAATCTGCTCTTCCAGTATCAAAATTTGTGAGAGGCAGTGAAATGCCCACTGGGTGCAAACAAGTATTTGCCTTCTTCACTTACTTCTGTCTGTAGACCAAAGGTAATGGCTCAGTGGATGTAAGTACTCTAATACTTGTGCTCTCCTTAGATTCAGCTCATCTGGTGACTGTATTTGCATCTCTATGTAGTTTATTTGGGACGATACATAGGAGTTTCCCAGGAGTTTTGGAGAGTTTTCAACTAAGCTATTACATTTTTTAATAATTTTGTATCGGTGGAGGGAATCAGCCAAAATTGATTAGGGAGAGTTATTTGCTAATAAGGCTTGAACAGGAGCTAGGCAGAACAAGGAGAACATCTACTAATAACAGGCCTTCGTTCTAGATCTGAGGAACCAAAAGTTCTTCCCTCTAAAACAGCGGTCACCAACTGGGGGTCCGTGAGAAAATTTTGGTGGTCTGCAGAAAAATTATTTGCATTTTTTATATTGCACTAAATCAGGGGTCCTCAAACTACGGCCCCTGGGACGGATACGTGCAATGAATGTTTGTGTTGCTGCAGAGAGTATCTGTGTGTTTTGCTAAGCAACGTATCTATTCGCTGTCTGGTCCGTTGCACTACGTTGCAGAGGGCAGTTTTACCCTCAACACTAAGCTTCTTTAGATGAGAAGTGAAACGTTTTCAAGGAATAAAACCAAGAAAATCCAGTTGCCTTTTGGGAAAAAAAGTTCCTTTGGGACAACCATGTCCTGGATGATTGAGAATCTCCATAGAAGATTCTTCATGCCACTCTTACTTCAACCTTCTCCCAAGTCACCTATGAACGGGCTGGACTACAACTCCCAGAATAATGTTATCCTGCTAGCTGGGATTGGTGCTCGCCATAGCCTAACACCTCTAACTTGGGGACGGCTCATTGAGGGAACATGATGAATTTAATCGCATGTCAGCGGTTGAAAAGGAAAGCAAGCCATACTCTGCAAAACATATGCTGGGTTCCTGATGAGATATTGATTGATGTTGACTTGTGTAGGATTTTTTTCCCCCCTCTCTCAAAAGGCAAGAGAATAAAGTGATTAATCTTTCTCAGTTCTTCCCCTGCCCCCCCAAAAGTGACTCATGGCTCATTCCAGGAGGCCCACATTTTGCTCTCACCAGCAACTTGTTCCAGCAAGCATGAAGATGTTCTTGGAAGTTGGTGGCCAAGAAATGAGAAAGAACTTGGCTTCTTCAGCATTCTGCATCTGTGTCTCTTGACCTTGCTCTCCAGCCTACTCCTCTTAAATATGAATAGAATAGAATAACAGAGTTGGAAGGGATTTTGGAGGTCTTCTAGTCCAACCCCCTGCTTAAGCAGGAAACCCTACACCACTTCAGACAAAGGGTTATCCAACATCTTGTTAAAAACTTCCAGTGTTGGGGCATTCACAACTTCTGCCGGCAAGTTGTTCCACTGATGAATTGTTCAATTGTGTTGGCTTTTTTGGCAACTGCAGCACACGGCTGGCTCATATTTAATTAGTGATTGTCCACTAGGACTCCAAGATATGGTATTAGTATTCATGGAAACATCTCCTTTGGATCTGGGGAAGGATGGGGATTTGGCATGGGAAGTCTTGAGCAGGTTTCCTTTTGGGAGGTTCTTCCACCTGCCATCCATTCACACTTTCCCCCTAACAGTTACTTTAAAATGAAAGCCCCCCCCCCGCTCTATGGTTATTGACCCTGACTTGCCAAGAGGCTGTGCAAAGCCTTCTCGGGTACTTTTCCAGTTCTACCTGGAGATGTCTACCTGGATGGAATTAATCTGCAAACCTTCCGTCCTAAAGGTGAAGGGAAAGGTTCCCCTCACTCATATGTCCTAGTTGTTCCTGACTCTAAGGGGCGGTGCTCATCTCCGTTTCAAAGCCGAAGAGCCAGCGCTGTCCGAAGACGTCTCTGTGGTCATGTGGCCGGCATGAATAAATGCCAAAGGCGCACGGAACGCTGTTCCCTCCCACCAAAGGTGGTCCCTGTTATTCTACTTGCATTTTTTACATGCTTTTGAACTGCTAGGTTGGCAGAAGCTGGGACAAGTCACGGGAGTTCACCCCATTACTCGGCACTAGGGATTCGAACCGCTGAACTGCCGACCTTTTGATCGACAAGCTCAGTGTCTTAGCCGCTGAGCCACCGCGTCCCTACCTTCTGTCCTACAGCTTTCTATTAGCATCTTGAAAAGATCCCAGGATTCCTTACAGGATTCAAAGAACCCAACCCACTTGAGCAGCAATGAAAGTTTGAGATTGAAGTTCTGTAATTTACAAGACTGGGTTATTTTTTTTAATATCTGGTTTCTCCAGGTAAGAAGTTCTGAACCTGAATGAATCCACAAGCTAGGCTTTGTTATTCTTTGCTCTTTTTTTTTTTTAAAGAATGGACACCTTAATATAAATTCATTTATTCAGTGCATGGTTGTATACAACAAATAATAAACATCTCCTTTGTACAAAGCGACCGGAAACAGCTCATCCTGGCCCCAGATCTGCTTTGTACACGTTATCTTTGACAGAGAGCAATGCACAAAATCTTAAACAGTTCATGCAACTTCTGAAGCCGGTCTCCAACTTCCCTCTCATGCAAGAGATATGATGAACTAAACAGAAACTTAACTTTCTCTCTCTCCCTCCCTCCCTGGTTGCATTACTTCTGTTTCTTTAAAAAAACAAAAACAAAATCCAACAACAACAGAGAAGGAAAATACAATGCCAGCCTCTTGCAAATAGAAAATAAGGATTCAAGAAGGGGAATCCTTGGTGCTCTCGAAGATTTTCTTGCAAATGTTCCATAACCCAACTATCATCATCATCTTCATTGATGTTGGATAATGGAGCTGGATCTGGCCTGATGATGTTACCTAGTTGGGTCATGAAAGGTCTACAAGAAAGCTCAGTGAGCACCAAGGACCCTACGGTTCAAGCCTGAACTACAAATATTCCTATCTATTGGATTCAGAAAGGTTCCCATGCGGTGACCGATCCTTGAACTTTTTCTTCTTCCACCAAGATCTACCCAATTTCCAGCCAGATTTTGGGGAACACCCCCCCCATCCTTTCCTGTCTTAACAGCTTCTCCTCTCTCAAGGCAAGACCAGGAGAGATTAACCATCATCTCCCTTCCTTCAATCCCAGTCACTTCAACAGGCTGGATTGCAATTCCTTTCCGCGTTAAGACTTTTTTCCCCCAACTTATCCGTGGATAACCTTCAACTCTCTCCACCCCAAATTTTCAGGGAAGCAAAAAAAAAAAGGAAAGATGTTTACAAATAAGATGTCATGATTTTCCCTTTTATAAAAACGGAGTTAAGTCACTTTAGTTCCACAGTTTCTGTCTTTAGAAAAATGAAGGTACGTTCCACAGGTTTTGCGTTCGTTTTTGTGGGTTTTTTTAAATATGATGCACAAAATTAAGGATAAAAAAAAAAAAAAAAAAAGAAGAAAGAAAAAAAGAAAAAAAAGAAAGAAAAGAAAAAAGGACATCTACATTGTGGGAAGAACTCGATTCAGCCTGTTTTTTTAAAAATAATTATTTTCCACAGACGGGGAAATTAACACACACCTCGGTTCCTACAGACTGGGGGATTAGCATGAGGGCTTGGAAAGGATGACTACAAATCTATAAAAAAACAGTATATATCTCAGTGTGTGTTAAAATCACAAGAACACTTTTTGTTTTGTTTCGTTTGCTGGAGCCTGAGATTTACTGCGATCCGGCTCCAAAACCTGATTTATTGATTATTTTTTTCCCTCAAGATTACACTAGCATATTAGCAGGATTTTGCTTTGCTTGTAAAGACACAGCTCAAAACCCCTTCCAGAGAAGAGAGACCCCCCCCCCAAAAATTAAAAATAAAATAAACCCAAAGAAAAATAAAGAAAAAAAAGAGAGATATATTCAGATTTCTTTTCCTGACCAAGCTTTATGATATATAAAATGGTAAACTAAAAACAAAAAAAAACAAAAAAACAGAGGGCATATGGAGTCCTCCTTCCCTCTCTGAACCATTGATATATAAAACATTAAATATTGAAATTTCCCTCAAAGAGCAAAGGAAAAATGAAAGAAGGAAGGAAGGAAGGAAGAAAGAAAGAAAGAAAGAAAGAAAGAAAGAAAGAAAGAAAGAAAGAAAAAAAATATTTGACAGGATTTCTGTCTCGGTTAGAAAGCCAAAATGTGTTTTTAAATATTGTGGGATTTTTTTAATTTATTTTTTTGTCCCCCCCCCCAAAAGAGGGTAGGTGAAGATAAGAAGTAAAAGCAAACTCAATGCGAGATCATTGCTTCATATTTGTCTGGCTAGGCCCGTGTTTGCGTTTTACATCACTGAGGGGGGAATCTTTCCTTCAACACGAATCATTGACGGTGATTTGGGGACCTCCGGAAAGTCCAAAAGTAGCTGATCAAAGGCCAAGAGACTTTATCCCAGTTTGTTGGCTTGTCGGGAAGGGCTGAATGGTAGGTGTGTTTGTTTGTTTGTTGGTTTTTGCAAAAATAAGGACTCCACAGCAGATCTAGAGGTAAAAAAAAGTCCCCAAGCGATGCTTCTTCTCTCCTCTAGCTTCTCCGTCCTGGCTACGTCGATTCGTTATGGCTCATAGATTTGCCGCCATTCAACGCTCCCGAAACGCTTCTGCTTTTCGTCGGGGTTCCACTGCCAGACCGTGAGAATTCGGTAAGGTCATGGAGGGAGGGTTCTTTGTACATGGCCACTGGGTGGAAGGAGGAGAAAGGAAAGTCAGAGAAGAATCACAGACGGGGTCTCCTGCTTAAGCAGAGGGTTGGGCTCGAAGACCTCCACGATCCCTTCCACTCTTGTTATTCTATTTATTATTCTATTCTATTCTATTCTATTCTATTATTCTATTCTATTCTATTCTATTCTATTCTATTCTATTCATTATTTCATTCCATCTTTTCTTCTTTTCTTTTCTTTTCTTTTCTTTCCTTTCCTTCTTTTCTCTTTTCTATTCCATTCCATATTTTCTATTCTATTCTATTCTCTATTCTATTCTATTCTATTCTATTCTATTCTATTCTATTCTCTATTCTCTATTCTCTATTTATTCCAATCTCTCTTCTCTTGTCTTGTCTTGTCTTGTCTTGTCTTCGCCTCTATTTATTCTATTCTATTCTATTCTATTCTATTCTATTCTATTCTATTCATTTCATTCCATCTTTTCTTCTTCTTTTCCTTTCTTTTCTTTTCTTTTCTTTTCTTTTCTTTTCTTTTCTTTTCTTTTCTATTCCATTCCATATTTTTATTCTATTCTATTCTATTCTATTCTATTCTATTCTATTCTATTCTATTCTATTCTATTCTATCTATTCTATTCTATTCTATTCTATTCTATTCTCATTTATTCCTCTCTTCTTCTCTCTCTTCTCTTTCTTCTCTTCTCTTCTCTTCTCTTCTTTCTTTCTCTTTCTTCTCTTTCTCTCTGTCTTGTCTTGTCTTGTCTTCGCTTCTATTCTATTCTATTCTATTCTATTCTATTCTATTCTATTCTATTCTATTCTATTCTATTCTATTCTATTCTATTCTATTCTATTCCACTCCACTCCATTCCATTCCATTCCACTCCACTCCATTCCATTCCATTCCACTCCATCTATTCTATGCTATGCTATGCTATGCTATGCTATGCTATGCTATGGCTATGCTATGCTATGCTATGCTATGCTATGCTATGCTATGCTATGCACACACACACAGAGAGCAAAAGATAAACAAGATTCAATGGAGCAGAAGATAAAGGCCAAGCCTCCAATAAACTCCCAAAGCCCCTCTTAGAGAAATGCAAAAAGGATTCTCAAGCACCCCGAGATCAGGGGTCGTATTCACTTACTTTCCCTACTGGTTCGCAAATGTGAGCGTACATGCGCTTTGCTCACGGAGTGCCTTCCGTGCATGCACCCGGTCTCAAAAATGTGCCTAAATAGGACAGCATAGAGCTGGGGTGGGGGTGGGGGTGGGTGGATGGGCCCACCTCCGATTTCCGCTACCAGTTCGTGTGAACCGATCCGAACCGGCTGAATACCACCTCTGCCCGAGATCAAAACAGCAGGAGGGAAAACAAACAAATTGTATTCAAAATTCTCTGCGAATAGCCGTGTAACATCGAAAGGGTGTTACCTTTTAGCGGTTTGGGAAGGAAGTGTGCCGCGGGCTTGTTTTTCTTCACGTGGTTTCCTTTCATGACTTCGCCTTCTTTGTTGAGACCTAAGTACCAACCTCTTCCCGATTGCATCTGCCGGTAGATCATGGAAGAATACGTGACGTAATAATTTTCAAAAACGGATTCTTTGAACTTGCATTCCGGTGTGAAGTGCTCCTGCAGGGAGAGGGTGGGGGACGGGAGCGGGGTGTCGGGGGTGGGAGAGGGAGGAGGAGGAAAGGAAAGAAATGAAAAGAAAAAAAAAGAGATCAATATTTGCACAAAGTCCCATCTGTTAATGCAGAAATGATTCGATCTTTTGCTGGCCTCAGCCTCCGCCCCTCCCTGTTCTTGCTCTGCTTTCCTTTCTCCATAATGTAGTTTGGGAGCAGATGGGCCCGTTGCATCTCCAGGCCATCACAACATCTAAAGTGAAGAAATATCGATCGGCAGGAGAATTTTGCTACTCCATCACGATTGGCAGTCGGGCACGGAGATGGGTGGTGGTGGGGAAAGGCGTTTCGTAGGGAGGTGGGGGAGGGAGAAATTAAGATCAAAGGATGGATGTCAAAAGCAAATGCTCTTTTTACCAAGTGGCTGATGTTAACGCAACATTTACCAGCCACCTCATTACGTTGCTATTATTTATTTATCATCTTTTATCGGACCGGCTGCAGACCAGGGTGCTTTGGAAAGCTCGCGAAGCTGACCGGGAGCCAACCTCAAATGAACCGTGATTGTTTGGCACCATGGACAGGGGTGAAATGCTCCCGGTTCGGACTGGATCGTCCGGTCCGAGAGAAACCTCTTGTGGAATTGAAGACTTAGTGTCCTCATCCTCGTTGTGTGGTGATGGCAGAAGGGGTAGAATTAGATGGTCCATCAGAGCAAGCAAGTCGATTGGCTGTCTTATCTATTTGGAAGCTTGGTTTTGGAGATCTGGATTGCAAAAATCCAAATAGACAGGCTAGATGGCCATAATACCACTTCTTCCTTCATTTATTTATTTTCTTCCACCATAAAAACAACCCTACTCTATGTGGACTCTAACTTTAACTGCTCTCCAAATTGCTCAGTGAACTTTTGTGATAGTATTGGACATTGATCTGGGAGTCCTTGAACCTAGTCTAGGGGTCGGCAACTTTAAACACTCAAAGGGCCACAAAGGTCTTAACCCAAAGCCCTCGTTCAATTCTGGAGCCAACCGGAAGACCGATTCCCCCACCATAGAGTCTCCTCCTAGCGCGGAATCCTTTTTCCTCTACCTGTCCTCACCGAAAGTCCTGTCAATTGTGGAGCCAATCAGCAACAGGGAGCCACAGCAGAGGGATGAAAGAGCCACATGCGGCTCCAGAGCCGCAGGCTGCTGACCCTTGACCTAGTCCAACAGCCTAACTATATTCCACAAACATTTTAATTTGATAACATTTTAGATCCAGGGGAAAAATCACGTTGGTATTACAGGTTCAGATTCCGATCGGCCAGTCACAGAATTGGTTTCCAGCAATACGGAATGTTGACTGGGAGTGGTGCGGTGGCCTAGAGGTGGAGCTCTCACCTCACAATCAGGAGGCTGTGAGTTCGATCCTAGGTAGAGGCAGATATTTCTCTCTCTGGGCACAGCGAGAATATTATCTGCTGAACAAAACTCCACATTGGCGACAGGAAGAGCATCCGGCCAGTAAACACTCTGCTAGCTCCATTCAGTAGCCCAGACTCCACCCCGCAAGGGATTATGGGGTCGTTAAAAGAAGATGACGAATACGGAATATTGACTAGTCAGATGGATTCTGACTTGGGATTTATATGTGCACAGTGTGTCGTGGATGTCCATCTATTTCAAATGCTTGCAGGTAAGTATTTCTTTAAGACACAGCATAAGGAGGCGACGACGGTATTCTTCGAGTCGCAAAAAAACAACAACAACAGAAAAACCACGCACTGAAGTAAACTGGTGGGAAGGAGATGGGACACCATGGAGCTCATCATCCAATTAAGAGCACTAAAAGAGAAGCCTGGAGCGTGTGGAGAAGGTGATTATAGCTTCAGTACAGTAATTTGCTGTGTTTGGGGACTACACAACTTGCTGCATTCAAAGATGGATGTTCAAATTAGGAGCTGAGCCACTCTGCTGTCACCGAGCCAATTTCTTTCCGAGGGCAACAATCTCAGCCCAAAGAACCGTTTCTGTAGACCGTGGCATCCTTCTGAGTTTCATTCACGCCCAGAAGCCAAAGGCTTGAATGCAAAACTACCCGAGGACATAGACAATCTTGACCACTTGGACTGGACGTCCAGAGGAACTTTGGAGGAACGGACCTGATGAGCTATCATCTGGTAGATGTCAGGGTTCCAAGTAACACCCCCAACGAAATCAAATTCCGAGGCTTGAAGTTCCTCAAAGCTCACTTGTCAGCGCTCCAAACTATGATTTCCCCAGCGCTGACATGAATGAGTGGGAAAGAGCCTGTTAGAAGTAGTAGCTTGACTTTTTCACCCAGTTCTTTCCCCCGGCAGATAACGTCACCTAGGTGATGGGAGGAGGGGGAAATTCCTGTGACTTGAAGTAACTGAGATGAAAGATGGACTTGGAAGATGGCCAATGAGACACTGAGATTTGAAGAATGGAAAGGGAGGGGTTTGGGATCAGAGGATCAGTTTCGGCTGCAAATGAGTTCAGGACTAGATCGTTATTCTTCAATAAATAAGAGATTTCATCAAAGACTTTGTGTTTGAGAATGAAATTTATTTGAGATAACATCGGAACCTGACATCACTTTTATTAGAGATGTCATATTGGCACATCTGGGAAAACCCGAATCTGAGAGCTTCCGGGTTTTCCTCACCCAAAAGAAAGTTCAAGTCCTTGCCCTTCACCCATATGTCCATCACATGAACCAATCAGGTACCCTCCAGAGCAGAAGATACCTCCTCATTCTTCTCAGCACACCTGCAGGGCACAATGGCCTTGACTTTCTAGAAAGAATGTTATTTTGACTACATATCCTCTTCACAGTCGAATTGGTGGCAGGCCTGAAGCCTGAAGTTTCAAAGATATAAAGATGGCTTCCAGGTCTGACAGTAGAACAGCTTGCCACACAAAGAGGTGCTTTCTTCTCAGTTGGGGATCGGCAGTCAGAGACACTGGATGGTCATCCCTCAGAAGTCTTCTACTGAGCCTGGTATTGAGCTGGAAGTTATACAAGATGAGCTCCAAGAATATTTATGAGAAGAAAGGGAAGAGAGGTCAAAGGTAATGGCCTTGATATTGGATACCTTTGAAAAATAAGGCCACTGATAATTAAATCTTCAAAAGCAACCGAGATGATGAGGGGACTGGAGGCTAAAATATACGATGAACGGTTGCAGGAACTGAGCATGGCTAGTCTAGTGAAGAGAAGGACCAGGGGAGACAGGATAGCAGTCTTCCAAAATTTGAAGGGCTGCCACAGAGAGGAAGAAGAGGGTCAAGCTATTTTCCAAAGCACCTGAAGGCCAGAGAAGGAATAATGGATGGAAACTGATCAAGGAGAGATTCAACCTGGAAATAAGGAGGAATTTCCTGACAGTGAGAACCATCAACCCATGGAAGAGAAGTTGCCTTCAGAAGTTGTGGGAGCTTCATCAATGGAAACTTTCAAGAAGAGATTGGATTGCTATCTGTCAGAAATGGTATAGGGCAGTGATGGCTAACCTTTTTTTGCCGTTGTGTGCCAAAAGCAGGGGGAGTGCGGGCAGGTCATGCCCTCCCCTTGCTTTTGGCACGCGATGGCATGGTGGGCATGTTAGGCTTGTTTTTCGCCTTCCCCAGGCTCGAGATGCTTTCTTGAAGCCTGAGGAAGGCGAAAATGGCCTTCTGGAAGCCGGAAACGGTCCATTTCCTGACTTTTGGTGGGACTGGAAGGCCCGTTTTTCACCCTCCCCAGGTTCCAGAGGCTTTCTAGGAGCCTGGGGAGGGTATAAATGGCCTTCCCCACCCCCTGGAAGCTGGAAATGGCCCATTTCCCAACTTCCAGTAGGCCCGGAAGGCCTGAAAATCAGCTGGCCAGCACGTTCATATGTGCTGGAGCTGAGCTAGGGCAATGCTCGCATGCCTACAGATATGGCTCTGTGTGCCACCTGTGGCACGCGTGTCATAGGTTTGCCATCGCGGGTATAGGGTCTCCTGCTTGGGCAGGGGGTTGGACTAGATGACCTCCAAGGTCCCTTCCGACTCTGTTAATCTGTAAAAAAAAAAGGAGGTAAGTCACCGTGGCTTGCGAATTTTCAAAGGAGGCTAATCCGAATCGGGGAAGATCACCCTCATCCCAGCCTGTGAAAATCACCTTAAAAAACACCGATTTCCCCAAATTCATTTGCACTTGTTCAAGAAGACGTGGTTCTTTCTCCAACCTCTTTGGAAAAACCCAACGTGGCTCAGTCTGTTGCACAGTTCACGTGGCTTATTAAGCCAGGCTCCTGGCTCTTTATTCATCAGAAAATCAGACAAGAGCTTTAATTTAAAACGTCACAACATTTGAGTAACGCTTTTGACAGAACGGATAACAAAGCTGCGAGGTTAATGAGGAATTGGTTAATTTCCTACGGCAACAAAGCCGCCACATGATCCATTCTCTCTCCCCCCCCCCAAAGTGATCAATCCCAAATTAAATCAAGTGTGGGTGATAAGCTCACACCAAGAAGTGAAATTGTCAGTCAAGAAAAATGAACAATGGAAGAGGCAACACAAACAGAAAGTGAAGATGTGACAATACGTACGCAGCAATCCGTCAGAGGGAAAAAAACAACCAGTTTAAACCAGGGGTGAAATGCTCCCGGTTCGGACCGGATCACCCGATCCGGTAGCGATGGAAGCGGGTGGTTCGGAGAACCGGTAGCAAAAGTCCCTGCCCCTTCCCCATGTCCAGCTGAGCCGCACAATCATCAGAGGCTTTTTTTTAAAAAAAAAAATTAAAAGCATTTTTTCTACAACCTCTTTGGCTGAAAAAATGTTTTTAAAAGGAAAAAAAAAAAAGCCTCTGCCGATCAGGCAAGTCAGCTGGGATCGTCAGAGGCTTTTAAAAGCATTTTTTTTACAACCAAGAGTTTGTAGAAAAAATGGTTTTAAAAGTAAAAAAAAAAGAAAAAAAGTTGGCCACGCCCACTTAGTCATATAACCCCTCAACAAGCCACACCCACAGGACCGGTAGTAACAAATTTTACATTTATTTATTTATTTATTTATTTGTTTAAATTTCTATACCGCCCTTCTCCAATATAGGACTCAGGGCGGTGAACAGCCAAAGTAAAAACAAGACATACACACAAAACATACAAAATCTAAAAACTGATTAAAATAATTAAATATTTTGGCCGTAATTAAAACAATTCCAATTTAAAATCAATTTAAAATTTGACTCAAGCCAACCATTTCACCAATGGTTTAAACCATCAAAAATGAAAAAAATAAATAAAGACAAAAATACCCTGTCTTGGGTGTTCATTTTCCTTCCATTTTTCTTGGCAATCTTCTTGTCATCTCAAAATCCTATTTTCTTGAAAATAAAAACTTTGCATTGAGTTGGATTCCTGGTATCTTAAACAACACAGCAGCCGTACAGAAATGGTTTGTTATTCTCTTTTGTCCGAGATTATTTATTTTTTAAAAATTGTATTCTTGTCTTTTCAGAAGGATCTGAAATTTCTAATAAGTTCTCATCCAAGATCTCGAATCAAGGGTGAAGATCTTGGAACGGAAGACACGCTCAAGATCTGTAGACCTTTTTTCTCTTCAGGATTGCGAACCAGAAGACAACAAAACTATTCATTTAAGGAGCCCTTTCTTATTTCGTGGGCCATTACACAGCAATCTATGAGATTCTCCCTTTAAAAATTAGGCCTGTCTTTGTCTCCGTGATATTTTAATTTCATTTGTTCGGTTCTATTCTAAACGAGGGTCCTGGACAATCGAGGCTCACAGCTGGGCTCCAGTGCAGAGACTTCGAGGTAAAGCTGGCTGAGGATCATTTGCCCAGTTGGAGGTTAAAGAAGTGATTAGCAGATTCTGATGGAAAACGGACTATTTAATACTTTGAGAAAGTAGAAAAACCCTCCCTCCCTCCCTCCCTTCTTTCCTTCCTTCCTTGATTTCCTTCCTTCCTTTCCTTCCTTCTTTGATTTCTTACTTCCTTGATTTTCTTCCTTCCTTCCTTCCTCTCTCCCTTTCTTTCTCTCCCTCCCCTCCCCTGATTTCCTTCCTTCCTTCCTTCCTTCCTTCCTTCCTTCCTTCCTCATTCATTCATTTCCTTCCTTCTTTGATTTCTTTCCCCTTCCTTCCTTCCTTCCTTCCTTCCTTCCTTCCTTCCCTTTCTTCCTCTCTCCCTCTTTCTTTCCCTCCCTCCCCTCCCTTGATTTCCTTCCTTCCTTCCTTCTTTGATTTATTCCTTCCTTCCTTCCTTCCTTCCTTTTCTTCCTTCTTTTGATTTCTTCCTTCCCTCCTTGATTTCCTTCCTTCAAAAATGAGGGAAGAGACGGGTAACCCCTACGGCAGAGGATCACTAGTATTGACAGTACGGATTGTATCTGAGGCAGTAGATGGTGTACTGTCACATGATCTATCTATATTTGTAAAATATACTCCCCTTCTATGTGTATTTTAATTTGGTCTCTGACCGCAATAAAAAAGCTTCCTTCCTTCCTTCCTTCCTTCCTCCCTTCCTTCCTTTCCTTCCTTCCTTCCTTCCTTCCTTCCTTCCTTCCTTCCTTCCTTCCTCATTCATTCATTCATTTTCCTTCCTTCTTGATTTCCTTCCTTCCCTCCTTCCCTTTCTTCCTCTCTCCCTCTTTCCTTCCCTCCCTCCCCTTCCTTGATTTCCTTTTTCCTTCCTTCCTTCCTTCCATCCATCCATCCATCCATCCATCCATCCATCCATCCACTATTCCCTTCTACTGACTCTGTGCCCCAATATGCAATTGGGGTTAAAATCATATGCATCATCTTGGAAACAACATCTACACCATCTTTCCATAAAATGGCCCAAAATAATCCATTGGCATGAGGGATTGCCACAACAGTCTAGCTCCCAAGCAACTTGATGAAATAACTACGTTTTTATCTGTTTCCTAAAAAAATAAATAAAAATAAAACAACAACAACCCAAAACAGAAGGATGGACTTTCTTCCCTTCCTCCTGCCCCGGTCGGTCAGCCTCTGCCTGGTTAACTCCATCCCACAATTTTCTTCGGTTTCCTTCTGCCTTAATCGCCGTCTAATGTCTTCCCTCATTCGATTTCTGCACGCTAAATTATAAGTTTGGCGGGCGACCGTTGTTAGGAACGCCAGGGGTACAGGAGCAAAGGAACAATAACAGTAATAAATGCCAAGAAAAAGGGGGAATTTGTTATTGAAATGGTGGACTGTGGCAACCGAAGCATCATTTCAGTCAAACAAGATTAAATGAAGAGGAGATGCAGGCACGCCAACCAAAAAGCGGGGGAAAGAAGATCAATAGGATGTCATTTGAAAATATAAAAAGATGGTGCCACCCCCCCCCCCCCCCTTATTTGGACCATCTGCATTATTAAATTAAGGCTTTCTCGAGATGAAAACGTACCAGTTCTTTCTGTCTTGCTCTTCTCCTCATCCCAAGTGCCAAGGTGCAGTTATAAAATTACAGGGGTGAATGAACTTTCAAGATCTCTTTTTAAAGCCACCTCCGGACAAAAAGACACCAGCATCTCCAAACCAATGTCTCTAGTGGTACCATTGTCAACCTGTCTCAGGCTGCTGGCTTTAATAGGACTCCACCGTGGACAAGAGGAGTTGGCACAGTTAGAGCAATGGGCATTATATGCCAAAGCAGAGGTGGGTTTCAGCAGGTTCTGACCAGTTCTGGAGAACCGGTAGCGGAATTTTTTTTTTAAATTTGATTTACATGCCGCCCTTCTCCGGAGACTCAGGGCGGCTTACAGTGCGTTAAGCAATAGCCTTCATACTTTTGTATATTTTATACAAAGTCAGTTTATTGCCCCCACAAACTGGGTCCTCAATTTATCTACCTTAGAAAGGATGGAAGGCTGAGTTAACCTTGAGCCTGGCAAGATTCGAGCTTACTTTAATTGCAGACAGCTGGTGTTAAATTACAGTGCCTTGTCTGCAGAGCTATCCAGGCTCTGTAGTTCTTGATTTTGAGTAGTTCGGAGAACCGGTATTAAAATTCTGACTGGCCCCGTCCCCATCTATTCTCTGCCTCCCAAGTCCCAGCCGATAGGGAGGAAATGGGGATTTTGCAGTATCTTTCCCCTGGATTGGGGTGGGAATGGAGATTTTAAAATATCTTTCCCCTGCCATGCCCACCAAGACATGCCATGCCCACCAAACCACACCCACAGAACCGGTAGTAATTTTTTTTATCAATTGACTATCAATTGTGGAGCCGACCAGCAACAGGGAGCCACAGCAGAGGGATGAAAGAGCCACATATGGAGAACTTCAGGAGAACCAGTTGTTAACTTTCTGAGCAGTTTGGTGAACTGGTTGTTGGAACAAATCATTAGGGCAGAGAACCGGTTTGTTAAATTATTTGAATCCCACCACTGGTTATAGCTGAATTTTGGACTGAATGAATCATCGATGGATGTTCTACTTCAAGATCATGAACTTAGTACATGCATTCCTTTTCTACCCCTCTGCTCACATCTCTCGCCATTCTCTGGAGGATCTTGGGAAGATGTTCTGCACCCTTCCAGCTTAATAGAGACTTTCGGGGTCCTGCAAAGAGCCCACCCAACCACAAGGCGAAAGTTTTGCACATGGGAAATTTCCGCACCTGTATTATTCCGATCTCCCGAGAACAAATTGTGATAAAGCAATGAGAATATACCCGTTGAACAAAACTCCTCAAGGGTAACAGGAAGGGCATCTGGCCATTAAACACTCTGCTAGCTCCATTCAGTTGCCCAGACTCCACCCCGCAAGGGATTATGGAGTCGTTAAATTGGTTAGAAACATAAATCATGTTTCAAATCAACAACTGTGTTCTTGTTATTTTGTTGGCTCTGCTTCTGGTTTTTCAAACCTCTCTGAGCTTCCCTGAGGTTCAATTGTCTACTTGGACAATCCTATCGATTGATTAAATAATAATAATAATAATAATAAAATCCTGGAAAATTTAAAGCAAATAAACCCTTTTGCTTTTCTACCTTCTTCTGGAGGCATTTAGGAATATTTTTTCAGGTCTCCCTTGCTTGTGTTTCCCAGTTTTCTTGGTGATTGGAGGTGTTGGGTGTGGGAGAGGATGGTGACAGCTGCTGCGTGACTATTTTCTGTGATGTCTCTTCCCAGTTTTGCCCAAACTTTTCAGTCTGAAAAGGCCCCTCCCCGCCTTAGCTGCTGAAGTTGAGAAACACTGTCCAAGTTCTCTCAACTCCCATTGGCTTCGAGACATCTGGGATTAAGGGAATTGGCCAGGAAACCTGGAAAGGATCCAGTTAGGAAAGGCTAGCCAAAGCCATCTCATTTTAAAGGAGAGGTGGTGCCCTCATTTCACCTCTGCCCCCATCCCTCAAACATACCCCTTCTGATCAGAAACCCCTCCCTTCCAAAACAGCTACGTTGCGTTGGACAGCAATTAATCTCACATTATCTCAGCTATCTCTCTTAATGTCCCCTTCGCCAAACAACTTTTGGCAGCTACAGAAAAATAGGGGTGCATCTAGAATTCAAGATATGGGCTTGTTCTCGCTCATTGAGGAATCTTGATTTGCCTTTATGCAAGTTTCTTGTTTTGGAGGAATCATTTCATAGCCAGCCGTCTTCCGTCTTGGAGTGACAACAGGAATGGGTAGAAGAGTGATTGATTAATTTGAAGCTGTCCTTTGCTTTTCATTTCCTGTTCTGAATGAGTAACATCAAGGGCGAGGTGGGAAGGGAACGCAACTTGAAATTCTCAGATTAAGCTGGCAGCAGAAAAGAGAGGGGGAAGAGCTCCTGGCAGAGCTTCTTTTCTTCAAGCCCCATGCAAGGAATCGTCCTCATCCTCATTGTCACAAAAGGCCACACTGCTTGGATTGGCACATAAATTACGCTGATACATTAGAACAGCAGTCACCAACTGGTGGTCCGTGAGAAAATTTTGGTGGTCCGCAGAAAAATTATTTGCATTTTTAATATTGCACTAAATCAGGGGTCTTCCAACTACGGCCCCTGGGCCGGATATGTGCAATCAATGTTTGTGTTACTGTAGAGAGTCTCCCCCTTTGGGGTCTTTTTGTGCAGGTCGGAGGTCTTCCCTCTGCTTGGAAAACCTATGCTCCTAGTCCTCAGTGAGGTGCTTCTGCTGAGCCTCCTCCTCGGTCAGATTTGACTGAGCCAGCTGTTTTGTCAACTCGTTCTCGTGGTGGCTGCTTAGCTCCAACAACTGCTTCCTGTTGGGGTCCTAAGGAGCCCAGCGGACAGGTGAGAAGTGGCTGGGAGGGAAGGGGTAAGTAGAGGCTGGCAAGGTGCCCCTCGATGTGAGTGACATCAAGTTGGCCATGCCCACCCAATCACATGACCACCTAGCCACGCCCACCCAGCCGGTCATTAGGCAGATCGTATTAGTAGTTTGCGGGATTTAAAATTATGAACTTAGTGGTCCCTGAGGTCCGAAAGGTTGGTGACTCCTGCATTAGAACATCCTAAGTTGTTGGAAAGAATTTGACACCAGATTGGTTCTTGGGAAGAATTTGAAGGCCAACATCCGCTAAAGAACTAGTGTTGATGATTTCACCTTGTTGTGTATACAGATAATGACAAGACTGGGCAATGGCTAAGAGCAGGAACATCGAAGAATGTCACAAAAGGGCTGATTCGACATCTTAAGAACAAATGCCTACAAAGCGAGAGTTAAGACAACCACATACGCCACTTCCACAAAGAAGCTGGAGAAACAATGAATCACCCGATTAACTGCTGCAACAGAAGATCGCCCAGACTGACTACCCGCAGCGGCATGACAAAGTAGCAGCAATGGTGCATTACAATGTCTGCAAGAAGTACCGTTTGCCTACAAGCAAGAACGGGTGGGACCACAAAATAGACACAGTAAGTGAAAATGAAAAAGCAAAGGTGCTCTGGGATTTTGGAATTCAAATAAACAGGCACCTGCCACATCACACCCCAGCCTTAACAATTGTTGATAAGGAAGACAAAAAAGTCTGGATAATGGACAACCAGTACTTGGACACAAGAGAAGTGAAAGAATTGGAGAAAATCACAAACTTTAAAGACCCACAAACAGAAGTAAAACAACTGTGGCTAAAAAGGGCAAAGATTTAACCAACGGTAATTAGAGCCTTGGATGCCAAGAAAGACTATTTTTATAAGCACCAAGAAAGAAGTAATTTTGCATTTGTACTTATAATTGCTATAAAGAAAAACCGGAAGGTACTTCTTTCTATTTTTTTCTTTCTTTCTGTCTTTTTGGCATTTCCTTTGTTCTTTTCTCCTGTTCCGTTTCCCTTTGTTCTTGTTCATTTTTAATCTTCTGTTGAAAATTCTTAATGAAAATGATAAAAAAAAATAAAAAAGACAGCAATACGGTAGCAAATAAGTAACACATAAAGCCCGAAGAACATAAAACTAGAAATGAAAAACATGAAACGGCAACCGAGGGCAAACTCATCAGCCATCCCTGAACACATTTCACAAACTCACTTAAATTCAGAGACACACAAAATTCAGAGATTTTTCCATTCAGGCACCTTCTGTTCTTCCTTTCTCCCTCCCTCCTGCTTCAATCTCTTAGACATTGGCAGCATCTTAAGTTATGAATCAATCTCCATCCAGATCTTGTCACATCACAGGGATATATTCATTAGTCAATTTCATCTAACTTTCTCCAAGCTTGCAAAAGGCCTGGCAGACGTATTTCTCTGAAGCTGCAATTATTTTTTTTTCCCCCAACAAAACTTTCTTCCAGGGGTTTTTATTTTCCATCCTCAGATCAACCCGTTTTTTCCCCCTCTTCCTCTCGTTTTCTCTAGGCTGGCCTGATGTTAAGCTTGCAAGACCTCAACATCACTTTCCAAAAGATGGAATGATGACTTCCCTCTGATAACTTTGAAAATTTGGAGCCATTGAAAAGAATCCAAGCAGCTGTACAATTAGTTGTAAGCCCCGCTCCCACCTTCTCGTGATATGACATTCTGTACATTAAACACAACACTTTCTCTGATTTGTTTATAACAGGTGATGATGCTTCGTTGACCTTGACTCGGATGGGGATACCGCCAGGAAAATTTGAACGAGGAAGTTAGAAAAAAACAATATTCTAAACAAGGCAGTGACAATCTCTCTTATTGGTGTTACATCGTGGTGACTATGAAGTTAGGAGTTCAGCTTGAATGGAAGCAGGAGTTGACTTGCAATCTCCAGCCCATTAGTTGTGAGCTGGTGAGTCACGGAGCTAGGACAGAAGGACAGCCTGAGGGCAGGACAAGAAGCAATGGATGGAAACTAATCAAGGAGAGAAGCAACCTAGAACTAAGGAGAAATTTCCTGACAGTGAGAACAATCAATCAGTGGAACAACTTGCCTCCTGAAGTTGTAAATGCTCCAACACTGGAAGTTTTTAAGAAGAGGTTGGATAACCATTTGTCTGAAGTGTTGTAGGATTTCCTGCCTAAGCAGAGGGTTGGACTAGAAGACCTCCAAGGTCCCTTCCGACTCTTATTCTGTTGTTCTGTTAGATATATTTGGTCTGAGGTTCTCTCTTTCTCTCTCTCTCTCTCTTCTTTTCTGCCCCCACAAAGTCCATCCTCAAAGAAATGTTATGGCTGTACTTGTAAACGGCAGGCAGAATCAATTCCACCCTTCCATCACAAAATTGCTCAACGGTGAAAAAGGAACACAAGTCAACCTTAGGGTCACTTGAGGCAAGGAGAGGTTCTCTAAAAGTCCTTTTAGCAACTTCTCTTACCGCACACCGAAATGAGGATGGAGAACCGCAGGATGCGTTGAGTAGCATTTCCTGGAGCCAACCTGATTTCGCAACATCCGGTCTCCCTCCTTTTCTTTTGGTCTTTCTCTTCCTGTAAATCATCCTGAGTCTAATCGATCCCACTTCCTCCCACCCTTCTGCTAGGTTCCCCTCACACATATGTGCTAGTCGTTCCCGACTCTAGGGGGCGGTGCTCATCTCCGTTTCAAAGCCGAAGAGCCAGCGCTGTCCGAAGACATCTCCGTGGTCATGTGGCCGGCATGACTCAACGCCAAAGGCGCATGGAAAGTTCTTGACAGCAGCAAGACTGTTGTATGCACAAAAAATGGACGAATGGTTGCAGAAGTTGATGGGAGTTGGCTGAACTGTCAAAATTGACTATTTTGATTAAAGAAAAGAATGTACTTTTGTTTCCACATGGAAACCGCTTCTGAACTTTGTGCTTGAAGTGTAAAAGACGCTAACCAGGAGGACAATCTGAGACACAATTCTCCATGACCTGGAGAGAGTCTAGTGAAGAAAAGGATCAGGGGAGACATGATAGCAGTCTTCCAATATTTGAGGGGCTGCCACAGAGAGGAGGAAGGGGGTCAAGCTATTTTCCAAAGCACCTGAAGGCCGGACAAGGAACAATGGATGGAAGCTGATCAAGGAGAGATTCAACCTAGAAATGAGAAGGAACTTTCTGACAGTGAGAACCATCAACCCGTGGAACAGAAGTTGCCTTCGGATGTTGTGGGAGCTTCATTACTTGAGACTTTCAAGAAGAGACTGGACTGCCCTATATCAGAAATGGTGTAGGGTCTCCTGCTTGGGTGGGTGGGGGCTATTTGGACTAGATGACCTACAAGATCCCTTCCAATGCTGTTATTCTGATTGTGCTACTACAACTTTACAATAAAAAGTAGTTTTGAACACATGGCATTGGTTTCTAGATCTGCTCTACCCTACAGGGTTGCTATCTGCTCTCTTTTCTCCCAGTCAGCTCTTTCTCCAACTATGTGGCCCCTGAGTTTTGCTTCCCCGCCCCCCACTCTCCCAGTGGGCCACCCCAACTAGGAGTTCTGGGAGTTGTAGTCTACCCATCCCCAGGCAACCAAGAGGGGGAAAATCTATCCTGTCTCCAAATGTGAGAAGAAACATCCTTGATTTTCCCTTGGCTTTTAGACTGATTAGTAAAACTGAAGTCAAGTCAAGGGCCAACGGGGAATTTTCAACGCTGGCAATTACATTCCATGTCATGGGTATTATTATTTTTTTAATTGACTCAAGGGAATGGCACAAAACACAACAACTTCTGCGTTGCTAGTCCTCTTGGGACGTCTCTGCGGATGGATAGCTGCTGTTGGCCTAGAGTGGAGAGGCAACACACAATCTTCACAACTATACTAACAAGGGTCCAAAGATTATCTGAGTTATCCAGAGAGTTCTGGATTTCCAATTAGGAGTTGGACTCTGTTTCTCCCAGAGTCAAGAAGTAAAGTTTTGTGTGTGTGTGTGTGCGGAAAAATTTGGTCTACTGATAAAGGTACCTGGCTAGAAACCAGGAAATTGTGAGTTCTAGTCCTGCCTCAGGCGTGAAAGACAGCTGGGTGATTTTGGGTTACTCCCTCTTTCTCAGCCCAACCCACTTGACAGGGTTTTGTTGTGGGGAAAACAGGAGGAAGAAGGAGGCTTAGGTGTGTTCACTGCCTTGAGTTAATCAAGTAATAAAGGCTGGATTAAAAGAAAAGTCTAAAAAGAGAAAGGTAGACTCTTCGCACTGCAGATGGTTACATTATTGTTTTATTGTCTACCTGTAAGATGTTAAGAGATATTGTGATAGAGCATAAGAAAAAAGAATAGAATGGAATGGAATGGAATGGAATGGAATGGAATGGAATGGAATGGAATGGAAGGGAAGGGAAGGGAAGGGAAGGGAAGGGAAGGGAAGGGAATGTAGAATAGACAAGACAAGAATAGAATAGGATTCAGAATAGAATAGAATAGAATGGAATGGAAGGGAAGGGAAGGGAAGGGAAGGGAAGGGAAGGGAAGGGAAAGAAAGA
The DNA here is from genome assembly GCF_029531705.1 of Pantherophis guttatus. Next base: position 4,518,256 of record NW_026844102.1, read on the forward strand.
GAAGGAAAGAGAATGTAGAATAGAATAGAATGTAGAAGAATAGAATAGAATAGAATAGAATAGAATAGAATAGAATAGAATAGAATAGAATAGAATAGAATAGAATAAATATAGGAGAGGAGACGAGAGAATAGAATAGAATAGAATAGAATAGAATAGAATAGAATAGAATAGAATGGAATGGAATGGAATGGAATGGAATGGAATGGAATGGAATGGAATGGAATGGAAGGGAAGGGAAGGGAAGGGAAGGGAAAGGAAGGGAAAGAAAGAGAAGGAAAGAGAATGTAGAATAGAATAGAATGTAGAAGAATAGAATAATAATAGAATAGAATAAAAGAATAGAATAGAGCAGAAGAGAAGTAGAGATGAGAAGAGAAAAAAAGAGAGAAGAGAAGAGAAGAGAAGAGAGGAGAGAAGAGAAGAGAAGAGAAGAGAAGAGAAGAGAAGAGAAGAGAAGAGAGAATAGAATAGAATAGAATAGAATAGAATAGAATAGAATAGAATAGAAGAGAAGAGAAGAGAAGAGAAGAGAAGAGAAGAGAAGAGAAGAGAAGAGAAGAGGAGAGGAGAAGGGAGTCAATCAGGGAGAAGTTTCTATTAAAATTGTCTTCCTTGTGGACCGCTTAATTACAGATCAGACAGGTTTTTCTTTTTCTTTTTTCAATGCAGCGAAGCACGGACCAACAAACAACACAACCCTCAATCCACACTGCAGAGGTGCTTCAATGGATGCTTTGCTGCCTCCGTCCACTTCTCCTGCGTGAAAAACCACCCTTGGGGTTTGCCACGTGTGGCAAAGGGAGAAATTTCTAGCCAACCGAAAGGTCAAGAGACCGATTCCTCCAGCCACCCACCACCCACGCATCCATCCATCCATCCGATCGCATGCTTGCCGCAGCTTCTTCCTCCAGCCTGTTTAGAGATCAGCAATTCCGGGGATGGCTGTTTTCGATTGCCTGCCCCCCCCAGACACCCCCCCCCAGTGCGAAGAAGGCTCGTAATTGTGATGCATTGGAGGCGAGGCGCAAGCAAAGCAAAGCATCGGAACGGAACCGAATGGAGAAATTCTTCCAATTAGCCAACTCGGCAGCCGTTTCCTTCGGAGTCTCCAACAGCTGGGTCACCCCTGAGATCTTTTATTTATTAGGATGCTTTTCTGCAAGACAGCCGGCTTACAAGGTTAGGGCAGGAAAAGCCAGCTCTTGCATCTCCCTGGAGGTTTGAGAACCTCAGCCTTGTTGGGGGTGGCTGAGGTCAACTCTCGGGCCTTTGGGGAGGTCACAAGCAAGATTCAAAAGAGAAACCCAGCACTTTCCTTCATGGTCGGCTTCAAAATCCGGGGCTGGAGTCACTCATTTGAATGATGGGGACATCCCCTGTCTTGGGCCACTTCTGATCACAGATTAATAAGAGTTGGAAGGGACCTTGTAGATCATCTAGTCCAACCCCCTGCCCATACACCATTTCTGACCGATGGCAGTCCAACCTTTTCTTGAAAGCCTCCAGTGATAAATCTCCCACAACTTCCAAAGGCAACTTCTGTTCCACGGGTTGATTGTTCTCAGGGTCTCAGAAAGTTCCTCCTTATTTCCAGGCTGAATTTCTCCTTGATCAGTTTCCATCCATTATTTCCTGTCTGGCCTTCGGGTGCTTTGGAAAACAGCCTGACCCCTTCTGAAGAACATCTGAACATCACAGCCCAAGGCAGGATCCAAAGCATTCTCTGAACTTCCCTCGTACGCCCCAATTCTATTCCCCCGTATGCAGGATTCACACGTGTGTCTGAGTCCAATTCAAGCTCTCATTTTTACCTAAAAGCTCATTTGAAGCCAGGTTCTAGGAGAGAACGTCTGCTGTCCAACAATCCCTTGGCTCTTCTTCAAGATCTCACGACAAAGAGAGACGGGCTAGACGGGACGATCAGTTTTATTTTAATCTGTTTATTATGAGAGTTGACTGTCTTTTGTTTCAGTGAATTTAGGTTGAGCCGAGAAGACAGTCGGTCGTTGGCCCAAAATCACCCGGGAATTGTGTAGCTAAAGATAGCTTAGGTTTCCTGGAGGCTAGTCCAACACGTTAACTCTACGCCACCAGCTTTCATATTTACTGGTGTAATTTAATGCTAGCTTCTTTTCCAGAAACGAAAAGATGCCATGAATAATTCATCCCAAACCTGCCTTCTTTATAACACCGCAAGCTACATCGGGTGGGGGCGAGGCTGAAGAGCCAATGGTCAGCCGGGCATGGCCGAGTGGGCGACGAACACAAACATTAAACCAAATTTCTTTTCTTAAACAGACGTTTGCAACATCCAGATTCTGGACTTCAGGCTTCAGCCCTTCAGTGTGTGTGTTTTTTTTCTTCTAGAAGTCACCCATAAAATGAAGAATGAAATTGAATATCTCAAGAAAGGCAACCTTTAAGATGTTTCCTTCCTTCCTTCCTTCCTTCCTTCCTCCTTCCTTCCTTCCTCCCTTCCTTCCTTCCTTCCTTCCTTCCTCCTTCCTTCTTCCTTCCTTCCTTCCTTCTTTCCTCCTTCCTCCCTCCCTCTCTTTCCTCTCTTTTCTTTTTTCTTTCTTTCCTTCCATCCTCCTTCCATCCTTCCTTTTTCTGTTTCCCTCTTTCTTTCTTTCTTTCTTTCTTTCTTTCTTCTTTCATCTTCTCTTTCTTTCTTTCTTTCTTTCCTACTCCCCTCCCTCTCCTCTCTCTTTTTCTTCCTTCTTTCTTTCTTTCCTTCCTTTTTCTTTTCCCTCCCTCCCTCTTTCTTTCTTTCCTCCTCCTCCCTCCCTCTCTTTCTCTCTTTTCTTTTTCTTTCTTCCTTCCTTCCTCTTCCTTCCTTTTTCTGTTTCCCTCCCTCTTTCTTTCTTTCTTCTTTCTTTCTTTCTTTCTTTCTTTCTTTCTTATCTTTTCTTCCTTCCTTCCTTCTCCCTCTCCCTCCTCTTTTTTCTTCTTTCTTCTCTTTCTTTCCGTCCTTCCTTTTTCTTTCTCCCTCCCCTCCTCTTTCTTTCCTTCCTCCTTCTTTCCTTTTCTTTCTCGCTCCTTCGCTCTTTCTTCTTTCTTTCCTCCTCCCTTCCTCCCTCCTTCCTTCCTTCCTTCCTTCCTTCTTTCCTTCCTTCCTTCCTCTTCCTTCCTTCCTTCCTTCCTCCCTCCTCCCTCTCTTTTTCTCTCTTTTTCTTTTTTCTTTCTTCCTTCCATCTTCCTTCCGTCCTTTTCCTCTCTTCCTTTTTCTGTTTCCCTCCCTCTTTCTTTCTTTCTTTCTCTTTTTCTTCTTTCTTTCTTTCTTTTCTATCTTTCTTTCTTTCTTTCTTTCTTTCTTTCTTTCTTTCTTTTCTTCCTTCCTTCCTTCCTTCCTCCCTCTCCCCTCTCTCTTTTTCTTCTTTCTTTCTTCTTTCTTTCCTTCCTTTCTTTTTCTTTCTCCCTCCCTCCCTCTTTCTTTCTTCCTCCTTCTTTCCCTTTTTCTTTCTCGCTCCTTCGCTCTTTCTTCTTTCTTTCCTCCCTCCCTTCCTCCCTCCCTTCCTTTCTTCCTTCCTTCCTTCCTTCTTTCCTTCCTTCCTCCCTCCTCCCTCCCTCTCTTTTCTCTCTTTTTCTTTTTCTTTCTTTCCTTCCATCTTCCTTCCGTCCTTCCTTTTTCTGTTTCCCTCCCTCTTTCTTTCTTTCTTTCTTTCCTTCCTCCCTCCCTCTCCCTCTCTCTTTTTCTTCTTCTTCTTTTTTCTTTCTTTCTTTCTTCCTTTTTCTGTTTCCCTCCCTCCCTTTCTTTCTTTCCTCCCTCCTCCCTCCCTCTCTTTCTCTCTTTTTCTTTTTCTTTCTTTCCTTCCTTCCTCTTCCTTCCTTCCTTTTTCTGTTTCCCTCCCTCCCTCCCTCTTTCTTTCTTCTTTCTTTCTTTCCTTCCTTTCTTTCTTTTTCTTTCTCCCTCCCTCTTCTTTCCTTCCTCCTTCTTTCCCTTTTCTTTCTCGCTTCCTTGCTCTTTCTTCTTTCCTTCCTTCCTCCTCCTTCCTTCCTTCCTTCCTCCTTCCTTCCTTCTTCTTTCTCCTTCCTTCCTTCCTTCCTTCCTTCCTTCCTTCCTTCCTCCTCTTCCTTCCTTCCTTCCTTCACTCCCTCCCTCCCCTCCCTCCCTCCTCCCTTCCTTCCCTTCTACCTTTTCCTCCATCCTCAAGTAAAAATGATTGAACGTTCTTTATTAAAGATATAAGAAGAAAGATCTCAAGATCAAACGCCACACAAAATATCCTCTGAACATCAGATCAGAAGCAAACCACGCATCTGCTTATTGCCTGTCTGGATGAAGCCTGTCAGAGCCTAATCGGACAAATCTCTTTAATATCTCATATGCCTCCTTCCGGCCACGGCAGACGCTTATTTAAGTCATAACTCGCAGCCATAAAAAAGTGGAAATAATATTCGTATGAGCTTATGACATTTTCCTGCTTTGTTACTTTTAAACTGCCGCAGTTCACTCAAGGTGAGCAGGGAAGTCAACCTCACGGCAAAGGATTCAACATTAATTCAATATATTCCTTGGCATTCTCCAGATAAATATACTTGAATAAACTAAGATTTAGAGGCACGGTCTAAATCTTCTAAAAGAAACATGGAATTTAGAGCGCAGAACATTTAATCCTAGGGCTGCCAGGGACTTAGAGGTCTTCTAGTCCAACCCCCTGCCCAAGGCAAGACACCTTATAGAGCTTATACCATCCTGGTCAAATGGTTTGCCAATTTCTACAGGTAGTCCTCGACTTATGATGATTCGTTTAGTGACAACAGCACTGAAAAAAAACCTATAACCCTTTTTTCCCACACTTTAGGACCATTGCTGCATCCCCAATGATCACGTGATGAAAATTCAGACACTCGGCCACCGATTCACATTTACGACGGTCGCAGTGTCCCGAGAGGTGTGTGTGTGTCACACAATCCCCTTTTGAGACCTTCTGACCACAAACTCAATGGGGAAGCCAGAGTCCCTTAACAATTGAGTCATGTTGCTGACTTAACATCTGCAGTGCAAGGGTGAAATCCAGCAGGTTCAGACAGGTTCGGGAGAACCGCAGCGGAAATTTTGAGTAGTTCGGAGAACCGGCAAATACCACCTCTGGCTGGTCCCAGGAGTGAGGGAATGGGGATTTTGCAATATCCTTCCCCCAGGAGTGGGGAGGGAGTGGGGATTTTGCAGTATCCTTCCCCAGGAGTGGGGGGAGTGGGATTTTGCAGTATCCTTCCCCCAGGAGTGGAGAGACGAGATTTTGCAGTATCCTTCCCCCAGGAGTGGGGAGGGAATGGAGATGTTGCAGTATCCTTCCCCCAGGAGTGGGGAGGGAATGGAGATGTTGCAGTATCCTTCCCCCAGGATGGGGTGGGAATGGAGATTTTGCAGTATCCTTCCCCTGCCATGCCACCAAGCCACCCACAGAACCAGTAGTAAAAAAATTTGGATTTCACCACTGCTGCAGTGACTCATTTAACGACGATGGCAAGAAAGGTCCTCAAAATGGGGCAAAACGCACTTAACAAATGTCTCACTTAGCAACAGAAATTTGGGGTCGTAAGCCAAGGGATGCCTGTATTCTTTCAGGGCCCAACGCAAGGCAGACAATCCCATTTGGGGGAAAACAACAACAACACAAAAGAGACACTTACTGATGTATACAGGTAGCCTTCACTGTTCATCGCTAAATACAGCTTTGTCTGAACGCCTTGGATAGCCACAACTCGTAAACCAACCGGTATGAGATTAAACAAAGCTAGGAGAAAAAGGAAAAGAAGAAAAAAAAAGTTAGTCCCTCGGCCTGAATTGCGGAAACAAAACCAGATTTTCCCATCAACGGGAAATGCTGTCATGCTTGTAGAAGAAAAAAGAAAGAAAGAAAAGGATTTTTTTTTTTTGGGTGCATGTTGCAAAGTTCACACGGTCTTGACAAGCACGTCAAGCATTTCCTTGGGAATTGAACCAGAATTTTTCTGGATCAAGTTAACTATAGAATACATCTTGCGTTTCCTAAGTAATTGGCCGGCTTTCAGGATATTTTGGACTACAACTCCCAGTGTCCTCAGCCAAGGCTCCCAAGAAACCACAAAAAAGGTTTATGAGGGTTTTGTGGTCTGCCAGCAGACCTGGCAGTGGAGTTGGACAGTGAGGAGGCTGGGGAGGACAATGGGCCAGTCCTGGAGTCCGGGGAAGCCCCGGATGATGGCTCCGCATCGGAGGCAGAGATGGGGCCAAGGCCATCGGGGAGCGATGCACAGACTCCGGAGCCTCAAGAGGCTGACAACAGAGAGGCAGAGGAACAGGAGGAGCCTGTTCCTAGTGCACGCATGCAAAGAGCTGCCAGAAGGCAAGAACAGCTGAAGCAAAAGGGACGACTCGGAGTAAGGCCTGGAGATGATTGGCCCCTCCCAGAAGGCTTAAAAGAGCAGCAACGAGCCGTTGGGTTCTTTGTAGAAAAGCAGCGTTGATTCCAGTGCTTCTTGTCAGCGTCTCTTGAACTTTGAGGGGGTTTTGCCAAGAAAAGCCTTTGGCAGGTTGCCAAAGACATCAAAGGTTGGTGATAAGGCCGACGGACTGGTTATGAAGAATTTTGTTTTGGACTAAGCTGAGAATGGATTCATTCTCAGTTGTTTTAATAAAATAAGTTTGTTCAGGACTGAATTGTGTTTGGTAATCACTATTTGGGCCTCAGTCACAACAAAAGGGTCCTTGGTGCTCTCCAAGCTTGCTAGTTTCCTTGCAAACGAGGTAACATCACCAGTTCTAGTAAGGAGGGCTGTTTGCTGTCAATAACCGACAGCAAACAACACTCCTTACTACCCAGAACTGATGATGTTACCTAGGAAGGGTCATGAAACGTCTGCAAGGAAACTAGCCAGCTGGGAGAGCACCAAGGACCCCTCATTTCAGTCCTGAGCTACAAATATTCTCCTTTAAAGAAGATTTACAGCAGAGTCTTCCATTTGGGGCATTATCTGAGGGACCATCTCTTGCCGTCATATCTACGTGCCCTACTAGAGCGGGGAGGCAAGGAATGTTCTGAGTCCCGTCTCCTAAGGAGATACAGCTGGCGGAACCCAGAAGAAGGACCTTCTCCATGGTGGCTCTGGAACATCATCCCCCTGGAGATTAGACTGGCCCTCACTCTTTTGGAAGGCCCTGAAGATGTGGCTCTGCCAGTGGGCCTGGGGAACCCAGAGCAGGATGGAGCCCCTTAAATGGCTGGTATGAGTGTGCGTTGTCAGTGCAGTGCTTAGAGTGGAGTTCTCATCTCACAATCAGAGGCTGTGAGTTCGATCCTAGGTAGAAGCAGATATTTCTCTCTCTGATATGCACGATGAGTGTATATCTGCCGAACAAAACTCCGCATTTTTAAAAAATTTAATTTATATGCTGCCCTTCTCCGAGACTCAGCAGCTACAATGTGCTCAGCAATAGCTTCATCCTTTTGTATATTTATACAAAGTCAGCTTATTGCCCCCACAACTGGGTCCTCAATTTACCAACTTAGAAAGGAGGAAGGCTGATCAACCTTGAGCCTTGGCGATTCGAACCTGCAATAATTGCAGGCAGCTGGTCTTAATAACCACTTAATAACAGGGTGCCTTAGACCACTTACTACCAAGGCTCTTGGCGCATTGGCGACAGGAAGGGCATCCAACCATTAAACAATCTGCTAGCTCCATTCAGTTGCCCAACTAAACCCCGCAAGGGATTCTGGGGACATTAAAAAGAGGATGATGATGAGTGTGTGGTGTCACCAGGATGGGAGGCTGTTATTTTATTATTTTATATTTTTTATTCCCATCAACCCCAAGCTACCAGCACGGAAGAGAGGCGGAAGTCAACCAAACAATGTTAGAATCCGTGTAACAATCTGAGCATTCTCTTCCACTCTATGGAGATCCATATATATATTAATTAATTTAGAGAACAGAATGGATCTCCAACAGATTGGAGTGGAAGAGAATGGCCGTTAGTTACATTGGACTCTAACATTGTAGAAAGAGCAGCGCCAGAAGGATAGAATAGGGGCAGAACAAGCCTTCCCAGTTTTCCTACATCAAAAAAAACCGGACACCTAAGCCAACACAGAAAGGTTCTTTAACCAATTCAAAGCCGATATTCCACAAGGATGTATCTTAAAGGAATGTCCTTTATGCAGAAATCGATTGCTTTGGCTGGTTCATTCCCAGGCATCACGTAGCTGTCCAAACTAACAGTTCCACCCTACAAAATTCCTTGCCATACTGCAAACTTTTCAGCAGTATTTCATACTGATGGGCAGGGGAAGCGATGTTGGCTGGTGAATCTCATGTAACATCAAGACCTATTATTTAGCAGTTGCCAAAGTTGGTGCGTTGCTGTCAAACTTTCCGGAGAAGCTGTAGATAAAGACCAAGAATTTTCAGCAGGAACTCCTCCGGTGCCAAAACTGAGCAGCCAAAAATTAGGAACGTTTGAAGTCGTATTTGATGGGGGTATGGCTTCCCATCCAATGGTACTGTCAAAATTGCAGTGACTGGGCACACACTACAAGGGGCAAGATCAAAGGCCTGGACTCGGTTTTCTGCATTTCTCCAAGATTTTTGGAGGTATTTTAAAACTTTTTTTGGGGTGTGTTAGACTTTTAAAATTGTGTTCAACCCTATTTTAAGGCTTTTGGTTCCATTTGCTGCCTATTTCCTGCTTCAGATTGTTAGGAAATCATTCCACAAACTTTAGAGTGGTTTCTTGTTCTACAAATGGACCGATGGATGGATGGATGGATGGATCAATGGGTGGATGGATAGAAGGATGGATGGATCAATGGATGGAACAATGGATGGATCAATAGATGAATGGAGGGAGGGAGGGATGGATAGGTGCATGGATGGATTGCAGGCAGATCTGAGATTCCAGGTTGCCCTTTGACAGCCATAGCTCTTCAACCTTTCATGAGATGATTCCTCATCCTTTCCCCAGGAGTAGGAACTAAAGATGAAACCTTCAGCATTGAAACAGCCATTCTCTGTCACCGAATCTTCTGAAAATCCTTAAAGGTAGCCGAGAAGGCATTTTGCCTAAAGTCCCCACAAATCTAGTGGCTCTTTATTTCCTACTGGAACATGCAACCCCCTAATACCCTGTTTCCCCAAAAAGGAAAATAAGCCCTAGCAGGATGCTCATAATATAAGTCCTACCCCCAAAATAAGCCCCAGTTAAGATTGTCAGCCAGTTAGATACATTTAGTACTGTATTTCCCTTCCCAAATAAGACCTAATCAGAAAATAAGCCCTAATGCATCTTTTTGAGCAAAATTTACTATTAAACCCGGTCTTATTTTGGGGGAACATGGTAAAAACTGAAGATGTTCCCCTAATTTCAGTTTGGGATACAGAGTTCTGTTGGGCCTCTTAGAAATCCCACTGTCATCTTTACCAGAGAAGAGGAAAAAAAAAAGATTTGAAACATTTTTTTTTGTATGTGCAGAAGAGATGGCCATCTTATCTCTGTTCTGAATTTTAGAAGCCGAATAGACCGTTCTATTTCAAGCCATGTATTACTTGGGGGTGAGAACGATAATCTCCTCTTTTTGAAACCCGTAAATGAAGGTTTGCATTGGAGGGGAAGAATTGAAATAGTTTCCTAATCTGTGCACCGCCACACTCAAAAGGTTATTTCCCCCCAATTCATACACGTCCTATTTACTGAAATGTACGAACGCTCCATTGCACACCGTAACACGGAGGAAGGGGAAGGGAGACAAATGGAACGGAACCTCAGGATTTATGGAAACAAAATGGCCCCCAGGATTAATTGCTTCCACCATCCTCACCACCACAGAAGTGGGAGCATTGAATTCTCCTGATTCTGAAATGACAATAGCCGTAGGGTTTTAAGTCAGGTAAAAATGAAACGGGAAAGGAACGCTTCCTAATCGGATCATTAAAAAGCCCAACCCAAAATAAACTGATGGTGAACTCATCCAGATATATCCATGGAGATAACATTTGAGCCAGTTTTGCAGGAAGCAGAAGTACTTCTGCTGTTTCATCTAGCGTCTAAGTGTTTCTCTCCTTCGGCAGGTTGAACAGCAAACAAGAACGCAGCGATGACGTCCCTCCCAAATGAGCCCAGCCTTCGAAAAACACCCGTGCATATGGACTCCTAGCAGATTGTGCAAACAAACCACACGGGCTCTTGTGTGTCTAACAATATAACTCACTGTATGTGCTTTCTTCCTCTTTCGTTCCATCAATGGTTCCATCTGCTTGCATCTGCAAATGATATCCTTGCCGGCTGTAAAGTTTTGTGACGATGCCTTTCAGCTGTGGTTCTGTCAAAACAAAACAAACAAGCAGGAAAGGTTAGAAGCCGGAATCCTTTGTCGTATTCATGTCGGGTTCAAGCAGACCAAAAGCTTTGCCTCGGTTTCCCCCCTCCCCACCAAAAGAAGAAAGAAATGGGATTAGAAACTTTCCTACGATTTGAGATAGATGATAGACAGGTAGGTAGGTAGGTAAGTAATAAAGAAAGGAAGGACCAGCAGATAGATAAATGGACAAGATAGATAGATAAAGACAATAGGTAGGTAGGTAGGTAGGTAGGTAGGTAGGTAGGTAGGTAGGAAGGAAGGAAGGAAGGAAGGAAGGAAGGAAGGAAGGAAGGAAGGAAGGAAGGAAGGAAGGAAAGAAGGACAGGCAGGTAGATAAATGGACAAGATAGATAGATATGATAGATAGGTAGGTAGGTAGGTAGGCAAGGAAGTAAGTAAGAGGAAGGAAAGGCAGATAGATAAATGGACAAGATAGATAGATATGATAGGTAGGTAGATAGGTAGGTAAGGAAGGAAGGAAGGACAGGCAGGTAGATAAATTGACAAGGTAGATAGATATGATAGGTAGGTAGGTAGATAGGTAGGAGGAAGGAAGGAAGGACAGGAAGGTAAATAAATGACAAGATAGATAGATATGATAGGTAGGTAGGTAGAAGGGAGGAAGGAAGGAAGGAAGGAAGGACAGGCAGGTAGATAAATGGACAAGATAGATAGATATGATAGATATTGTAGATAGATAGACAGACAGGGATAGAGATGTTTTTTTCTCTCTTTCTCTGGTGTGTGTGTATGTGTGTGGGTGAGAGGGAGAAGAGGGAGGGAAGGGGAGAGAAAGAGAGAGAGAGAGAGAGAAGAGAGAGAGAGAGAGAGAGAGAGAGAGAGAGGAGAGAGAGAGAGAGAGAGAGATATGAGCACAGCACCTTGGACAGCAACCGCTCTGCAGGCTATGAAGTTCTGTGGCTGACATTAAATCCTGAAAAACTTCATAGAGGATCAAAATTCCAACATATTACTTGACCGAAGGAACAAAACCTAGATTTCTGTTAAGATTAGAACGGCATCAGCTAGAAGGAAACATACTTTTTAAAAAAATGATCTGAGATTCTTTAAGAGAGGAACAGGCTTGCTAAAATGGTTGCTAGTTGATCACCTATGGCCTGCCAGGTGATGGCACCTATAGGCACCTGAGGCATAGAGCATTGTATGAATCTAACCATTTGGGTTAATAACCTTCATTTATACGGTAGCTGTGAACCCCGCTAATTATTGCCCAGGCAATAAAATCTTAAGAACCACTATGATTTTAGTAAGGTTGGTTATGTCCAAAAACTCAAGGGTCGCGACTTTGAAGAATTTTAGGAATGTCCACAAAATATGATTGTTACTATTGGTCAGAAAACATGCTAATCTTTTAAATATTTTTGGCTGTTGACTACATTCAACTCAGAGTCTCAACATTTGCACGCAACCTCCCCCAAGCTGGGGAAATTCATCCAGGCTCCAATATTTTGCATGGTCCTTCTAAAATGGAAACCACTTAATGGCGCAATCACAAAACCTCTTCACTCACACCACTACGGAGGTTAATCCTGCTGGAACAAGCATCTGAAGTTAAAGACAGGTCCTCCTTGAACCAAATCCCATAGAAATACCCCAAAGACCTCGGAGGGCTGAAATCAAAATTTAGACTCACCCTCATGTAAAACATCAAAGGAAATCTCCTTCCAGAAAATACCCCCAAGACATACATCATAGTTAGTTTGACATGAGCCATGAGGGACTTTCTTAGATCAAAACTCAAGCCCAACTCCAGTCAAAAGGAATTGCGGGTTCTATTCTCAAACCACTGAAAATAATCTTTCCCCCATATCGCCTAACCAAGATCTGAATAGACACAACCTGCTTTGTGAAAATTGCGCACTGAACAAGCGATCCCGTTAACCTGATTTCCACCCCAGAATACAACTCACTTTAGCTGTACATTTAAGGAAGAGGGCAGGGTGAAGACATACATATCTATGATAGAGATATAGAGTGTGTAAGAGCTTCTGGAAACCATACCACCACCCCCGCCAAGATTCCTAAAAGTTGTTTCGCAGGACCAAAAGGACAAATAATAAAATACATGCCAGGGATGTTAACTATATCACATCTCTTTAAGTTGCAATCCACTTAAAGTGACAATGAATTGACAGCCAATCTGGTTATCTAGGTAGATTCTCAGGTCATGGTTGTCCAAAAGCTGTTTTTTCCAAACGACAACTGAACTTTCTTAGGTTGTTTTTCTTTTGAAAACATTTTGCTTCTCACCCCAGAAGTTCTAATTGACTGGCGGGGAATGGAAAGATTTATATTCTCTGCAGTCATGTTTGCAGAACATAAATCCTTCCATTCCTCACCAGTCAATTAGAAGCTTCTGGGATGAGAAGCGAAACATTTGCAAAGAAAGAAAGTCCAGTTGTATTTTTTTTGGGGAAAAAAACCCATAAACTTTTGTGATAACCAACTGGTCCTTTACCTGGAGTTAGGTCTACTTTTCCAAGTAGGGCTGTTTCGAAAGAAAGACAAAAAGTTGTGTATCCTTTAGTCCGTGGCAAACAAGGTTTTGAAGACACTTGTGTTACGTAGCTGTTCTCCTTGGAGGGCAGCCGTGTAGGAGCTCCAAGATGTCTGTTCCCTGGATAGCAAATTTCGTTGCTGCGTAACAATTAAAACAGCCTGTAATTTCCATCAAACCTAGAATCGCTTCTTCTGTGCGTGCAGGCTGATGGGGTCAGACTTACAGGAAGCCAGATTTCTCTTCCTTGTACCCCTTTCTCTTTTCCAATCCCTTTTCAAAGCCCAGTGTATTTATTTATTTTAAAGAATCTTTAAAATAACATTTTTTTTTACAAGAATGTTACCTGAAAAATGTACAAGAATGCTTTTCTTTGCAAGATCGCTTAAGGACAGGTGAGAGGCATCTGTGGCGGCACCTGCCCTCTGGAACGACCTACCCCCAGAGATACGCACGATACCAGACCTCCAGACTTTTCATCGGGCCCTGAAAACACATCTTTTTCACCTAGCCGGGCTGGCTTGATCCCATCCCTTCGGTTTTAATTTGTAATTGGTTTTAATCCGGGTTGTTTTAAATGGATAGCCAAAATTATTTAATGTTTTTTAAATTGCTTTTAAATTTTATATGTTAGTTTTTACCATGGCTGTTCACCACGCCTGAGTCCTGTTGGAGAAGAGCGGTATACAAATTAAATAAATAAATAAAATAATATAATATAATAATAATAATAATAATAATAATAATAATAAATAATAATAATAATAATAATCTGTCTGTGTGTGTATATCCGTGTAGAGATGGCATACCAATAAATCAAATAAATCCATCATGGGTTTATTTTGTTCGTTTTGTGACAAATTTGGAATATGCAAATCCTTTGAATATGCAAAGCCACCTCATTTTTCAGATGTTTCTTTCCCCTGAGGGAGATTTCAGAAATGTTTGCGTTGGGCGTTTTCTTCTTTAAAAGGAAAAGGAAAAAAGGCTGATTTACGGATGCTTTCACAGCAAACCTGCTCCCCTCTAGCTTTTATATTTTAATCATGCAATAGGGTTGGGTGATGGAGACCACTGGGGTTTGACTTCTGTTAAAGCGCAGAACGTCGAAATCCTTGCTGATCCTCTGCAAAATTTGATGGTTTTCCTTGGTTAAATCACGTTATTCCCACCTCAAAATATAAAAGTAAGGCGTCTTTTTGTTAATTTTTTTCTTTTCTTCCTCTCCTCCCCCCCCCACTCCCAAAAAATGAAATTACTTTGGTGAGCAGCAGAAGAGGGAAGAAGATGTTTAGGAGCAAAAAGAGAATAATATCTTTCTTTTTTAAATTTTTAAATACCATATAAAACCACCAACAGAAGGGGTCGAAGTTCTACTTGTCCGCCTGGTTTTTAAACCCTGTGCTTGTTTGAAATGCGATGCAAAAAAAAAAAAAAAAAAAAAAAAAACCCTTAGTCTTCTTGCTGAATTCTGAGCAGCAAAGAAGAGGAAATTTGAATGTAATTTCTCCACCCAGGTCATTTGTCAATATGGCTAGAAGTCTGGCATTGTGAAAATTGACATACACAAAGGTAACACCGATGCCAATCTAGGCATCCAGTACAAGGCACCATTATATCATGCCGGTAGCAAAACCACCACGCAAATAATACCACAGTGAAACGTGGTATTATTCCCCTCCTGTGAAGGCAAGCTTTAAAAGCTTGCATGTGAGATATAACAAGAAGAGTGACCTCCTGGTTGTATGTTCTTGAGGTTCTGCACCCAAAGTTCCTTGTTTCTGAACATGAGTTCCATGGATCATCTCATCCACAGTCTGGGATAACCTTTCCTGTCTTTTGAGTCTTCTCCAAAGCCATTAATCAGCTGTCCCTCTCCATTTCTTACGACGGTCCCATGACATAAACCGACCACCGGGCTTCCTATAATTTCTCCAAGAGATCTCACCAAGAGATCTCTTTAGAGATCCACCATTGTATGGCTACGGGACTATCACCTGCTCAGTTCCATCCAACATCGCAACTGTTACAAAGATGGCTCACCTTGATTTTGGGAAAGGAAGACCATTGAGAAAGGAGACACACAGGTATGACCTGTGTCCAATCTTTTGCACTTTCAGACCTAAAGAAGAAGAATTGGAATAGCCTCACCATCTCCCCAGCTCAGATAAATTGGACTATGACCCCTATAGCCAGCCAATGGTCCAGACAGCTGGTCCAGACAAACCATGGCAGAAGGCGTCCCTCACAATTTGGCTCACATTTGAATGAGAGAAGAAACCAAATCATCAAGGAACATCCTTCTGCCAGAGTCCAACAAATGTTTCATGACTCTGCACCTGAAGGAGAAGACCTCTTAGAAGTCCCCTGTGGTTCCGATCTTAGAACACACTTCTGCAACACGTAAGCATTCGTGTTGACTCCAACCTTCTTCAACCTCTGGTTTCTCCATCTGAGAGGTGATCTGGAGATACCACGGAAGGTCCCATCTCCTCCTGCTCCTGCAATTCAGGATAGACCATATCTATCCAATTTGGCAGTTCAAATCTCGCCTGGCTCAAGGTTGACTCAGCCTCCCATCCTTCCGAGGTGGGAAAAATAAGGACCCAAATTGTTGGGGGGCAAGAGGCTGACTCTGTAAACCGCTTAGAGAGGGCTGTAAAGCACTGTGAAGCGGGATATAAGTCTAAGTGCTATTTCTATTTTCCTTCCTTCCTTCCTTCCTTCCTTCCTTCCTTCCTTCCTTCCTTCCTTCCTTCCTTCCTTCTTCCTTCCTTCCTTCCTTCCTTCTGCAGTATTTCAGGCTAATTCCGTTCACTGCCAGGAGTTCAAATCTCAACAGGCTCAAGGTTGACTCAGCCTTCCATCCCTCCGAGGTCAGTAAAATGAGGACTCAGATTGTTGGGGGGCAATGAGTTGACTCTCTAAACCGATTAGAGAAGGCAGTAAAGCACTGTAAAGCAGTATATAAGTCTAAGGGCTGCTGCTTGCTATCCTTGCCTCATTCACCACTGAAAGAGCCTTCCACGCAAAGGACTGATGGACCAGCTTTCTCCAAGAACTAACTCTGGTAAGACCCCCAGGGGGAGTTGCTTACCTTCAAGATATGCTTGTGGCTTTCTTGGCATGAATCCTCACCCTCCCACCCCCAAGGCTCAAGGCACCCCCATTAAAACGCAGCCAGCTCCTTTGGGTCAGGTGAACTCATCTCAATGTTTGAGACTGCAGCCCTTCCAACTTGAGCCACCTGGCCAAAGCTTGGAGTGAAGGAAGACAAGACCCCCCCATGTCCACTACTCCAGGGAAGCAACAGTCTCGCCGGGACCCCCTCCCCCGCCCCCCCCCCCCTCCTGCAGCCTCCACACCGCCTCTCAGCCCCCCTCCCACCGCCCCAGGTTGGGTCCAGGCGCATCCTCACCTGGTTTCCTCCTCCGCCTTTTCTTGGAACCGAAAAGCTTGACCCGGGAGAAGACGCTGAGCTTCTTCTTGTCGGCGCAGCTGGTCTTGGACTTGCTGGGGCTGCTGACACATTTGCAGGCGTTGGATTTCTCGCGCTCCCTCGCTTGTCTCTTCTGGCGGATCAGGGAGCTGGCGATGGCTGCCGCCATAGCCGCCACCCTGGAGGGTCACTCGGCGAGGCTGCGGGCGCTGCCTGCGGGGGAGGCCCCCAGCATGCTGCTCTCGCCGCCCCTCGGGATTTAGGAAGAGGAAGCGGCGGGACGACGGGCTAGGCCGTCTTCCCCGCTCCCGGTGTGCCCGCCGAGGGACGCTGGCGGAGGAGGGCAAGGCGTGCGCCCTTGGGCGACGGAGGCACGGGAGGAAAGGATGCTTTCCCCCTTCCCAAAAGGCGGTGCCCCGGGCCGCTGCAACGCAAGAAGCTCCCGCAACTTCGATCCCGGGACGCCAAGTTCTTTCTGCCTTCAGAGAAACCGGACACCCAACAGGTTCTCCGGACGGCTCCAAAGGCGCACGGGCGCCCTGGCGCAGCACCGGCGCCTCTCCCCGGTTGAGTCGGCTCTTCCTTGCGCCTCTCTCCGTCCGGCCAACAGACAACCTGTTAGAGACCCCGCGGCCCCCGCGAGAAGGGGGCTCCGGGTGAGCTCCGGACGGGCGCCTTAGCGTCCCTGCTCCTGGAGAGCGGCTCCTTAAGGAGGTTGGTGGCGTCCTCCCCCGGGAAGGCGAGCTTGGTTGGAGTCCTGCTCACCGGGTCAGCCTTCGCCGCAGCATCTCCCGAAAGCTGCCGGACGGAGCGAGGCTTTGGCGTCTTTTTGGGGAGGGGGGAAAGCGAGCGCGCACTCTGCAACGGGAGAGGAGGAGGAGGAGGAGAGGAGGAGAAGGCGGCGACAAGCGAGCCAACGGGCGGGCGGTTCGGTCGGGATTTTCCTTCGACAGCAGCAGTAGCAACAGCAGCGTCGAGCGACCGAGGCTGCGCTCCCCTCCAGGCGATGCGCGGCGGTGAAGGGAGGAGAAGAAAGGAGGGAGGAGGAGGAGGAGGAGGAGGAGGAGGAGGAAGAGGCGACGCGGCAAAAGCCCCGGGCGGCTCTGCTCCCTCCTCCCCCCCCCCTCTGGCATGAATGCAGAAGCCGGGATCGGTGCGCAGGGAGGAGGAGAGGAGAGGAGAGGGAGCGCACGGTCGGGGTCTTCCTTCTGCCCCCCCCTCCCCCGAGATACCTCCCGAAAAAGAGGAAAGGGGCAAATAAAGAAAGTCTGTAGCCAAACCGAGATAGGCGCCCCAAACTAACGTGGTTTGATCGGGACGGCTTTGAAACCCCCCGGGTATGGCGAGGCCGGGTGACCCCTCGGTCGTGAGAAGCCCCAGGCAAACGCCGGTAGGAGGTGGGGTGGGGGGAGGAGAAGAGGGAGAGGGGGAGAGAAGCCGGAGAAAGGAACGAGAGGTAGAGGAAGGATCGGAGTTTCTGGCCTCCCTGCTGTGCTTGGGAAAAATCCGGAGAAGGAGGTGATCTGGAGAATACTAGTAGGAAAAGCCACTGAAGATGGCATGGCATGGGCCCGGGGCCCGTGTCAAGGTTGACTCAGCCTTCCATCCTTCCGAGGTGGGTAAAATGAGGACCCAGATTGTTGGGGGCAATATGCTATTTAGTCTTTGTGTGTGAGCCACCCAGAGTCCTCGGAGAGTGGGCGGCATAGAAATATGACTAATAAAAATAAATGAGCTGGAAGGGACCTTGGAGGTCTTCTAGTCCAGCCCCCTGCTCAAGCAGGAGAACCTCTAATATTTCAGACAAATCGGTGTTGAATCTCTTCTTAAAATCCTCCAGTGCCGGAGAAGCACAACACTTCTGGTGGCAAGCTGTTCCACTGGTTAATTGACCTCCTACGGACTTCTATGAGCTGAAAGATCTTCCTCATGTTTAGTCTACATCCCTTGTCTTGTCAGGTCATGCCTCCAACGCCATTGTGAGTCCTACGGTCATCCAACATCGATTGTCCTACAATCCAGAATCAGAATAGAGCTGGAAAGTTCCTTGGGGGTCTTCTGATCCAGCCACTTGCTCAAGCAGGAGACCCTAGACCATTTCAGACAATGATTGTCCAATCTCTTCTTAAAAATCTCCAGTGATGGAGCTCCCACAACTTCTGAAGGCAGTTTCTGTTCCTCTGGTTAATTGTCCTCACGGTTAGGAAGTTTCTCCTTAATCCTAGGTTGTTTCTCTCCTTGATTAACTTCCATCCATAGTTTCTTGTCCTGCCGTCCAGTGCTTTGTTAAATAAATTGACTGCCTCTTCTTTGTGGCAGCCCCTCAAATACTGGAAGTCCTTTTCTCTAGACTCAAACCCTGCAACCGTTCTTCATACATTTTAGTCCAATTGTCTTTTTTTTAATTATTTATATGCTGCCCTTCTCCGGAGACTCAGGGCGGCTTACAAGGCGTTAAGCAATAGCCTTCATACTTTTGTATATTTTATACACGGTCAGCTTATTGCCCCCACAATCTGGGTCCTCATTTTACCTCCCTTAGAAAGGATGGAAGGCTGAGTCAACCTTGAGCCTGGGGAGATTTGAACTTGCAGTAATTGCAGGCAGCTGATGTTAATAATAGTGCTTTAGTCTGCTGCGCCACCAGGGCTCTTCACCAGGGCTCTTCTGAAAGCAGGAATCCAAACCATATCAATGCAAGAGAAGGTTGCCAAAGGGAGTCCAATTCTACTACAGTTCCTGCATCCTGCATTGAGAAGGCGCTAACAACCCTTATCTGGGTATTGTTGTATTTCAGGCTGGCGAGGCTCTCTACAGCAGATGGGAATTCAGCTGTGAATTCAACAATGTTACAGGACTTGGGACTCTGGAAATATAGCCATCTGTCTGCCTCTTGCAAGAATACATCCCTGATGAAAAATGCAACAGAAGGTCGTTGGTTCCCTACCTCTGCTCTAGCACAACAAAAACTCCTTTTGGGCAGGTTGAGCTTCAGGCTTTTTATTTTTTTAAAATTTGATTTATATGCCGCCCTTCTCCGGAGACTCAGGGCGGCTTACAATGCGTTAAGCAATAGCCTTCATACTTTTTGTATATTTTATACAAAGTCAGCTTATTGCCCCCCACAAACTGGGTCCTCAATTTACCTACCTTAGAAAGGATGGAAGGCTGAGTCAACCTTGAGCCTGGTGAGATTCGAACTTGCAGTAATTGCAGGCAGCTGGTGTTAATCACAATGCTATCAGTCTGCTGAGCCACTAGGCCCTTTGGGACTGTGGACCAGAAGAGCAGATTTCCTTCTGTTTCACCAGCAACAATGATGGATATCTGCTGTCTAGAACATAGTCACTAATAGCAATTAGATTTATATACCGCTTCACAGTGCTTTTACAGCCCTCTCTAAGCGGCTTACAGAGTCAGCCTCTTGCCCCCAACAATCTGGGTCCTCATTTTATCAACCTTGGAAGGATGGAAAGCTGAGTCAACCTTGAGTCGGTCAGGATTGAACTCCTGGCAGTGGGCAGAGTTAGTGTGCAATACTGCATTCTAACAACTGGGAAGGAAGGAAGGAAGGAAGGAAGGAAGGAAGGAAGGAAGGAAGGAAGGAAGGAAGGAAAATAGCCATAGCACTTAGACTTACAGTATATACCACTTCACAGTGCTTTACAGTCCTCTCTAAGCAGCTTACAGAGTCAGCCTCTTGCCCCCAACATTCTGGGTCCTCATTTGACCGATGAAGAATGGAAGGCTGAGTCAACCTTGAGCTGATCAGGATCGAACTGCTGGCAGTGGGCAGAATTAGCATGCAATACTGCATTCTAACCACTGCGCCACCATTGTCCTTCCTTCCTTCCTTCCCTCCCTCCCTCCCTCCCTCCTTCCTTCCTTCCTTCCTTCCTTCCTTCCTTCCTCCTTCCTTCCTTCCTTCCTTCCCCCTCCCTCCCTTCCTTCCTTCCTCCCTTCCCACTAGCACTCAGACTTATATACCGCTTCACAGTGGTTTTACAGCCCACTCTAAGCAGTTGACAGAGTCAGCCTCTTGCCCCCAACAATCTGGCTCCTCATTTTATCAACCTTGGAAGGATGGAAGGCTGAGTCAACCTTGTGCCGGTCAGAATCGAACTGCTGGCAGCGGCAGACAGCAAAATTAGCCTACAATACTGCATTTCACCACCATTAAACCCTGAAACTCAACAGTAACCAACAGATACCAGCCATGGATGTCTACAACAAAGGCCCAGTTAGCTGTTTTGTCTGTGGGACAATCCTCCACATCTTTGAGGATGTCAACCCTCAGCAACCAGCTGTGACTCCCTTAGTTAACACACCTCTCATCCTTCTGGTTTCTTTCTAAAACAGCTCCATGCTATGTATATGAGAGGCATGTCCAAAGTCAAACACAACTAGGATCTTGCTTGTTAGTTGCTCCTGATGCTTCTTTCTAGCTATGCAACCTAAAGTCACATTATACCCATAGAAGAGAATAGTTGTAGCTGAAGGTTGAATTATGGGGTCCTTGGTACTCTCTGGGCTTGATGGTTTTCTTGCAGACATTTCGTTAATCAACTAGATGATGTTACCTAGTAATTAAATGTCTGCAAGAAAGCAAACCAATCTCAGAAAGCATCCCACAGTCATTCTCCTCCTCCTCCTCCTCCTCCTTCCTCCTCCTCCTCCTCCTCCTCCTCCTCCTCCTCCTCCTCCACTCCTCCTCCTTTCCACAAACCCCACTCCCTTCTCGCTCTGATGATGTTACCTACGTGGGTCATGAAACATCTGCAAGAA
Organism: Pantherophis guttatus; assembly: GCF_029531705.1. The sequence goes on from NW_026844102.1 coordinate 4,539,344, forward strand.
AAACTACCAAGCTCAGAGACCACCAAAGACCCCTCAGTCCTCCTCCTTCTCCCATTCCCCCTCCTCCTTTCCAGAAACCCTACTTCCTTCTAGCACTGATGATGTTACCTCGTTGGGTCATAAAACATCTGCAAGAAAAACTACCAAGCTCAGAGAGCACCAAGGATTCCACAGTTCTCCTCCTCCTCCTCCTCCTCCCTCCTCCTCCTCCTCCTCCTCTCCCTACTGTACACCCCACCCCTAGCACCCCTAGCATTACCTAGTTGGGTAATGCGACGTCCAAACTTAAGAGAGCCCCAAAGACCTCACAATCATATTACACTTCTATTTATGGAACCTAGAGCTACTCAACCACACTACGGATAAATCACAATTGTTGGTACCGATACATGCATTTAATTGATGGTTTACAAGCTGTTTCATGAGTACAGATCCCCGGATCCCTCTCTTTTAGAGTATTCTCCCAACTCCCCAACGAAGAGCAACACCCATAAAAGTTTTTAGGCCGCAGAAAACGCTTAAATGCCACCCAAAGCGGTCAATTCCACGTTGCAATGGAACACTGAACAAAACCTTACACCCAGGGATGGGCTTCCCAAATTTTAGCAAGGGGTTCTCTGCCTGATTGCTGGGTGGGCGTGGCCATGGTGGGCGTGGCCTAGTTGGCCTCCTGCACCACAATGTGGTGGTGGTGGTTTGCTCTCCCCGGGCTCCGGAGACCTTCCTTGAGCCTCCAGGAGAGTGAAAATGGCCTCCCCAGGCTCCAGAGGCACTCCGGAGGCCAGAAACAGTTGCATTTCCAGCCTTCCCGAACTTCTGGTAGGCCCATTTTTCACCCTCCCCGAGACTCCAGACGCGCCCCGAACTTACCTGCATCCAAAACGGGCCACGTGGGGACTCCTGGGAGGGGAGCGGCAGGGTGGGGCGGGGCCAGCCAGGAGTGGGATTTGGGGGTTCTCCGAACTGCACAGAATCTTAGCTAGAGATTCTCCCGAACCCCTGCGAACCCCCAACAGCCTACCCCTGCTTACACCCGCTAAGGAATTAAGACCACAATGATTTGGAGCCAAATGCAGGAGGGAATGCAACGAAGGCTGTTCACACATTTGCTGAATTCTGGGTCATGGCAAAAAAAACCCACAAAAACAAAACTTCCTTGCAGATTTGGAACAGGATCAAAAGGAGGTGGATTTCCACCCAGCATTCTCGAGCCGTGGCCCCGATGAGCCTTTTTTTTTTTTTTTTTAAAAAGACATTTTTTGGAGCACTTTGAAAGAGAGGCCTTGTGTTCCTCTCCATTATGTTCTTTTTGGGGAAAAAAAAAGAGAAATCGCTTCCAAGTTCAGAACAGCTGCTCCACTGCCTGAGTCTCCAGCAATGCCGACAAAAAGAGGGAAAATTTGGTTTGACATCCGGCAAAAAAAAAAAAAAAAAAAAAAAGTCGCAAAACCCCTCTTTTCTCCTATTTTTGGCTCATCTCAAAAGAGCTGAGCGGACCTGATTAGGGATTGGATGGAAGGGGCACCACAAGGTAATCCCAAGGACAAATGTGCGGTTTTGTGGTTGAAAGCTCCACCCTCCCCCAGAATCTGTCTAATGCGTACAGATCGCTGGATCCGTCTCGTTTCGAATTTAAAATTCTCGTTTCGAATTTTCACCCAACCTCAATGGAACAATAGAACGAATGAGCTGGAAGGATCTCGGAGGTCTTCTAGTCCAGCCCCCTACTCAAGCAGGAGAACCTATACTATTTCAGATAAGTGACTGTCTAGTCTCTTCTTAAAAACCTCCAGTGATGGAGCATCCCACAACTTCTGGTGGCAAGCTGTTCCACTGGTTAATTGTCCTCACTGTTAGGAAGTTTCTCCTCAATTCCAGAGAAGAGGTTGAACACCAAACTAGCGTGTTTGCAAAAGCCATTATTTCTCAAGTATAAGTATTGTGGTCAAGAGAACGCAGGACTTTTTCAGCTGAATTTTCCTATCCTGACACGTCTATCATTGAACCCGGAACAAAACACCCCTAACAGCTCCCAACCTCAACATTGCTTTCTTGTTTAATGCCGTTTATCTTGTCATGTTTTTTAAAATTTTATAAATGTATGTGTTTTAATATGGCTGTACATCGCCCTGAGTCCCCCGGGAGAAGGGCGGTATAGAAATCTAATAAACTTTCATGTGTCTTTGATGCCCAGTATAAGCTGCTTTAGCCACACCATTGGGCTCCAGCCTTCCATTTTTATCGCACCTTTCCTTTCCTTTCCTTTCCTTTCCTTTCCTTTCCTTTCCTTTCCTTTCCTTTCCTTTCCTTTCCTTTCCTTCCCTTCCCTTCCCTTCCCTTCCCTTCCCTTCCCTTTCCCTTCCCTTCCTTTCCCTTATCAATAGTTTTCCTTCCTTTCCTTTCCTTTCCTTTCCTTTTCCTTTCCTTTTCCTTTCCTTTCCTTTCCTTTCCTTCCCTTCCCTTCCCTCCCTTCCCTTCCTTCCCTTCCCTTCCCTTTACTTCCTTTCCCTTATCAATAGTTTTTCCTTTCCTTTCCTTTCCTTTCCTTTCCTTTCCTTTCCTTTCCTTCCCTTCCCTTCCCTTCCCTTCCCTTCCCTTCCCTTCCCTTCCCTTTACTTCCTTTCCCTTATCAATAGTTTTCCTTTCCTTTCCTTTCCTTTCCTTTCCTTTCCTTTCCTTTCCTTTCCTTTCCTTTCCCTTCCCTTCCCTTCCCTTCCCTTCCCTTCCCTTCCCTCTTCCTCCTTCCTTCCCTTTACTTCCTTTCCCTTATCAATAGTTTTTTCCTTTCCCTTTCCTTTTCCTTTCCTTTCCTTTCCTTTTCCTTTCCTTTCCTTTCCTTTCCTTTCCTTTCCCTTCCTTTCCTTTCCTTTATTAATTTATTTATTTTGAAAAATAGTTTTTATTGAACATTTTCCAAGCTTAAAAACCGCAAGTAAAAAAGAAAAAAAAAAAGGAAAAAAAATATAAAAATGCAAACCGATTAAAAACACAAACTTAACATTATAATATCATTTTACAGCTTTTCCATATCAGCATGCATGTTCTACTTTTGTAATTCACTGTTCAGTATGTGCCTTCTCATATATTTAACCGTTCTATAAAATTTGGAGTAGACTGTACAAGTGGCTAGAAAACAGGAGCCAAAACAAGAAAGAAAACTTCAAAAATGATTGATTATAATAGAAAGATAAATGCATATATATGTACAATCAGAACATATTATACTACTATTCCTTTCTTTTTAAAATAAAGATTTGAGGAGGGGTCGAGGGAAGTAGAAATATTCAGAAAATAACCGCTTTGTACGGAAGACGTTACGATATTCCACTAGTTGTCACGATGAGCAAGCATGATTATTATTATTATTTTTTTTAAAAAAAATAATACTGAGGAAGGAATGGGGTTGGTACCCTGTCCGTCACAGGGCGTTGGTTCACAAACCCAGATGGGTTTTTCTTTCGGTCTTCCAGAAACCTATCCTCACGACATGGCTAGGGATCAATCGGTTTATTTCGCCAAGAAAACCTCCGCGCTACTTTGTCGGTCAGGTTTAACGAAACCTTGCAACAACAGCTGCAAACAAACCAGGGTAAAGAACCGGTTGCAAGCAAAGAGCTTTTTACATCTCAGTTTTGTACAAAACATTTCTGCAATTCTAAGAAGTTTGGGATAATTTACAGCTGGGAAGTGCAACAGAATTCCAAGTCCTGCAACAGGATTCTTGGTTCTATCTGTCTGTTCCCTGAATATTTTTCTCCCCGGAAAGCCTTCGCCTCCATGTGAATTTCCCAACTAAGCGTGTTCCATATCTGAAGGAATGACAGAATTCTGCTTAACCCAAAAACAAGCCATGTTGGTATGTTGGAGAATAAATTTGCCACCTGACCAAAATGTACTGAAGATCTGGGATCCTGTTAGCTGCTGATTGACATTAGGATATTATTATCATAGCCCCCAAAGACTTCCTATGTATGCAACTTCATCGCGTATTGACTTGAAATTGGAATATAGATTAAATAGGCTCATATTTGCTCATCGCGGATGTAATTGTGATGCGCTTTTTAACAAATTCTTTCTTTTTTTGGGGGGGGGGCACACGCTAAATAAAATAAATAATTATTATTTGATGGGAGTTTCTGGATCCAAAACGATGGTATAAATCTCCCCTTCCCTACCAAAGAACTAAACAGACCATGAGAAACGTTGAATCTTAAGCTCCCTTTCCATTTGTGGACCCCAGAAAAAGCTACCCAGCTTTTTCCCCAAGTTACCCCCTTTCTAAACTGCTCCTTCCTTCCTTCCTTCCTTCCTTCCTTCCTTCCTTCCTTCCATCCATCCATCCATCCATCCATCCATCCATCCATCCATCCAAGATTATAGGTAGTTCTCGATTTACAACAATTCATTTAGTGATCATTCAAAGTTGCAATGGCACTCCCTCTCTCCCTTCCTTTTTCCTCCCCTCCCTCCCTCCCTCCCTCCCTTCCTTCCTTCCTTCCTTCCTTCCTTCCTTCCTTCCTTCCTTCCTTCCTCCTTCCTTCCTTCCTTCCTTCCTTTTCTCTTTCTTTCTCTTTCTTTCTTTCTTTCTTTCTTTCTTTCTTTCTTTCTTTCTTTCTTTCCTTTCCTTTCCTTTCCTTTCCTTTCCTTTCCTTTCCTTTCCTTTCCTTTTTTCTTTCTTTTCCTCCTTACCCGAATACGATTTCCGTAACCCCAGCGCCATCCTTCTCCTCCGGAGCCGGTGCTGCCCCTTTCAATCCCAGCCTTCATCTGCGAACAAGCTCAGAGCAAGTTTAAAGATGGATGGAAAAGAATTCTCCAAGGTATCGGCTAGAAACATCTTTGTGGTATGCAGGGATCATTAATGGACATTAGAAGCCAAAGACCATTACGACTTTCAGCGTGCATTAAAAATGCATGGCTTTGAGAAGTTGTCTTCTGGCAAAGTTGGAGATGCGCCTTTGACTTCCTCCTCTCTTTTTGCCGCTGCTGCTTTGGCTTCAGTGTGATTTTTTTTTTCTGTCTTTCAAAATGCTGGATTTTATTTGCCCATCTAAGATCACGAGGGAGGGAAATTATCTTTCAGTGTAATCAGATCCCCCAGTATCTCAGGCTTTGGGTTTTTAATGTTTCCGTTGGAAAAAAAAACAAAACAGAACAAAACAGCCCAAAAAACCTTTTAGAGGAGGAAAAAAGAGAGAGAGATACTCAAGCTGGTTTTGTTTAAGCTGAATTATTGATGATCCATGAACGGAGTTGTAAACATTTACAGGAATCATGTTTGCCAAAACTCCTGAGAGAATTGCCACTTTGATGCATCTCTTACTGGGTGCGGTCATTGGTGAACCAGGAGAAAGGGACTTTTGGACTGGAGGACCAAATCGCTAACTTGTGTTGTGGACAACACAATTTTGGGAAGGGTGCAAAGGAAGGACACACCCCAAACAGACAGAAGTTGCATCAAGAAGTTCTCACAGCAGGGATAGCAACCAACTGTTATTTCCTCCTGTCTACATGTCAATCAAATTAGATTGATTACAGAGTCTGCAGGATGGCTCTCCATTGATTTAACAAGCTTCCTTTCCTGCCAACTCGACGATGACAGCTTCATGGCAAAGTTTGGAGGTTTCTTCTGGAAGTAACCCTGACATCATCAACCAAGGTTTGAGTTCTGCTTTAGATATAACTGAGATCAAGAGTTATGTCAGCCACAATTGGAAATCCTGTGTTTGTCAAGACAAACGATGTGCCATCAAATATCATAAGTATCACTTTGAATGTCCTAAAGTAGAATGAGAATAGGGTGGCATTGTGCTCTTCTTTTGGTCAAATCTTCTTCTCCTCCAAAGGACATTTCCAAACAGAGTTTGATGACTACACGTAAGCCAGGATTCACTTAATTAAAGTCTCTGTATTCTGTAATGGGGCAAGTCAGGTTGACAACTGAATTCTTTGTCATTGGCTTGGAAGACTTTCTTAGCTAAGATCTTTCTTCTCGTTCCTTCACAAGGAGGACCCCAGGTACTTATTATCATATGTGGTGGACATGTATGAAAGCAAGAAAATATTGGAAGAAAATACATACTTGCTTGGAAAAGGTGATTAAGCAACATATAGATCTGAAACCAGAAATATTTTTGTTGGGTATAATGCCGGAGGATTATGATAAAGGGAATATATATTTAGTTTTGCATGTACTGACAGCAACAAGGATTTTATTTGCACAATATTAGAAAAATGAGAGCACGCCATCAGATGATGATGTAATTCGGAAAATATTCGACTGTGCAGAGATGGACAGATTGACTTTAAAAATAAAAGACAAATAAGACACAGAATATGACTTGATATGGAATAGATTTTATGAATGGTTAGAGATAAGAGGTGGAAATTAGATGAAGAAAGATTATTGCTACGTATGAGTTTAATATAAAGATGGTTTATAATTATAAATATGCTAATATAATTAACAGAATTATAAATAAGCTAATATAAAGAGAAATTTAGCCAAAACTATTCTGTTATATTATTACCATTGTTACCACTATATGTGTTAATATTCCTTTTTGTTCTCTCTTTGTTTTTCTTTTGTAAATGATATACCCTGACAATACACTGTGTTCAAAATGTTTATGAGTTTAAAAACAAAAAACAAAGAGGAAGGAAGAGAATGGAAAAAAAGAAGAGGTTGTGGGGTCCTTGGTGTTCTCTGAGATTGCTTCTTTTCTTGCAGATGTTAGACCCAACTAGGTAACATCATCAGTGATAGAAGAGGAGCGGCAGCAGGGATCACCAGAGAAGCTTCCAGAATCTGCAAGCGATGGATAGCAGGAGCAACAGTGATGGTAGATCTTCCCCACTTGAGTTTTCTTCCTCCTTCCTTTCACTATCACGACTGAACTGCCGAGATCTGGATAACTTTCAGATGACACCAAAGAGATGCTACCATGGTATTTTTTTCCCCTAAGGTAAAGGTAAAGGTTCCCCTCGCACATACATGCTACTCGTTCCTGACTCTAGGGGGCGGTGCTCATCTCCGTTTCAAAGCCGAAGAGCCAGCGCTGTCCGAAGACGTCTCCGTGGTCATGTGGCCGGCATGACTCAATGCCAAAGGTGCCCGGAACGCTGTTACCTTCCCGCTAAAGGTGGTCCCTATTTTTCTACTTGCATTTTTTTACGTACTTTCGAACTGCTAGGTTGGCAGAAGCTTGGACAAGGAACGGGAACTCACCCCATTACGCGGCGCTAGGGATTCGAACTGCTGAACTGCCAACCTTTCGATCAACAAGCTCAGCGTCTTAGCCACTGAGCCACTGCCTCTCTTACCTCCGCCATATTTGCTCCACCTTGTTCTACAGATTTAGAGAACTGAAAAGTATCTTTCCCACTGGAAACGGAGGGGTGATCCTGGATGCCAGCTGGAATGTAGGAAGCTGATTTGTGCTACTGTTTGTCCAATTAATTTAGGATTGTCTCACTCAACGGGGCAGAAAGTCTGTTTCCCCCCCACCCTCCATCTGTTGGCTGAGCCGTTTTAACGGGAAATGCCAGGAATTAAATTGGAAAACCGCTTGTTGAATAATAATCATATGCGAAGTAGTGTTTAAAACACACATACACACACACAGAGTTATAATCCATCTTTCTTTTAGAATGAAACTTAGGGTGTGGCACACGCCTCTGCTCTCCAGGCACCAATTGACTTTAACTTCAGTGCAATGGTCAAATTGTGTACAGTACCTTACATACTATACCCAGGTTCTTTGCTACGATATATTTTCACCCAGAAGATTAAATTTTATCTTTAAGAGCTGAAATTATGACAAGAAGGAGGAAGAAAAGGAGGAGGAGGAGGAGGAGGAGGAGGAGGAAGAGGAGGAGGAGGGGAACAATAGTTTCATATTTCCTTCTTTTTCCCCTCTATATCCATATTGCTGGCACAATATTTACAAGGATGGGAATAGCAAGAATTTGCTTTGTGACATCAGCAAATGCAGTTTAGGAATTATGCAGCTACAATTTGCTGCTATCTGATCTTGCCATCACATCCCAACAAATTCCTAACAAATCAACTTGCAGATTTTTTTATTTTTTATTTTAGTTATAGTAGCTAAAATGTGACGCTTTCTTTATTCTTTTTTTCCAAATTTGATTGCTGGTCTCATTCTGCTCCCTGGTGGTGAATGAAATTCATGCAATGGATTGTAACTGTAGCATTATTTATTTATTTTAAATCAAAGCTTTAAGAACTGCTTATTGATTTTGGCAAGTATAATAAACGAGCAAAACTTTTAGCATTGGTGGGCATTTAACTCAATTGCTTGGCTAATGCAGCAATAATTTTTTTTGGGTAGCAAATTTATAATAATGATTGCTATTTATCAGTGCTTCTTATGTGAGAGCTGTGATATAATCAGTGATTTTTCAATGTTCATTTGGTTTTGCAGGCTTTTATTACATTTGCCCAACCTCTAAAGATTACTAAAACTTCAACTGAATGTTTCTATCAAATTTGGGGCCTGTTATTTTATTTTATTTTTTAAATTTGATTTATATGCCTCCCTTCTCCGGGGACTCACGGCGGCTTACAATGCGTTAAGCAATAGCCTTCATCCTTTTGTATATTTATACAAAGTCAGCTTATTGCCCCCACAAACTGGGTCCTCAATTTACCTACCTTAGAAAGGATGGAAGGCTGAGTCAACCTTGAGCCTGGCGAGATTCGAACTTACAGTAATTGCAGACAGCTGGTGTTAATCACAATGCTATCAGTCTGCTTAGCCACGAGGCCCTTATGTTATTTCAACATCTGGAATGGATTTTGAGTTGATGATACAATATATTTCAGGGACTGAAAGTATATCCGGTAATATCAAATAAATAATTGCCATGATATTTTAATGAAAAGAAGGACTAGGGGAGACATGATAGCAGTCTTCCAATATCTCAGGGGCTGCCAAGCTATTCTCCAAATTTTATATGAATACCTTACAGGAATCCAGGTCATGTGCAGGTTACACATAGTCTCTTTTTTATTCTCCAAAGCACCTGAAGGCAGGACAAGAAGCAACGGATGGAAACTCATCAAAGGAGAGAAGCAACTTAGAACTAAGGAGAAATTTCCTGACAGTGAGAACAACTAGACTGGACTACTGTAATGCTCTCTACATGGGGCTCCCCTTGAGGTGCACACGGAGGCTCCAACTGTCCAGAATGTGACCACGCAGGTGATATTGGGAGCAACATGGTGCTCACATGTAACACCTCTCCTACGCGAGCTGCACTGGCTCCTGGTGGTCTTCCGTCTGCGCTTCAAGGTGTTGGTTCTTATCTTTAAAGTGCTCCATGGCTTAGGACCTGGGTACCTACGAGACCACCTTCTGCAACCGATAATCTCCGACCAACCAGTACGCTCCCACAGGGTGGGCCTCCTCAGGGTGCCGTCACTAAATCAATGTCAACTGGTAGTTCCCAGGGGGAGAGCCTTCTCTGTGGGGGCACCTGCCCTTTGGAACAGGATACCCCCAGGGATACGAATGATCCCAGATCTCCGTACTTTCCATCGTGCACTTAAGACCTTTCTGTTTCACCAAGCCGGGCTGGCACAAATCTCTTCTAATTGTTCTAAATTTTATGCTGAAGATCTTAACTGATGAGCCAAATTGGTTTAATTATTTTAAATCGTTTTTTATTTTACATTTTTATATGTATGTTATTTTGACTGTTCACCGCCCTATGCAACCATCAGGAGAGGAATGGAGGTTTTTCCTCCAACTATTAACCAGGATTAACCTTGCTTAGCTTCCAAGCCAGGTGCTACCAACAAGCAATAATTCATGGTTTGAGGAGATATTCTTGAACTTCAGCTTGATGCACCAAAATACCACAGGATGGCAGCAGTTCCTAAGAAATCTGAACTTTTCATGGTGCCAAAAAGTCTTAACTTGTGGGTTATAAGGAAAATATAAGTGGTGCAAGGGTTGAGGGAAGGTTTATATGTTTGATACATGCTATATTCTGTATTTGCTCTGGGAAGTCCAGGGGGGGGGAGGGTTGGCGCAGGAGGGGGGAGGAGAGAAGGGAAAATATGTGTAAAATTTTTAAAAACTTTTCAATAATAATAATAATAAAAAAAGACCACTCGGATGCTTCAGCTGGTGCAGAATGCGGCCGCGCGGGTAATGATGGGAGTGTCTCGACACTCCCATGTTATACCTCTCCTGCGTAACTTGCATTGGCTGCCGGTTGCCCTCCAGGTGAGATTCAAGGTGCTGGTGATTACCTATAAAGCCCAACATGGCTTAGGCCCGGGGTATCTGGCGGACCATCTGCGGCCAGCGACAGCTCCCCATCGCCCGGTGCGTCCCCACAGGGAGGGCCTCTTTGGGGTGCCGTCGGCCAGACAGTGTCGGCTGTCTACCCCCAGGGAGAGAGCTTTCTCTGTGGGTGCACCCACCCTTTGGAATCAACTCCTTCTGGAGCTCCGGGTGGCCCCCGACCTTCGCTCTTTCCGTCGTGGGCTGAAAACTTGGTTATTTCACCTGGCCGCCCTGGACTGATGGGGGTTTTAATAGAATTTTAACTGGGCTTTATTGAATTTTTGTTAATTTTAACCTGGACTTTTGTTTTAATGGTTTGTTGGCTTTGTTTTAATTGTTGTGAGCCGCCCTGAGTCCATTGGCGATAGGGCGGCATACAAGTACCATAAATAAATAAATAAATAAATAAATAAATAAATAAATAAATAAATAAATAAATATTATTATTATTATTATTTATTGGTTAATCTTTAGTGAGATTCACAGCCTTTGAGGCTGGTTAATAGCTCAGCAGCTCGAGTCCTAACCAAGGACCTAGGAACTGTTAAGGTATCGTCGGAGGATGTAAGCTGTTCCGAGTAAGGTGGTTTTTTGTAGAGTCAAAATGTTCAAGTCCGGCAAATTTAGAATTTCTAAATAGCGGGGTAGCCCTTTGGGTATTGCTCCAAGGGCTCCAATTACAATCAGGACAACACACGATTTCTTTTTCCACAGTCGCTCAACTTCAATTTGTAAGTCCCGGTACTTTGTAATTTTTTCTTGCTGCTTATCTTCAATTCGTGCATCACCAGGTATTGCAATTATTATTATTATTATTATTATTATTATTATTATTATTATTATTATTATTATTATTATTATTATTATTATTTGAATTTCTATACCGCCCTACTCCCGAAGGACTCAGGGCGGTGAACAGCCTTGAAATAAAACACATATATATATACAAAATTTAAAATCGAATAAAATGAATTAAATAAATTTGGCTGAATTGATACCCATAATTTAAAATACCCATATTTTAAAATACAGTAAAAATTTAAAATAAATAAATAAATAAATAAATTTGCCGCTTTTTTTTTTTTAAAAATTTATTTTTATATGCCGCCCTTCTCCGGACACTCAGGGCGGCTTACAATGCGTTAAGCAATAGCCTTCATACTTTTGTATATTTTATACAAAGTCAGCTTATTGCCCCCACAAACCGGGTCCTCATTTTACCCACCTCAGAAGGGATGGAAGGCTGAGTCGAGCTTGAGCCTGGTGAGAATTGAACTCGCAGTAATTGCAGGCAGCTGGATGTTAAATGCTGCCTTAGTAGGAGGAATTAGCCTCCTATGCCATTCTCCGAACTACTCAAAATTTCCGCTATTGGTTCATTAGAACCTCTCAGAACCTGCTGGATTTCATCCCTGTGCTGTCCCTTTTTACGGGGTCTATCTGCTCAGAATCGGGGGGGGGGGGGGAAACCGAAGTGATCTGCGATCTAGACGGGTTTTCCGACAAGCGATCTATTTCGCAGGTCACCAATGAGCTGAGATCCTGACAAAGGAGCCAACGAACATCGGCAAGAAACGGGAGTAAGAATTCTACTTTCCTCTCTTTTCTTCAACCAAATGCTAATTTTTAGCCGAAAAAGAAAAAAAGAAGAAGGAAAAAAAGCAGCGGCACAGATGGTTAAAATGTTATATTCGTACTGAATATGAATGATTCTATTTTTGGTTTCGTGAGTCTACTCTTCGGCTTATCAGGGCAGGGAAAGGAGTTTGCCACGTGTCTACTCGCAAAGCCCAGGGAGCGAAGACTGAGAGTTGCAACCAAGTTAAAAAGGTAAAGGTAAAGGTTCCCCTCGCACATATGTGCCAGTCGTTCCTGACTCTAGGGGGCAGTGCTCATCTCCGTTTCAAAGCCGAAGAGCCAGCGCTGTCCGAAGACGTCTCCGTGGTCATGTGGCCGGCATGACTCAATGCCAAAGGCGCACAGAACGCTGTTCCCTTCCCACCAAAGGTGGTCCCTATTTTTCTACTTGCATTTTTTACCTGCTTTCGAACTGCTAGGTTGGCAGAAGCTGGGACAAGTCACGGGAGCTCACCCCGTTATGCGGCACTAGGGATTTGAACCGCTGAACTGCCGACCTTTCGATCGACAAGCTCAGCGTCTCAGCCACTGAGCCACCGTGTCCAAGCAACCAAGTTAGAGAGCTGGAAATGAACCACAGTTTGGTTTAGTGGTTAAGAGAGACTCAGCTTGGTCTAGAGGTGAAGGCACCAGTCTAGAAATAATTCTACAAAAAAAATGCCATTTTGTATATTTTAATAATTCAATGCTCCCTTCTTCCGGCACTTATTTTTAAGACGGTGAAGGCGGCGGCGCTGTGTGGGTGTAAGTGATGTTGCCACCAGATGGCAGATTTGGGTAGAAAGCTATCAAAGATTACATGTTATCCTTGACTTACAACAGTTCATTTAGTGACTGTTAGAACGGCCTTCCTTCCTCCCTCCCTCTTTCTTCCCTTCCTTTCCTTCCTTCCTCCCTCCCTCGCTCTCTTCCCTTCCTCTCCTTCCATCCTCCGTCTTTCTTCCCTTCCTTTCCTTCCTCCCTCCCTCCCTCCCTTGCTCTTTCTTCCCTTCCTCTCCTTCCTCTCCTTCCTCCCTCCCTTCCCTCTTTCTTTCCTTCCTTCCTTCCTCCCTCCCTCCTTCTTTCTTCCCTTCCTCTCCTTCCTTCCTTCCTTCCTCCCTCCCTCCCTCCCTCCCTTTCAGTCAACTCTAAAGCTAAGAAATTGCTTCCACTTGTCCTTCACATACACACACACATGGCTCAATGCCAGCTTCACATGTGATGTATAGATGATGAACATCGGGCTCCATTTATTTGGAAAGGTGAGGCCGGAGAGGGATCATCTCCCCCAGCCCCTGAAGCAGAGACAGTTCCGCGAAAGGAACCCATGAGCTGACTGACACCCTTCACGGCGCATTCCCTCACACAAACAACTTTGCTTCTCGACATCCCATCCTTCCAAATTCGATGTCGCAGGTTCACACCTACCTAGCCCCCCCCAGCCATCTCTTCCCAAACCCATCTGTCAAACGCACTTGAGGAGCATCCTTGACAAGAGAGATCAAAGTGACACGCAGCGCTTCCGTCTTCCCACCCACCCCCGCCCTTTCCTGCGTGAGAACGACTCCGCTGCTAAGCGATGGACCACTCTGGGGGGCCATCAATGGAGGGAGGACGTTGAGAGAGTGGGCCACGGACATGAGTCCAAGTAGGGGACGTTTTCTTTATTTTATTTTTTTTAAATCCCTCCATTTTTACTAAAAAAAAAGGGCAAATCGTGCACCACAAATCGAACTCTCAGAACAGTGTAAAATTTTACTTTCTGTAGTTTCTAGACTAGGGGGTCTCCAATCTTGGCAACTTTAAGACTTGTGGACTTCAACTCCCAGAATTCCTCAGCCAGATTTGCTGGTTCTGGGAATTCTGGGAGTTGAAGTCCACAAATCTTAAAGTTGCCAAGGTTGGAGACCCCTGCACTAAACTACAAGTTCCTCTCACCCAGTGGTGAAATCCATTTTTTTTTTACTACCGGTTCTGTGGGCGTGGCAGGGGAGGGATACGGCAAAATCCCCATTCCCTCCGCACTCCTGGGGGAAGAATACTGCAAAATCTCCATTACTACCTCACTCCTGGGGAAGGATATTGCAAAATCTCCATTCTTAGGGGCCAGCCAGAGGTGGTATTTGCCGGTTCTCCGAACTACTAAAAATTTCTGCTGGCTTTCACCCCTGCTCTCACTTGAATTGCCCCGGTCATGGTCCTCCAAAGTTCCAGGGGACCAAAGAATTTCCTAGGGATCTGTTACTTGATCTTTATAAGGGATGCGCTGGAGAATGAACCTGTCGCTTTGTGGAATTGTTCAAGGCTCTGAGAGGAAAGAGTTATGAGTCTTACCAGAGGACACAGAAGTATTAAAAGTCCTTGAAAGCTCCCTCAGGTAACTGCTGTCACTTCTCTTCCATTCCTTCAGCCTGTAGAATGATGGAACTGGCCTGACACAGTTTGTTTCAATCAGGATTTGAGACTGGACCCAATTCTGTACAGGGACACGGTGGCTCAGTGGCTAAGACGCTGAGCTTGTCGATCGAAAGGTCGGCAGTTCAGCGGTTCGAATCCCTAGTGCCGCGGAACGGGGTGAGCTCCCATGACTTGTCCCAGCTTCTGCCAACCTCGCAGTTCGAAAGCATGTAAAAAATGCAAGTAGAAAAATAGGGACCACCTTTGGTGGGAAGGGAACAGCGTTCCGTGCGCCTTTGGCGTTGAGTCATGCCGGCCACATGACCACGGAGACGTCTTCGGACAGCGCTGGCTCTTCGGCTTTGAAACGGAGATGAGCACCGCCCCCTAGATTCGGGAACGACTAGCACATATGTGCGAGGGGAAACTTTACCTTTACAAATTCTGATCCTTAGTAGAGATCTAACAAAAAGTTCTGCCTTCACCGTAGGCAAAATTCTGTCCTGCACCAAGATGGAAGTTTGAATCTTAGGCAATAAGAAGCCATTTTTGTCCCCTCTTTCAAATGCTGAATGAATTTCTAGTCTGATGAACTTTTGGGAGGAGGTCTTCGTTTTGGATTGTATCTCCCCTATACCCCACCTGTCCCAAACCTAAGAAAGATTGTGAACTTTGCAGCAACACCTCAACCCCTTCATAAACAGTCCTGCATGCATTCACATGTCACCGCCATGTTCTTCATGCATATGCATCCCATTGGACTTGCAAGGCAATGGGATGCGTGTGCATGAAGAACATGGCGGTGACTAACATGGCGGGCGGCGTGAGCGAGCAGCAACCGGGGGGACTGGTTTGGAGGCGTGGCGAGCCGGCCATCGCTACCGGTTCGATGACCTTGGCCAAATTTCCGCCAACGGTGCACACGAACCGGTACGAACCGACTGAATGCCACCTCTGGTGTAGAGTCTCCTGCTTGGATGGGGGACTACAAAATCCCTTCCAACTCTTGTTATTCTGTTAATGCTGTTAATCAAGGAGAGAAGCAACCTGGAATTAAGGAGAAACTTCCTAACAGTTAACCAGTGGAACAGCTTGCCACCAGAAGCTGTGGGTGATCCATCACTGGAGGTTTTGTAAGAAGAGATTTGGCACCTATTTCAGGCTTGAGCAGGGGGTTGGACTAGAAGACCTCCAAGGTCCCTCCCAACTCTGTGGTTCTGGAATTCTGACCCATTGAATGATCCAGCACAGGGGGAAAGAAACAGCCTGATCTACATTTTGCCTCGGATGAACGTATATATATCTCCATCCCACCCATTACACATGGAGCATCGTATCCTCTCGAGAGGCTGCTAATGTGTGCTGGCTGAGCAATGTTGAAAACATCCAGAAAACAATTTCTTGACTTTCTCGCCCCCGGTTCTATTTGCAGAGGCCACAACAGCTCTTAAGGGCCTTTGGAGACTCAAATTGGGAGCATTTCACCAATAGATAAAACACAGAGCAACTCACAACACAACACAAAGGAAACTAGACTTCTTTCTTTTTTCCCCCCAAATGGCTTTGACCTTATGCCCTGAAAGATGTGTTTTCAAGGGGAGAGGAGGAGGAGGAGGAGGAGGAGGAGGAGGAGGAGGAGGAGGAGGAGGAGAAAATGGAATGGGGAGAGCAGTCAGATTGGATAGGTTTTCCTAAAAAAAATGAAAGCATGACTGACACTACGGCTTTCCCTGCTGTTGGGAGATGAGTGTCCCAATCTTGGGTGAAAGAAAACCCTCCATGTTCTGGCATGAAATGGAAGGCTTGGTCCATGCCTTAGAAACCTTGAGATGGTTCCTGAGAGATTGCAGGTGGCTGGTCTTCTCACGGGTGGCCCCATTGGAGATATGGGTGGCCTCAATCTTCCAAACATACTTCCTGTCCTAAGGTGCTTTTAGCCTTGCTTCCTTGTTTCCTCACTCAATTTCCTTCCTTCCTTCCTTCCTTCCTTCCTTCCTTCCTTCCTTCCTTCCTTCCTTCCTTCCTTCCTTCCCTCCTTCTTTCCTTCCTTCTTTCCTCCTTTCCTTCCCCCTCCCTCAATTTCCTTCCTTCCTTCCCTCCTTCTTTCCTTCCTTCTTTCCTCCTTTCCTTCCACCCTCCCTCAATTTCCTTCCTTCCTTCCTCCCTCCCTCCCTCCCTCCCTCCCTCCCTCTCTTTCTACCTTCCTTTGTTCCTTCCTTCCTCCCTCCCTCCCTTCCTCTCTCTCTTATTGGCTTTCTCCCTTTCCTTCCTTCTTCCTTCCCTCCCTTAATTTCCTTCCTTCCTTCCTCCCACCCTCCCTCGTTCAATTTCCTCCCTCTCTCCCTCAATTTCCTTCTTTCTTTACTTCCTCCCTCCCTCAATTTCCTCCCTCCCTCCCTCAATTTCCTCCCTCCCTCCTTCCTTTCCTTTCCTTTCCTTTCCTTTCCTTTCCTTTCCTTTCCTTTCCTTTCCTTTCCTTTCCTTTCTTTCCTTCCTTTCCACCTTCCCACCCTTCCCAAAAATATGGAAAAAAAATTCCCTACATTCCTATTTTCTGCTTTGTCATTTAGTCTAGTTTAAAACTTGTGCCTGTTTTGAATCTTTTTTTTTAATCTTTTTTTTGTTTGTTTGTTTGTTTTTTGCAATTCAAATCTTCAGGCGGCCGGATCAACTGATTATCTTGTGACTCTTTAGCCGTCTTGCACTTCCAAAAGGGGAAGAAGCAGAAGGTTGTCAGCATGGATGATTCTGCTGTTAGAAATTCTCTCACTGGCTCATCCCTTTCAAAAGTTGCTTTAAAAAAAAAAAAAAGGAAGTGAAAGACAAATGTCAAACAAAAGGGAGGCATTAAGAAAGCTATTTTTGTTGCAGTTGCTGTTGGTCACTCTTTTGAGTAGCATCCAGAGGCAATTGAATTAATCCTTGGGAGACATGGCTACTAAGAGCTCTCAGCCCTGAAGGCTCAATGTTATCTCCAAATTGGGGCAGGATATCTCTAAATATGAATTGCAAGTTTCTGAGGACCAAAAAAGTGTGCAGAGAACAGCAACAAAGATGATAAGAGTTCTGGAGGCTAAATCATGGGAATCAGACATGTGTAGTCTAACAAAGGGACACGGTGGCTCAGCGGCTAAGATGCTGAGCTTGTCGATCGAAAGATCAGCAGTTCAGCGGTTCGAATCCCTAGTGCCGCAGAACAGGGTGAGCTCCCGTGACTTGTCCCAGCTTCTGCCAACCTAGCAGTTCGAAAGCACGTAAAAAATGCAAGTAAAAAAATAGGGACCATTTTGGTGGGAAGGTAACAGCGTTCCGTGCGCCTTTGGCGTTGAGTCATGGCGGCCACATGACCACGGAGACGTCTTCGGACAGCGCTGGCTCTTCGGCTTTGAAACGGAGATGAGCAGCGCCCCCTAGAGTCGGGAAGGACTAGCACATATATGCGAGGGGAACCTTTACCTTTAGTCTAACAAAAAGAAGGATAGAGGATGCTTGAGAGGCTGTCCCAAAGCAAGGGTCAACTTATTCTCCAAAGCATCTGAGGTCAGGACAAGAAGCAATGGGTAGAAAGCTTATCAGGGAGAGAAGCAACCAAGAACTAAGGGAAAACTTCCTGACAGTGAGAACAATTAACCAGTGGAACGACTTGCCTCTAGAAATTGTGGGTGCTCCATCATTGGTGGCTTTTAAGAAGAGAATGGACAGCTATTTGTCCAGGTTGCAATAAGATCTCCTGCCTTGGGCAGGAGGCTGGACCAAAAGACCTCCAGAGTCCCTTCCAACTTATGATTCTATGGTGAGAAAGGGTTAGATGTCTACCTTCTCCATATGAACATCCCAGGTGTTTAGGTTCAGTCACGGTGAAGGGCTACATTCTTGGACTGGCATTTTCTAACCCAACTTTCTATAGCTTTAGCTCTAATCGCCATCTATGCCTAAGCTGATTATCTCTCATAGAGCACCAAGAACCAGACAACAGCCAAACGCAAACTGGGTTTGCAGATTCATCCTGCTCAGAGATTATTGTAGACAGATGCTGATTATTCATGCCACTCCTCATTGCAATCAGCTGTAAAAGCTAAAGTCTACTTTGGTCCCCCTATAAATCAAAGTTGAACGTGTCACAGAGAGAGAGGGAGGGTGTTATCTCTACTTAATTTCTTAATTCTTCTATTTTATGTAGAGCATTCCAGCTTACAAATTGGTGTCCTCCTCCTCCTCCTCCTCCTCCTCCTCCTCCTCCTCCTCCTCCTCCTCCTCCTCCTCCTCCTCTCCCACTCCCTTCTAGCACTGATGATGTTCCCTTGTTTGGTGATGAAACGTTTGCAAGAAAACAACCAAACTCAGAAAGCACCAGAGAGCCACAGCTCTCCTCCTCCTCCTCCTCCTCCTCCTCCTCCTCCCCCCCCCCCCCCCCCCCCCCCCCCCCCCCCCCCTCCCCCCCCCCCCCACAATTTAGTGCCAATCTCTCTCCATTAGACACTTCAACAGAAAATAACAGCAGAGAATCAATTTGTTCAAGAGACGCAGGTCTCCGAATGTAAACAGTAGATTTCCGTCAGTCCTGAAGGTAATTGTTTTTCCCTCTCCCGGTTACTGTAGACTTTGCTCTGAATGTCACTAGGTTTGATTTTAAATTTTCCGCAGTTGCACCCAGTCGGGGAACGATGTTCAAAATATGTTTCCAGTAAGCTGAGATTGGCCATGGTCTGTTAAATAAGCCCCTTAATTGGTTCAGCGTACAAAATTTGAGCCGTAAACCATTGTTCATAAAGCACATCGAACAAACCACATTATAATTTCACATAATGGGTGAACCGAACCGCAGAGGTTCAGTCTGAATTGAAAAGCTGGAAGAGGGACATTAATTCCACCCCTCCTTTGGTCATTTTATGCTTTGAGACTCTAGAAAAAGTGCAGAGAAGAGCAACCAGGATGATGAGGGGACTGGAGGATAAAAGAAACGATGAATGGTTATATGAACTGGCCATGGCTAGTCTAGTGAAGAGAAGGACCAGGGGAGACTTGATAGCAGTCTTCCAATATTTGAGGGGCTGACACAGAGAGGAGGAAGGGGGTCAAGCTGTTTTCCAAAGGCCGGACAAGGAATAATGGATGGAAACTGACCAAGGAGAGATTCAACCTAGAAATGAGGAGGAACTTTCTGACAGTGAGAACCATCAACCCATGGAACAGAAGTTGCCTTCGGAAGTTGTGGGAGCTTCATCACTTGAGACTTTCAAGAAGAGATTGGACTGCCATTTGTCAGAGGTGGTGTGGGGTCTCCTGCTTGAGCGGGGGGGTTGGACTAGATGACCTACAAGGTCCCTTCCAACTCTGCTAATCTGTTAAATCTGTTATATAACCCTACACCACATCAGACAAATGGTTATCCAACATCTTCTTAAAAACTTCTAGTGTTGGAGCATTTATAACTTCTGGAGGCAAGTTGTTCCACTGGTTAATTGTTCTCATTGTCAGGAAATTTCTCCTCAGTTCTAAGTTGCTTCTCTCCTCGATGAGTTTCCACCCATTGCTTCTTGTCCTGCCCTCAGATGCTTTGGAGAATAGCTTGACTCCCTCTTCTTTGGGGCAGCCAAATTGTGAATTTTTTTGGGATCTGTAAACCAGGAAGGGCTTTAGATCCTAAACAACATATTGTTTTATCCTCTCCCTTCTTACATTCTCAGTGCCTGACTTCTTGTTTTAAAGCTCCTGAAGACATCTTGAGAATCTCTGAGGCTCCTAGAGCAGGGGTCTGCAACCTTAAACACTCAAAGAGCCATTTGGACCCGTTTCCCACAGAAAAGAAAACACCGGGAGCCACAAAAACCCTTCCAGTGTCCGACTATTTCTTGAGTGGCCACACAAAACTAGCATATGTAGTCGAATTAAATGTTCTGTTTTCTTCTGAAACTTTTCTTTTCTTGGATTTATCCATGGTTGGCCTACCGGGGGTTGAAAAGCTCAATAAATCGCGTGCCGATTGAGTAACAGGGAGCTGCAGCAGAGGGGTGAAAGAGACACATGCGGCTCCAGAGCCTCAGGTTGCTGATCCCTGTCCTAGAGAAACAACGGATATTAGTGGAGCACACACAGCTTCAGAGTCTGTAGAACGTGATTTAGTTGGTGCCCCTTGAAACACAAGGGCCTGGGGCTCAGCAGACTAAAAAGCATTGTGATTAACACCAGCTGTCTGCAATTACTGTAAGTTCGAATCTCACCAGGGTCAAGGTTGACTCAGCCTTCCATCCTTTCTAAGGTAGGTAAAATGAGGACCCAGTTTGTGGGGGCAATAAGTTGACTTTGTATAAATATACAATGAAGGCTATTGCTTAACGCCGCCCTGAGTCTCCGGAGAAGGGCGACATATAAATCATTTTTTTTTTTAAAAAAAGGAAAAGAATGGAAAAATGGTTGGAAGCAGAGAAGGAAAGATGGAACTCTTGGCACCCACATAGGAAAGTGTCGGTTCTTATGTGCAACATGGGCTAAATTTAGAAGTTGCTGGCAGTGCATAAGTCAAGAACCTTCTGTCTTTCAAAGCCAAAAATGGACTTTCGAGTTCAGTTAAAAAATTGGAAGGTTCAGCTGAATTTCTTTCAACCTGTCAACATGGCTCCCTCCCCCCTTTCTTTTCGAAGGAGTTAGGTTCAAGGTCCAGAAATCACATAGCAGCCAAGAACTTTGGGGGAGGAAAATTATGAGCCCAAACTCCTAATCCCAGTGCCTCTTGGTGAGAAAACAAACTCAAGTTGAACATCACCAGAGGATAGAAGAGGAAGAGACTAAGATGGTCTTGGGCATCTCTGTAACTTTCAGTGTTGGACAATCTTGGCATTTAGAAAGTCCTTCCTTCTACTTTAAGTTTTTGGAGGTTGGGGAGGAGGAGGTAATCTTGTTAATCTAATAGTATGTGAACTGATTTGCCAAGTGTGTGGCCCCAAAATTCTTCCATGTGGCAGCCCCACAGCGGCCTCGATGAAATATCCATAAAGTGTAATATATAGTTTGGCAAATAGGTCAGTTTAAAGATAAGATCATGGCATCCCGCCCTCTCAATTCCTGGCAAATAGATGAAAGGAGGTAGGAAAGAAATGGAGGTAGTGACAGATTTTATTTTCCTGGGCTCCAAAATCACCGCAGCCAAGAAATTAAAAATGCTTGCTCCTGTGGAGGAAAGCTATGGCAAATCTAGACAGCATACTAAAAAGCAGAGACATCACCCTGCCAACAAAAGTGTGTATAGTCAAGGCGATGGTTTTCCCAGTTGCAACGTATGGCTGTGAAAGTTGGACCATAAGGAAGGCTGAGTGCCAAAGAATCGAGGCCTTTGAACTCTGGTGCTGGAGAAGACTCCTGCGAGTCCCTTGGATTGCAAGGCGATCCAACCGGTCAGTCCTAGAGGAGATCAACCCTGACTGCTCTTTAGAAGGCCAGATCCTGAAGACGAAACTCAAATACTTTGGCCACCTAATGAGAAGGAAGGACTCCCTGGAGAAGAGCCTAATGATGGGAAAGATTGAGGGCAAAAGAAGAAGGGGACGACAGAGAACGAGGTGGCTGGATGGAGTCACTGAAGCAGTCGGCGGGAGCTTCAATGGACTCCAGAGGATGGTAGATGACAGGCCTGATGGAACGTTGTCCATGGAGTTGCGATGGGTCGGACACGACTTCGCAACTGACAACAACAACAAGATATGAGAAGCAGTCATTTTAACTGATGTCATTGATTCATTGATTCATTCATCTTTAGTTAGAGTGCAGTATTGCAGGCTACTTCTGCTGACTGCCGGCTGCCTGCAATTTGGAGTTCGATTCTGACCAGCTCAAGGTTGACTCAGCCTTCCATCCTTCCGAGGGTCAGTAAAATGACGACCCAGATTGTTGGGGGCAATAGGCTGACTCTGTAAAACTGCTTAGAGAGGGCTGGAAAGCAGTGTGAAGCGGTATATAAGTCTAAGGGCTATTGGCATTGCTGATGCAGCGATGATCAGGCTTCCTTGAAAGAGGGCCGTGGGATTTGGCACCACCCAACAGCTGATCTTGGCCTATCTTGTTTTGTGCTTGTCATTTTAAGCCAGCATCAAAAAGTTGCTTGGCGTATTTTGGCAGAAGCCACAGTGCACATTTATTTCCTGGCACTCGCATGTGGCAAGATGGCATCTCTTGAAAAAAGAAAAGAAAAGAGAGAGAGCAAAACATGAGGCGCGCAATCCTGCAAACATCCATTAATTCTCGACGGAACAGAAAAGCCGGCTCTTTTGCTGACTGAGGTCCCCTCCTCCTTGGCTGTTCCGAGCCACGCTCATCTCACACGCACTGCAGATACTAGCCAGCAAAAGGAGTTTGTTGTTAATCTGCAGTCTTTCTTAAACGCAATTCTGGGGCAATGCAGCTCCGTTACTTCTCGCAGCTCTTCAGGCTCGGTGCAGGGTTTCCGCTGGTCAGCGTGAAGAATTTGGGTTGCGCTAGGCCAGGGGACGCGGTGGCTCAGTGGCTAAGATGCTGAGCTTGTCGATCGAAAGGTCGGCAGTTCAGCGGTTCGAATCCCTCGTGCCGCGGAACGGGGTAAGCTCCTGTTCCTTGTCCCAGCTTCTGCCAACCTAGCAGATCAAAAGCACGTAAAAAAAATGCAAGTAGAAAAATAGGAACCACCTTTGGTGGGAAGGGAACAGCGTTCCGTGCGCCTTCGGCATTGAGTCATGTTGGCCACATGACCACGGAGACGTCTTCAGACAGCGCTGTCTCTTCGGCTTTGAAACGGAGATGAGCACTGCCCCCTAGAGTCAGGAAGGACTAGCACATATGTGCGAGGGGAACCTTTACCTTTAGGCCAAGTAAGGCAAAACATGCACCTGAAGCTAGACAGTGGGAAGGCTGGACTTCTTTCGGGTCCTTCATCTGGGTTGCTCTTTGCCAACAAACCTATTACTGCAGGCTAGGAGAAGGGATCTCTGCAATGCTGCGATCTCACTGTAAGCAATTGTAACTCAGTGACCAACTGCTGCGTAACTTCAGATCCTGGTTTCTTTTGCTAGAGATGGGGAACCTTACCGAATGAACCTCTGCTTTGATCTTAGCAGCAATTACACTTAGACTTATATACCACTTCACTGTGCTTTTACAGCCCTCTCTAAGCGGTTTACAGAGTCAACCGCTGGCCCACAATGATTTTGGGTCCTCATATTACCCACCTCAGAAGGATGGAAGGCTGTGTTAACCTTGAGCCGGTCAGGATCAAACTGCTGGGCAGAGTTAGCCTGCAATGCTACATTGTAACCACTGGGAAGGGAGGGAGGGAGGGAGAGAGGGAGGGAGGGAGGAAGGAAGGAAGGAAGGAAGGAAGGAAGGAAGGAAGGAAGGAAAGGAGGGAGGGAGAAAGAAAGGAAGGAAGACTGTAAAGCACTGTGAAGTGGTATATAAGTGAGTGCTAGTACTAAGAAGGAAGGAAGGAAGGAAGGAAGGAAGGAAAGGCAGGAGGGAGGGAGGGAGAAAGGAAGGCAGGCAGGCTGGCTGTAAAGCACTGTGAACTGGTATATAAGTGAGTGCTAGTACGAAGGAAGGAAGGAAGGAAGGAAGGAAGGAAGGAAGGAAGGAAGAAAGGAAAGGAGGGAGGGAGGGAGGGAGGAAGGGAGGCAGGCAGGCAGTCAAGCAGGCAGGAAGGAAGGCTGAGTCAACCTTGAGCTGGTCAGGATCGAACTTCTGGCGGTGGGCAGAGTTAGCCTGCAATGCTGCATTGTAACTACTGGGAAAGAAGGAAGGAAGGAAGGAAGGAAGGAAGGAAGGAAGGAAGGAAGGAAGGAAGGAAGGAAGGAAGGCTGAGTCAAACATCAACTAGTGAGAACTGAACTACCAAACTGCAGGCAGATGGCAGTCAGCAGAAATAGCCTGCAGGACTGCACTCTAACCACTATGCCACAGTAGCCATCATTTAATAAGTCTTGGGTTCAGGAAAACAGACTGTCCATCAGCGATTAACCCAGCTAGGTTGTGAGACTGACATATACTGAACGACTGTCAAATGGCGAATAAATGCATCTTGGTGAAACAAACATAGAAGAGCACTGATGTTGTTACCAAGCTGGGTCACGAAACTCAGAGAGCACCAATCACCCCTAAATTCAACCCTGAACTACAAATATCCTTTTACTGTAGAACATCAAAGAAATGCTGACTGCAGAACAGGTGATGGAGGCAATAAAGCACAACTATGAATTTCCACCGAAGCCTCACTCAAGGGGCTCTAGGATGGCGTGTAGCCATTCAAGAGGGGTTTTTTTTGGGGGGGGGTTCTAACCCTAGATCCCCTCTAATTTTTTCCCCCCAATTGTAATGTTCAGTTTTGCAGAAGGAAGGAAGCATTAAGGACGTGGACAATCGCCGTTCTATTTAATCTAATTTTGATTGGATTCGTGTTACTTCGTCAAATCCCAGTTTGGTCCTGATGTCATCTATTTAGTGAGTCTGACTCTGTCCTTTTGAGGAGGGGGGGGGGGGGGGAGGAAAGGAGGGACAGAATGGGAGAAAGGGAGATAATGGAGTCCCTGGCATTAATTTGGATGCCAGACCAAATGTGCCATGGCTCACCGCATTGATAAGATTGATTGTTCTATCACATTAGATTGTTCTCTATCACCTCTTCCGTTGAGCTAAGAATTTTGATGGGGTGCTAACAACCAGTTTTTGCAAAAGGAGAGGGGAAAAAAAAACCACACCAAAACCCTGCAAGCCAATACACCATTTTTAACACCTTCAGTTGTTCCCGCTGGTAGGTTCACACTCAGGTTTCACACTTGGAAAGAAATGTGTGCGTAGCGCAAGCTTTTGTATCGAAGTCTAAAAGGGAACGAAAACACCTCTGGCTAGGAGATGATTGCAGCTGTAATAAAAAAAAAAGGATTTGAAATGATACTCGTCATTTACCAGAGGACCCCCAACACGAAGCTACAAGTAATATACTATTAAAATTAATTATGAGTTAACGCACTGTTTAAGCATTCTCGAGCGCACCTCCTTGGAAATAGAGCTCCTAAAATGAATGCCAATAAGCAATTCTAAGGAAAAAGAACTGGAGACGGATAAAAATAAAACAGCCCTTTTCCAGGCTTGGATTGACGTCACGATTGGCGTGGAGAAGATCTGAATGGCTCTTTTTCCTTCCAATTCAGCCTTTCCTCCCTTTGATGTCTAAATAACGGCTCCTACGTTGGGAAAGAATTTGCAGCGCTCTCCGACGTGACAGGCGACAGCTTATGACAAGAAGGGGAACAGGGCGCTGTGTTAATAACCGGCGCCTCCATTTTTTTCCCCCCCAATCCATCTGAAGGAGCATCAAGAGGTCAAAGTCATGAAGTTACAGAACAGAGGAGAAAATTGACAAGAGGGGAGATGGATTTCAATTAAATGGACCTGAGTCAAAGAGGGATCTAGTGCTTTCAAGAAGAGAAGCTCTCGTTACTTCCCGCCTAGACTACTGCAATGCTCTCTACATGGGGCTCCCCTTGAGGAACACCCGGAGGCTCCAGCTGGTCCAGAATGCGGCCGCGCGGGTGATTATGGGTGCAACTCATTGCGCCCATGTAACACCGCTCCTGCGCGAGCTGCACTGGCTCCCGGTGGTCTTCCGGGTGCGATTCAAGGTTTTGGTTACCACCTTTAGAGCGCTCCATGGCATCGGACCGGGGTATTTACGAGACCGCCTTCTGCTACCAGTAGCCTCTCACCGACCAGTAAGCTCCCACAGAGAGGGGCTCCTCAGGGTGCCGTCGGCCAAACAGTGTCGACTGGCGGCCCCCAGGGGGAGAGCCTTCTCTGTGGGGGCACCTACCATCTGGAACGAGCTCCCCCCAGAGATACGGAGGATCCCGGATCTGCGCACGTTTCGTCGTGCTCTCAAAACTTTTTTATTTCAGCAGGCTGGCCTGGCCTAACTCTCCTCTTTTAAATTTTTTAAATCGTTTGATTTGTTTTATAAATTTTGTTTTAAATTTGTTTTTCAGCCAAAATATTTAATAATTTTAATGGACTTTTAATGTTTGTATTATCTGTATTTTAGGGTGGTATAGAAATTTGATAATAAATAAATAAATAAATAAATAAATAAATAAATAAATAAATAAAGAAAGAAAGAAAGAAAGAAAGAAAGAAAGAAAGAGAGAGAGAGAGACTGGACTGCCATCTGTCAGAAATGGTGTAAGGCAGTGATGGCTAACCTTTTTGCCGTCGCATGCCAAAAGCGTGGGGAGGGTGTGTGTGTGTGTGTGGTGTCGCACATGACCACACCTATAATTCAATGTGCCCTGCCCATGTGAATGCGACCCCCCCTGCGCGCCTCCGCTTTTGGCACGCAATGGCACGGTGGGCACGGTAGGCCCGTTTTTTTGGCCTCCCCAGGCTCCAGAGACTTTCTTGGAGCCTGGGGCCTTCCCCACCCCCCACGGAGGCCCTCTGGAGACTGGAAACAGCCCGTTTCCCGACTTCCGGTGGGCCCGGAAGGCCCAAAAATCAGCTGGCCGGCATGCGCTATGGAGCTGAGTTAGGGCAATGCTTGCGTGCCCACAGATATGGCTCTGTGTGCCACCTGTGGCATAGGTTCGTAGGGTCTTCTGCTTGGAGGAGAGGGGCGGTTTGAACTAAATGACCTACAAGGTCACTTCCAACTTTGTTAATCTGTCTGTTAATCTGCCTGCCTGTTTGTTCAATCAGCTTCAAGGCCCCTGGATGTTGAAGATACTTTCCATGTATTTTCATGGGGTTTTTTTTGGGGGGGGGGGGGGAAGGCGCTCGGGGGGGGGAAGGGGGAGAGAGAATTTTAGCTGGGAACGTCTAACAGTTACCCCGCTCTCAAATGATGGTATGTCCCGCCTCTGTTGGCTTCAAAAAAAACAAAAAAGAAAATACTAACGAAGCCAATCAGCCAGCCTGTTGGTGAATGTTCAGTTTTGGCTGTGCTGTCACACTTATTGCTTCTGCCAATGTAATGGGCCGTTTGACATTCATCATGCTTTTGTAATTTGTGATTCAGAAGCGTCTGCAGTGGTGGAGAAGGATGTTCTATGTCTTGTTTGTTTATGTAGCTTGTGCTGTGATGCAGTACCGAGGGAGAAAGAAGACTGAAGCGAACATCTCGGGAACTAACAGGACCAAGGAGAGCTCCTGGAGAGACACTGCAAATCAACCCAAGCTAAAAAGAGAGATAAGCATAAATAGATTAACAGAGTTGGAAGGGACCTTGTAGGTCATCTAGTCCAACCCCCCCATGCCCAGCAGAGACTCTACACCATTTCTGACAAATGGCAGCCCAATCTCTTCTTGAAAGCTTCCGGTGATGAAGCTCCCACAACTTCCGAAGGCAACTTCTGTTCCATCGGTTGATTGTTCTCACGGTCAGGAAATTCCTCCTTATTTCCAGGTTGAATCTCTCCTTGTTCAGTTTCCATCCATTATTCTTGTCTGGCCTTCGGGTGCTTTGGAAAATAGCTTGACCCTTCCTCTCTCTGGGGCAGCCTCTCAAATATGGAAGGCTGCTATCATGTCTCCCCTGGTCCTTCTCCTTCCCTAGACTAGCCGTGCCTAATAGAATTTAATGCAATTGTCACCAAGCTGGCATGTTCCATTTGTGTTGGACTAAATCTGAAGAATTTCAGACTTCTGCTGTAGCAGGACCTATTCTGGTCCTTTTTGCTGTAGTACTATTTGTTCCCCCAACCCCTAAAGATATTCCCTTTAATATGGGAATGGGTGGGGTTGCAGAAAGCATTGAGGGACAGGTGAACCCAGGAGCACTTTCCACAACCATGTGTCCCTTTCTTAAGAAAGAAAGTGGCCTCGCGCTCAGATGTGAGGTAGAAGAATCACAATGAGTAACCACCCAGCGTCCTCCTACTGATGGTTGGGAGGTGAATGGTGTACATCTAAGAGAACATCTGCTTCAACTCGTAAGAGTCAATCCCAGAGTCAAGACCTCTGGAGCCTGGGGAGGCCATTTTCACCCTCCTGGAGGCTCGAGGAAAGCCTCCGGAGCCTGGGGAGGGCAAAAATGCCCCCCACATCATGGTGCAGGAGGCCGACTAGGCCACGCCCACCATGGCCATGCCCACCCAGCAACCAGGCAGAGAACCCCTTGCTAAAATTTTGAAGCCCACCCCTTCGGCTTCCATGGAAGCTGATGGCCCTCGTTACCCATCCGCTCTGTTCTGCTCGTTACTCCTCCTTTCTGTACTAAAGGTTAGTAAAGGTGCCTCAGGGAGACTACACAGAAAAGGAAGCAGGAAGCAGGAGGAAGAGATAATCCCATTAAAAAAAGAGAGAGAAACGAGCTTGGGCTTCATGCCAACGGTGTGATTATAGGACTACCACAATCCAAAGGACGTGTTTTGGTTCCTTCATTTCCTTTTTTCTTCCCCAAACAAGAAACCAGCCACCACATACAAAAACACACCACCTCAATTAGAGGCTGTCTGCTCTTGAATGTACGGATACAAATTACATTTTCAAAGCCAGACTTGGCTATGCAGCCCTTCCTTTTCAGAAAAACAAAACAAAACACCAGGAGCTGACACTTCGTGTCTTTAGGAGAACAAATCACGGGAAAAAGAGGACATGCTGGTAGCCTTTGGCTGTTGCACGTGTCTTCTGCACATTTGCCTCCAGCAAATGTAAAAGAGACACACAAATGTCTGGGGAATTTATGGTGTAGCAGGCCAGGTGACTCTTCCATTTATCTTCCTCTCTGGGGAATTTAGGAGGATGCAAAAGTTGGCCGCAATCATGGTAGAAGATGGATGAACTCGGGGGAGTGGGGGGGCTGCTGGGGGTTCGCAGGGGTTTGGGAGAACCTCTAGCTAAGATTGTGTGCAGTTCAGAGAACCCCCAAATCCCACTCCTGGCTGGCCTTGCCCACCCCACCCCACCCTGCCCTGCCTCTCTCCCCTCCCAGGAGTTCCCATGCAGCCCGTTTTGGATGCAGGTAGGTGCAGGGCCCGTGCGGAGGTTTGGGGAGGGTGAAAAAACAGGCCTACCAGAAGTTCGGGAAGGCCGGAAACAGACCTTCCGGTTTCCAGCGCTCCTCCCGTTTTGGAACTCAGTCCCGAAAAGGTTCACCAACAATAGTTTCAGGCGGGGTGAAATGCACCCGGTTCAGACCGGATCACCCATCCGGTAGCAATGGCAGCGGGTGGTTCAGAGAACTGGTAGCAAAAATCCCTGCGCCCCCCCCCTCATGCCCGGCTGAGCAGCGTGATCATCAGAGGCTGTTTTTTTTTTTAACTTTTAAAAGCATTTTTCTACAACTTCTTTGGCTGAAAAAATGCTTTTAAAAGTAAAAATAAATAAATAAAAGTCTCTGATGATCGCGCGGCTCAACTGGGATCATCAGAGGCTTCTAAAAGCATTTTTTCTACAACCTCTTCGGCCGAAGAGGTTGTAGAAAAAAAAAATGCCCTTAAAAGCCTCTGGCGATCCCAGCTGAGTTGCCTGATCGTCAGAGGCTTCTAAAAGCATTTTTTCCCCCTGCAACCTCTTAAGGTTGTAGAAAAAATGCTTTTAAAAGTAAGTAAAAAAAAAAAAAAGTTGGCCACGCCCACCCAGTCACATTACCCCACCACCACTAAGCCACGCCCACAGAACTGGTAGTAACAAATTTTAGATTTCACCCCTGGTTTAAGGCCTCTCCCTTCTTCAGACATTTTCTTCCCAAGTTAAAAACTGGTGCAGGCACTTTGGAGTGGAATTAATTGAAGGCTACTTCTTAATATTCTTAATATTGCCCTACACTGAAATGTGTCAGACAGAGATTTCTGCTAGCAAATGTCTTTTAGAACAAGCCAAAACAGACCTCGTGGACTCCAAAAGGAGGGGGAAATAAAACAAAGAAATACTCCATCTTTAGAAACTCATGCTTTGGAGGAATAAAAGGGGGGAAAATATTCATGAATACATATTTTTTTTTCAGACCAAGTCTATTCTTCCGTCTGACTCTGGATGTCGATGTATAATATGCCCGCAATCAGCACCACTTGTTTCCACTTCTACAAGATCAATATTCATTCAACATTTGTGGCTAGAGAACATAGTCACTTTCTCTTTTCTTGCCCGGGCTCTTTTGTGAATAGCAATACCGACTCTTGGAAAGGAAAAAAAAAAAAAGAAGGGAAGAAAAATAGCATTTCTCCTTTATGATTCATTTCTGTATCGGAATGAGACTGAGGGTTTCGTCGTCAAAAATGTTTTCTGGAAGAATGATTTAAGGAGGACCTACGTATGTCCCTGAAACAGCAACGGATGAGATGCAAAAGAAAAAGGAAAGGAAAGGAAAGGAGGAGAGGAGGAAAGGAAAGGAAAGGAAAAGGGAGAAAGAAAAGAAGGAAAGGAAGGGAAAGGAAAGGAAAAAGAAAAGAAAAGGAAAGGAAAGGAAAGGAAAGGAAAGGAAAGGAAAGGAAAGGAAAGGAAAGGAAAGGAAGGAAAGGAAAGAAGGAAAGAAGAAAGAAAAGGAAAGGAAAGGAAAGGAAAGGAGAAAAGGGAGAAAGAAAAGAAGGAAAGGAAGGGAAAGAAAGAAGGAAAGGAAAGGAAAGGAAAGAAGGAAAGGAAAGGAAAGAAGGAAAAGGAAAGGAAAGGAAAGAAGGAAAGGAAAGGAAGGAAAGGAAAGAAAAAAAGAAAGGAAAGGAAAGGAAAGAAGGAAAGGAAGGAAAGGAAGAAAAGGAAAGGATAGGATAAGAAAAAAAGGGAGAAAGGAAAGAAAGAAAGGAAATAGAGAAGGAAAGGAAAAGGAAAGAAAAGAAGAGAAAGGAAAAGAAAATGCTTTGGGTCCAGCAACTGTGTTTGTATGTTTGTGTGTTCATTTGTGGATAGGGAGGGGAAGAGGATGGGAGGGAGAAAGAAAACTTCTTTAAAAAAGAAGGAAAGTTTGTTAAAATCCAGGGGGGAAAAAAAACAGTGAAAACATTTGGATTTGAGGATATCAAGTTCCATGGAACAAATCTCCCAGTGTAAAAAGAGAATTAATGTTCTGCCAAGAGGCTCAATTGCACCAGCCTGTTGGTGGCATTTTTTTTTTACACCTGAGCCACACATGGAAGAGAGGGAACACACCATGTTCACCATTAACATGGGGCTACTACCACTTGCTCTGCAGATGTGCAAAGCAAGAAGACATTTGTATTTCAATTTCAATCAGAATAGAGTTGGAAGGGACCTTGGAGGTCTTCTAGTCCAACCCTCTGCTTAGGCAGGAAATCCTACACCATTTCAGACAAATGATTATCCAACATCTTCTTAAAAACTTCCAGTGTTGGAGGGTTCACAACTTCTGGAAGCAAGTTGTTCCACTGATTAATTGTTCTCACTGTCAGGAAATTTCTCCTTAGTTCTAAGTTGCTTCTCTCCTTGATTAGTTTCCACCCATTGCTTCTTGTCCTGCCCTCAGGTGCTTTGGAGAATAATTTGACTCCCTCTTCTTTGTGGCAACCCCTGAGATATTGCAACACTGCTATCATGTCTCCCCTAATCCTTCTTTTCATTAAATTAGACATACCCAGTTCCTGCAACTGTTCTTTATATGCTTTGGAGTAAAGGTTGACCTCTCTTCTCCGTGACAGCTCCTCAAGTAACAGAATAACAGAGTTGGAAGAGATCTTGGAAGTCTTCTAGTCCAGCCCCTACACCATTTCAGACAAGTGACTGTCCAGTCTCTTCTTAAAAACCTCCAGTGATGAAGCACCCACACCTTCTGAAGTCAAGCTGTCCCTCTGGTTAATTATCCTCACTGTTTGAAATTTCTCCTTAATTCCAGGTTGCTTGTCTCTTGATTAGTTTCCTCCATTTGTTTCTTCTCCTGCCCTCTGGCGTTTGGAGAATAATTTGACCCCCTCTGCTTTGTGGCAGTCCCTCAAGTACTGGAATCCTGCTATCATGTCCCCCCTAATTCTTCTTTTCTCTAGACTGGCCTTACCCAATTCATTCTAGTTTATTAAAATCCAATCAATGTAGGCCATTTTTGTGTCCTTCCTAGAAGTCATCCAGGAGATGGACCTTCTGACGTTGCTAATTTCCAGCATTTTTGTCATGTTTACTGGATAGTTGAAGTGCAGTTGATATATGGAGACCTCCTATTAACCAGAAGGTGACTAACTTAGGGGTGAACCCTAGCTTAGCAAACCACTTTAAGCTTGAAGGTTACCAGTTGCCCAACGGATTATCTCCAGTTTCTGTCTATTTCTGCTCAACCATAACTGAACACTCGGTCTTTCTCTGGATGGACATGTGCAGATGGTGTATGCTTGGCTGATGTTCATGCACTCTCCACCGTTGGGAGGGAGGAAGAGGTCAGCGGCACCATTTGCACGAATCCTCCTCAAAATCCTTTCGCTTCCTTTCCACTACAAGACATTCCTCATCTGCGAGGACACATTTGCAACACAATCTTGTCCTGTGAATCAGGCAGAAAAAAAATAAATAGATCCAAGTGGACAGCCTCGCTGGACAGTGTGTGTGTGTGACAAAGGAAACCGTTGTCAAAAACTCCGCTCCACAACTGTCATGAAAACATACGTCTCTGGGGGGGTGTCAACAAAATGGAGCAATTCGAGAGAGAGAGAAGATTAGGGAACGGTAACAAAGCACTAAATAGCTGAAATCGCACAAAAAAACAACAACACTCTACACTAATGGCGCTGCAACCTGTGGCACTGTGATGTTTTTGACCTTGGAACATTTGGCAGTAAATGACACGGCATTTATAGACACAGCAGTTCACAGATTTAAGAACTGTTTGTTCGTACACAAGAGATTAAACTTCAAGGAAGTTCTATGTTTTGAAAAAACTGGATATCGCGGTTGAAAGCATATGTGTAACTACTACCGTGTTTCTCCGAAAATAAGACCCTGTCTTATATTTTTTTAAACCCTGAAATAACGCCTTGCCTTATTGCCATGCGCTCAAAAGCCTGATTGGGCTTATTATCAGGGATGTCTTATTTGGGGGAAACAGGTATCTATCTACCTATCTATTTCTATCCATCCATATCTATCTATCTATCTATCTATCTATCTATCTATCTATCTATCTATCTATCTATCCATCATCCATCCATCCATCCATCCATTCCATATCCCTATATAGCCTCTCTCTCTGTGTTCCCCGAAAATAAGACCCTGTCTTATATTTTTTTGAACCCTGAATAAGCGCTGCTTATTGCCATGCGCTCAAAAGCCTGATTGGGCTTATTATCAGGGGAAGTCTTATTTTGGGGGAAACAGGGTACATCCGAGTTCATACCAGCTCCCTCTCCCAGCGCTATCAGTTAGCCTTCCTGGCATGTTGGACTCAAAAACCCCATCATCCCCAACCAACATGCTGGCTGGGATGATGGGAGTTTTGATTTAACAGACACTAAGCCTCAAGTGAAGGAGAAGGTTATCACAGAGGACATTATTCGAATAGTCAACAGAGCAAAAATGCTATGCTTTGGGAGAACACTCGCATATGTAAGAGCCAAGTTAAGAAATATTTGTCCATTGGAAAGTGACTGGAAACTTTTTACGGCGGTCAGCCATCCAGAAGACTGGACAAATGTCTTCTCCATCCAGATACATCGTCACCACCATTCAGAGTTTGGTGATGGATGCTTGCATGAGAACTAAATGATGGAAAGAGAGACCAAAAGCTGGAATGTTGAAACTACAACACTGTCAGGGTTCCTGACATCTTTTTCGTTGCATCTTCAGGCCTGCCAAACACATTACCTCTACTAGTAGTGTCCTTGGTTGAACCCATAGTTACATTTAAGCATGATATAAGATGGGTACGCAAAAGTTTTGTGTAGATCAGGTGTATCAAACTCAAGGACGGAGGGCCAGATCCTGTGGTGCCTCTGCCAGCGAAGTGGAGCTCAGGAGGACCCTCCTGAGCTCTGTTTTCACTGGCAGAGGGTTGCAGGAGGCTGTCGCAGCCGAAAATGGAGCTCGGGAGCCCGTTTTCGCTGGCAGAGTTCTTGGGCCACCACAGGTGCCCCCGACACGGGTGACGCTGACTAGCCACACCCACCCTGGCCACGCCCCCCACCCCAAGGTCAAACACAACCCTGATGCGGCTCTCAATGAAATCGAGTTTGACACCCCTGACCTCGATGCTTGCTTAGGAAGGAACAGAGATATAACAACTTTAGTAGATAGCTTGAATGAATCTGAGCGATGCCCTACCTAAACCCAACTCTAACCCTAACTCAAAGGAAACCACAATTCGTTCATCACCAGCCAAAACTGTCTAGCCTTCAATACCGAATCAAATCCACGTAGGTAGACAATCCCCCAATGAATTCATTAGCTAAATAACCATATATATATATAGAAGCTGGTGTAAAACATGCAAAATCTTACCAGGTAGAATTGAGGCAGTAATAATAATAATAATAATAATAAACAAAAAACACATGAGAGAAAACATTATAGAAATACCAAGAATTCAGTTGTCCCAAAAACCCCAGGAAGGAAAAAAAGAGGAAAGATGGTTTAATCTCATATACTGACCCCTCCCAGGCAAGTAAGACCAAAGTTTGCTCTTCCCAAGTTCATAAACAAGCAAATCATCAACCGGTCAAACAATATCGGATCTCTGGAGAATAAATTAAACAAAGGACAGGCGAGAGAGAGACACACACATTCCAGTTTTGTTCTACGACATGCACGAGACTTTCCAAAGTGCAACGGGACATGCAAAAAACCTTATCCTGCTTTGCCAAACTTCAGCTCGTGGAAGCAATTTTTGGGGAAGATCAGCAGAAGCAATGCACAAACCAAGCTTTCACGAAGGATCCCCAGAATTAAGTTTCAAGTCAAGGTAATAACAATTCTCCCCAGCTCAGGACGACATTAAAAGCATCAAGATAAATCCAGGGATCTATGAAAAGGCCGGAGCTGGGAAGAAACCGGAAACTCCCAAGATATTCTTTTAGAAGAGCAAGCAAATTTTGCAGCCAGAAGGCCAACGAAAACGACATGGGGAGACCTTTTATGAATGCCTCAAAGGGGACAAATTGCTTCTTTACAGTTATAAAAGTCCCAATTTTTTTGGGTCTGTGTGTGTGTGACGAAATTACAGGCTCTTCCCCACACCTTACAAGCAAGCAAAAACAAGGCGGAGAGACGAATTCTAGGCAGCTTCTCGTTTCCTGGTGCATCAAATGCAGATTCAGAAAGTGAACATAAGAAGAAAGACTCAACAGGCCAGGCACAGGCTTTCCAGAAAAACAAAGCAAAAAAAGAAGAAATGAAAAGAAAAAAAAAAAAAAGGAAAGGGAGAAAGAAAGAATCCAAGGAGGAGAAGGAAAAACCAAAAAAAAAAAAAAAAGGAAGGAAGGGCAAAAAGCAAAGGAAGATGCACGGACCACAAACCTTCGGGTTCAGTATTCTCTTTGAGGTGGACTTGCTTCAGTGGGCAACAGAAGATTTCGTGGCATTTAGTTCGGAAAGGGGACTGCCTTTTCCTTAGTTCCGTGGATTGGATGGAGTCTTGCCGTAACATAATATATTCCTGTGTGCCAGGAGAGGCGTCATCCATAACTGCGGTTACCACACAACAAAAATGAACTAAAGTTAGAATGGAAAGGGTAAAAAAAGCAACCGGAAAAAGAAAACTTAAAGAAAAAACCTAGAGAAAGAAAAAAATAAAATCAAGTTTGTCGTGATCAGAGGGAGGTGGTGAGGAGCAGGGAAGGGACAGAAGGGAGTAGAACGTGGCTGGGAGGAAAATTAAAATGCAGCGGATTAACGTACTTGGTTAGACGAAGGAGAGAGAGAGAGAGAGAAAGAGAGAGGAAAACACAAAAGGCAGAACAGTTCACTCCTACATACTTACAACAGGCTTACGTTGCAGCTTCTAACTGGATCATATATTTTAAAGCATCATTCTAGGAAATGCAGGCTAAGTGAAATCTTTACCAAACACACAACTTTTCCTTGGGGGGGGGATCTGATTTATTTTGTGGATGGGGGGGGGAGCAGGTATGCAGATTACAAAGATATAACAGGAAACACTTTTTTAACTACCCCCACTCCTACATTCAACAAAGCAAAAAACACGATTAAATCCCCAACGTGGCCCGCCCAAGGGAAGAGAAGCACAGGAGAAGAGAGTTGGAAGGGACCTTGGAGGTCTTCTAGTCCAACCCCCTGCTCAGTCAGGCGACCCTATCCCATTTCAGACACAGGGTTGTCCAATCTCTTTTTTTAAAAAAAAAAACTCTGAAGAAAGGTAGCACCCACCCCCCTTCCTAGAAGACAAAGCAGTTTTCTGCAGCTCCCTGCCCCCCCCACCCTCTCTCTTACCCATGTGCTTTTTTTGCCCAGGACGTCAAAACCATGTGGTCCTGCTTCATCATTAAACCAATTTTCTAAGCAGCTTCCATGTTTCCAGTGTCTTTCTCCCCACTTTCAACTGAACCCAGATGGACATTTCTTCCAACATCTCCAAGTTTCTGGAGGCAAAGCCGTACCACCGTTAAATGGTGGTACAAAACGATGATTTCCTGAGAGTTAAGAGCACATATTCTTCATTACGGGGATGAAGAATATCAGCTCTTAAAATCTTTTGGGCAGGAAATCACCCAGAGTTATCTTGAGGCAGCCTATACATTTTATAAGGAAAGAAAGAAAGAAAGAAAGAAAGAAAGAAAGAAAGAAGAAAGAAAAAAAGAAAAAAAGAAAGAAGGATTCTATTAACACAACCACCCTATATAGCGTCTCTGATAAAACTTGGAATTAGTAACTAGATTCTAAAGTACAACACTGTTGAATCATTGCTAGAGCTGAATCCAGGAGTGTCTGGATTCAGGGTGCAAACAACAAGGAGGCTTTGGTGTATGAGTTGTGAAGTATTTCTGCTGTCCTTCTCAAAGCCCATCTTGAATTTTCTCCCTTCTTTGCCTCCGAGTTCATCATGGACTGGTCACTCCCGAGGAGCAAAATAACCCAGCGAGGATTCAAATCTATTTCTCCTTCTCTTTGTAACCCAAGCTTTGCATAACCAGACCACGCGGTGTCTCTGGAAGCTCCTGTAACCCACTCAAGACACAAGGAGGTGCCTGATGAAGGGCTGTCAGCTTCAAGGGGCTGTGGATCTTGAGTTTTCAACCCTTGGGCTAATTCAGGAGGCAGGACGGTGTCCAACCCTCTGGAATGCTAGGAGTGGAGAGGGCAGGAAGTCGTCACTCTCGCCCAGACGGCATTCGAAAACTAGCTGGACGGGCAGGAAGAAACTATATTGGGTTTCAACGACGGAACTGCTCCCAAACAACGGAAGAAAACCTGTCCTCAAATTTT
Source organism: Pantherophis guttatus (assembly GCF_029531705.1). Next base: position 4,576,987 of record NW_026844102.1, read on the forward strand.
TCACGCTGAGAAATTAAGTGGATCATTTCTCCAGGGGAAGCTTTTCAAAGGGATGATTCTGTCCCCCCTACCCACTACCCTCTCTCTCTGATCTCTCTCTCTCTCTCTCTCTCTCATCTATCTCTCATCCATCCATCCATCCATCCATCCATCCATCCATCCATCCATCTTCTTTCTATCTATCTATCTATCTATCTATCTATCTATCTATCTATCTATCTATCTATCTATCTATCTATCCATCCATCTAACTATCTATCATCTCTCTCTCCTCTTTCTCCATCTCTCTCTCTCTCATCTATCTTTCATCTCTCTATCTATTATCTATCTGTCTATCTGTCTATCTGTCTATCTATCTATCTATCTATCTATCTATCTATCTATCATCTATCTATCTATCATCTATTATCTCTCTCCATCTCTCTCTCTCTTATCTCTCTCTCATCTCTCTCTCTCTATTTATCTATCATCATCTATCTATTTATCTATCTATCTATCTATCTATCTATCTATCTATCTATCTATCATCTATCTATCTATCATCTCTCTCTCTCTTATCTATCTATCATCTATCATCTCTCTCTCTCCTCTCTCTTCCTCTCTCTTTCTCTCATATATCTATCTAGTATCTATCATCTCTCTCTCTCTCTCTCTCTCTCTCTCTCTCTCTCTCTCTCTCTCTTATCTCTCCTCTCTCTCCATCTCTCTCTCTCTCTCTCATCTCTCATCTCTCTTTCTCTTCCATGGTGAAAGCAGGGGCATCATAGTTGAAAAGCCTTCCTCTCTACTCATTTATGAGAATACGGTCATAAGCCAAGGACCGTCTGTTATCACCCGGTTGGAACTGAGACCCAGTTCTAGAGAAAGCTCTTGCAGATGGTTTGGATCTTGGAATCTGCAAGCTGAACTGCTGATCCCAACATCAGACCAACCTTGGTGCCTCAAATGCAGAAGCTGGCCAGGTGGACCCTTTCTTCTTCTACGGACCTCTCGTGCATTAGCCACCAGGCCAAAGGAGAATTCCTGTACAAAAATGCTGTCCTTCCTGCTTCTCAGCTTCATCAACTTAAAAACAAAAGCAGAGCTGACTTCTTTTATGGAACAGATGTTGCTTTCCAGTTGCTAGGGGACTTAAAGAAGGCAACCAACATCTGGTCTTCTGCCATTTGTAGTAGCAAATTAAGCCTTTAAGAAGAGGAGGAAATATCGGTTGCTTGGAGAAGTCAAGGGAGCTGCACGGCTAGTTCAAAAGGAAAGTTGGCAGCAGATTTGCCGGCATGCAACCGAGATAAATACAATTAGGTAGTGTTTTAAAATCTCTTGATAATTATGCATGACTGCCTGAGGATAAATTGTTTGCCGTTTGGTTTCGTAGACGGGTATTTGGGCTTACAGAGTAATTACGCCATTAGCGAAATATTGACATTTAGACATTAATGAATTGGCTTGATGGTTATCTATTATTCACTTACGCTTTGGAATATGAATTCCTTTGCTGCTATTTGTGGAATCGTGGCCAGGATTTCTCAGGGAAGCTGCTCAAATTGCTTTGGTCCATGAGGACTAGGAAGCTGTGAAGCCTCTAAAGGGCAGTTGAAACCATCTGGAGAACTTTGCATCGGCTGCTGATAACAGCTGGTTTGGCTACCAGGGTAAATCTCTCCGCTTTTTTCCTAATTGAAAGAGAACTGCCTTCCTTTCCCCAGCCTAGAATCAATAGGTTGCAATGCTGGCTTGTTGCTATGACAATGCTCCCAGGAAAAAGTGCAGTGGTTTTTCCCATCGAAGGTCTATAACCCCAACAGCACCTTCTGGATCATCGCAAAAGCGTACAGTTTGTGCAAAGAGGACGTTAAAACTCACAGGGTCATTGATGCAAAACCCGGACATTTAAGAGTCTCAACTCGGTAGCTTTTAAGATGTGTGGACTTCAAATCCCAGAATTCCCCAGCCGGGGGAATCATAAAGCTGCATTCTTAGAAACCATAAAAGGAAGACCTTCCTGCCGTTATTGGAAGCTTAGAAGTAAAACAGTATTCTCAGAAAACATAATGGAAAAAAAAAAATACCGTAATATCTTCTGGCCTTTGTCGAATCATTAAAAAAAAAAATTGACGTAGACTTTTGCAAACAAAGAAAGAAGTCGGAGGAGAAGAAGAAAAAAAATCCAGCATTGCAAAGTGATTTTTTTCCCCTTTTATAATCTGTTTCTTCTTAGTAACTGTTTTCCTCCCTGCCTCTTGTCTTTGCTGCTGACATCATAATCTGTTGCCATGGCACTGGGGGAACGATCAGAATAATTTCGCTCAAGAGCATAACCTTTCATCAAGGTGAACATGCCGAAGTGGGACAGAAAGAATTTGGAAAGTAGCATCTCTGAATATGCGAGTATTTACGATGTTCACGCTCTCGTGCCTGGCCTTAATCCTTTGGATAGAAGGGACTACAGAGAGAGCATCAAACGTAGATGTTATTGATCAGAACTGTTATTTTTAGCAAAATCCACCAGGGGAAAAGCCTGTGGTTAAAAGTGAGCTTTTTTTAAAAAAAGAAAGGATGTTTTTTTCCCCTAACTTGACAAATTTCTTTTCCTAATTTGAAAAGTAACCCTTCATCTAAGACAGGGGTCTCCAGCCTTGGCAACTTTAAGACCTGTGGACCTCAACTCCCAGATCTAAGATGTATTTAAGTCTCGAGTTGAAGGAAACTGACAGTTTGTAGCTGAAAGTCTCCATTTCAAGGTACTTTCCCAACTCCCGAGAAAACAGATTAGCTCTGATTCATGGCTTATGATTTGAGGGCCAATAAACTCTCCAAAATTGACGATTAAGTTTTGGTTGCCACAATATGCCACAAAAGATGTTGAGACTCTGGAAAGAGTGCAGAGAAAAGCAAGAAAGATGATTAGGGGACTGGAAGCTAAAACATATGAAGAACGGTTGCAGGAATTGGGGAGGTGTAGTCTGATGAAAATAAGGGACGTGGTGGCTCAGTGGCTAAGATGCTGAGCTTGTTGATCGAAAGGTCGGCAGTTCAGCGGTTCGAATCCCTAGTGCCGCGTAACGGGGTGAGCTCCCGTGACTTGTCCCAGCTTCTGCCAACCTAGTTCAAAAGCACGTAAAAAATGCAAGTAGAAAAATAGGGACCACCTTTGGTGGGAAGGGAACAGCGTTCTGTGTGCCTTTGGTGTTGAGTCATGCCGGCCACATGACCACGGAGATGTCTTCGGACAGCGCTGGCTCTTCAGCTTTGAAACAGAGATGAGCACCGCCCCCTAGAGTCAGGAATAGCACATATGTGCAAGGGGAACCTTTACCTTTACCTTTTTAGTCTGATGAAAAGAAAAACTAGGGGTGGCATGATGGCACCTTCCAATATTTGAGGAGCTGCCACAGAGAAGAGGGAGTCAAGCTATTCTCCAAAGCACTTGAAAGCAGAACAAGAAGCAATGGGTGGAAACTAACCAAGGAGAGAAGCAACCTAGAACTAAGAAGAAATTTCCTAACAGTGAGAACAATTAATCAGTGGAATGAGTTGCCAACAGCAGTTGTACGTGTTCCAACACTGGAGGTTTTTAAGAAGAGATTGGACAGCCATTTGTCTGAAACGGCATAAGGTCTCCTGCTTGAGCAGGAGTAGGTTGGACTAGAGACTTCCAAGGTCCCTTCCAACTTCGTTATTCTCTTAAGTCTTTAGGAAGAAACAGAATGTTAGCAGGAAATATTGGTATGGATTCTATGCCTTGTATTTGTTGGGTGGTGTTAAGTTTCATGGTTTAGTCACTTGGGACTAGACTGCAGATTTACTGATATTTCATTAAGAAATTTGCTTTCGGGGTTACAATCACTAACCCTCGAAGACCTAACACCATCCAGAGGAATGAAGAATGCTTCATTTCGCAAAACTAAAATCAAGCTATCTGGACCTCCTCCTTCCCCATCTGCCCCCAGCTTCTTAAGAATCTATAAATTAAGTTAGGCTAAGAAAAACAAGTCAGATTAAGATCATACAAAGCTTCCCGTCGAAGTCAGAATTCGAAGCTCGATTTCACCGGGCCTCATTCAGCACTATATTACCATGTCGTCACTCCAGCTCCAGTTAAACGGTGTTAAAATATGATCATAATTTTTTGCAGGAATGTCAGAGCAGACTGTCCCAAGACACACGGACAGCTGGCAGGGTCAAATTCAAATTTAAAAGGGAACCTGATAAAATAGCGTCCATGTATATGGACTGCTAAGACAGCCCTTCATCGGAACCAGTGGTGGGGTGCTGTAGGTTCGGACAGGTTCAAGCGAACCGGTAGTTCCAACCAGCAGCTAGGCCGCCCACCTGCTGGTTTTTCGATGCCGTGGAAGACGAGAGCTCACATTTTTAGTTCCGTCTGAACCATTTGTTACAGTATATGATGCCCACCTCTGATCGGAACTAAATTTTCCTCCCGGTCAACCTTCTGCCTTCCATATCTGATTTGCAAAATGAAAACCCAGCTTTTTTTCGCCGAAATCCACGTGTTAGTTACTTAGATTTTAAGGAGAAACTCTTATTCATTGTTCATTCTGATCGATGGTTCTTATTACATATCTACACACTGTCTTCAGTGCCCTGCTTAATTATTGAATCTCAATTTGATTTTAATAAGAGTTTTGAAATGTTAAATTGAGATAGGATCCCTTTTATACTGTATGCAGCATTAATCTAGCGAGATGCTGAACATTCTTATTCATTTTTTTTACAGCCTCTTCTAAGTCTTCTTCTCTTTTTCTTTTTTAAAAAAGCTTTTCAGAGTCAGAAAATCTACAGCAGCAAGGGGAAAAAAAGAGGGAAATAATCAATTAGCTGATTGATCACACTGTTGCTGAGATTGGATCTCTCTGGTTTATTCTAGATTGACTAAACCCACTCTCAATTTTGTTTTTGTTTTTTTGAGAGTTCAGAAACATGCCGTCAACTTGCAAAGCTTTCAAGTTGCCATGAGCAGGAGGGAGGGAGAACTGAAGTGAATTCCATACATTTTTCTGACCGCAATCAGAAGGAGGGTGTTAGGTTTCACAGCCAGCCAAAGTGGGTAATTGGAGAATGTGATTTATGACATGGCCAGAGAGGAGGGGAGAGACAGGGTCATAGGGGAACGTAAATCTACGTGGGATCAGTCCTAACTGCATCCCAGTATTGCCGGAATGTTGCTCCTAATAAATGACTATATTTCCTTTGAAGTTTGGATCATGGCTCGTGAATTAATTAGGACATCTTTCGGAAACTTGACACATGCTACAATTTCGGACAGGTACAGATTCTTTTTCCTTCACTCCTTGTAAAAACCTCGTGAGTTATTGGCTTAATATAGGGCTGTGATAGTGAACCTATGGCACACGTGCCACAGGTGGCATGTGCAGCCATATCTGTGGGCACGCAACTGTTGCCCTAGCTCAGCTCAAGAGCTGGCCAGCCGATTTTTGGGCCTTCCCTTTGGAGGGCCTCTGGGGAGGTAGGGGAGGTTGTTTTCACCCTTCCCAGGCTCCAAAAAAAGCCTCTGGAGCCTGGGGAGAGCGAAAAATGGGCCTTCCCAGCCCACCGAAAGTCAGGGAATGGGATATTTCCAGCCTCCAGAGGGCCTCCAGGGGGGCAGGGGAGGCTGTTTTCACCCTCCTCAGGCTCCAAAAAAGCCTCTGGAGCCTGGGGAGGGTGAAAAACAGGACTACCGGGCCATCGCGTGCCAAAAGCGGGGGAGTGCAGGGCGGTGTTTGTGCATGCATGTGCGGGGGGTGGGGCATGGGGGCATTGAATTATGGGTGTGTGAACCCCCCATGCTCCCCCTGCTTTTGGCACGCGATGGCAAAAAGGTTAGCCATCACTGATATAGGGGATGAACAAATATGGAGCTTTTGGCTGCTCCAAGAAGCGATTCTCTTTTTAAAGCAAAGTAGTTGGAAGCCTGCACTTCCTTGTCTCCGAGTTGGGACAGTTAATTGACTCTTTAATTTCTCCAGTCCTCCAATGGACAATAGACTGTAGAATCTATTTTTAAGGTCTAGGTAGCCAAGCTGGTGTTTAATAGACCCATTCAACTGTGCCAGGAAATTTCTATAAATTGCACTGGAAGGTGCCAAGAGACATCGGTCATCCTTTGTCCTGGTTGATAGAAGCATGGTGAACGGACAAAAAAGCCACCAGAGATGAACCAGAAAGGAGATCCATGAAAATAGCTGCTGGTATTCATGAATTATGGGGGCATATTTCTCCCCCACCCACCCACATTCCCTCTGACATTCCATATAAGATGTAAGCAAGTCATGTGAGTCTCCAAGGATGTTGGGGTACAATTTAAATTAAGCCAAAGGAGACCCAGTTGGAAAGCTCAATAGGAGTTGATGTCAACGTTATAAACGAGCAAGGAAATGCTCCCTTACCAGTCCTGGCATAAAAAATAATCCCTTGCAAGAATGACCTGGTTAGTTGAGATTAATCCAATCCAAGGACCTCAAAATTAAGTACAGCCTCCTGTCTCTTCCTTGGGGGCCCCAGAGATTCAGCAGGATCAATGAAGATATTGACACAGTCGGTGTTTGCTATTAAAAGACTAAAATAATAAGAAACGCTATTGGAAAAAAAGGATGCCAAAGGCATTGAGGATAACAATGATGTTATCCGTTGAGTTGTGTCTGTGTTGTGGTCCGCCAGCAGCCTGCGGAGCTGGCAGCAGAGTCGGACAGTGAGGAGGCTGAGGAGGAACATGGGCCAGTCCTGGAGTCTGGGGAGGGCTCGGATGAGAGGTCTGCATCAGAGGCAGAGAAAGGGCCATCTGGGAGGTATGTGCTGCCTCCAGAGCCTCCAGAGTCGGACCTCAGCGAGGCAGAGGAACAGGGGGAGCCTGTTCCCAATGCGCGCGTGCGCAGAGCTGCCAGAAGGCAAGAACAGTTAAAACAAAAGGGACGACTCAGGAGTAAGGCTTGGAGATGATTGGCCCTTCCCATAAGACTTAAAAGAGGAGCAAAGGCACGTGGGCCTTTGCAGGAAGCAACTGTTGTTCATTCTGTGCAGTTTAAAGTCGGAAGCTCTGTTTGATTCTGGACTCCGTGTGGCTTTGCCAATTAGGTCTTTGCCAGCGTGTCAAGGGAGATAAAGGTGGGTGATTATCATCTTACCCCGAAGGACTCTTTACAACTATTGGGGACTCATCTGTGAATGAACAGAATTCACAGCTATTGCAATAAAAGAGGTTTTTGGGACTCCTCGTGTGTTTTACTGACTCAGGAAGCCTAGATCAGAACAGTCTGATTCTATGAGCGATTCTATGGGCCACGTCTCTCCACATCTTTGATCTTGCACTCCTTTGAGTTGTTCTCTGCTGCACTGGCTGGTGTCAGTGCACACCTTAGACTGTAATGGCCATAGGCTGTCCTGTATCAGAGGTGGTATTCAGCTGGTTCGAACCACTTCAGGCGAACCGGTAGCGGAAATTGTCGGTGGGCCCATCCACCTGCCCCGGCTCAATGCTGTCCTATTTAGGCACGTTTTTGAGGCTGAGTGTACGTGCAGAATGTGCCCACGTAAGCAAAGCACATGAACGGAAGGAGGCGTGTGTGTTCACATTTGCGAACCGGTATACCACCCCTGTCCTGTATGGGATTTTAAATATGCAGGAATCTCCACAATGCAAAAGGAGAACTGACACGAGAAAGAAGTTGGAGGTCTTTTGCAAGCAATGTGGGCATCACGTCAAGTATTTCTGTTTATCCTCCCCTGAGCAAAATGCCAAGTGTCAATCAAGGCATATGGCCTCACCTGCTGTAGACATAGCAATATTGGAAAGAAGCTATTTATAGCGAATGAGTAAACCAGAAGCTGTTTGACCTGCCAGAAGCAGCAACAACTAGGTCGACATATGAGCACAGGAGAAATTTCTCCATCGAGTTCTTCAGTAAGAAAGAAACACACTTGGTCATTGAAAGAACAATGGTTTAATCTGGCACCTATATGTAGGAGGTAGGGATCGCCCCAGCACATCACCGCCAGTCGCTGCCTCCCTGCGTTGCATTTTCAGCCTCCGTATGTTGCATTTTTGGCCTCTGCATGCCCTGTTTTTGGCCTCCGTGCATTGCATTTTCGGCCAGTTCCAGGTGGCGGGGATCGGCGGCAGAGGCAGCCTGGAACGGATCTAGAATGGAGCGTGTGGAGGCCAAAAATGCAACATGTGGAGGCCAAAACTGCGATGCGCGGAGGCTAAAAATGCGATGGGCTGTGGCAATCCTTGCAGCCTGGAACAGCTGATTGGCAGTATTCTGGGAGGACGATCCAACCGCCAATCAGCTGCTCATGCTGAATCAGGCTGCAATAATGTTCTGAAGCTGACCAGGCTGTTGGCTATTTGCTAGCCAGATGAATACCAATGGATGCTGGTAGACAGAGGCACATTTTTTTTCTTCTTCTTGTTTTCCTCCCCAAAAACTAATGTGCGTCGTATACTCCGGAGCATCTTATACTTCGAAAAATACGGTACTTAAGCATGCTTTAATTGTCCCTGTCCGACTCACGTGTATGCATGGGGAAACAACCACAGGCCTTTCTTTCCAAAGATAAAAAGGATTAAGGCTGAATCAATCAAGTCCCTTCAGAAAACGGCGCCTAAGAGGTACATAAAATGAAATCTAAGTGAAATATTTCAGAACCGAAGAGACTCAAATGCTTCCAACCACCAACGCCCCAGGAATCAAGGACCGGGAAGCGACGGAGTGAGGAAACGAAAAACTCTCATAACTTCTGATTTATTTTATGCCTGGATTGCAATCCCATTTCCCAGGGTGGGAATGTCTGTGGCTTTAGGGGGAAAAGAAAACCCCACAGCAAAATAACCAACTTCAATGTTCCAATCACTGAGACTGAGAGGGAAATTAAAAAGCAGCTGACCTCATGTAGAAATGATTTAGCCCCCAAGTCTTTCTCCCTTGAGAAAGGCACATCTCAACCTCCTCATCTCCAGCTTTATGAGCGAAAACCAACAAAGGAAGGAACTGCCATTGAAACCCTCCACAGAAGGAGGAGGAGGACCGATTGCTCCTTCCAACTCAATGACAGGAAGTCCTCGACTTATGACTGCAATTGGGACTGGGATTTCTCTTGCTAAGGGAGGCCACCATTTGACTTATTTCTTAAAATTTATTTGCCACCTTCAAACAACATGTTAACCCAAAGGTGCTTTTTTCAAGAGGCAACTGGACTTTCTGGTTTTTCTTTAAAGACGTTTCACTTCTTATCCGAGAAGCTTCTTCAGCTCTGAGTGGATGGTGGGGAATGGAAGGATTGATACTCCTTGCAGACAGCTGGTCATTTGCATCCTTTTAGAGAGTCGTTGCAGGTTTGAGGACACAGCTAAACCTCCAAGTGACCTCAATGACTCTCTAAAAGAATGCAAATGACCATCTGTCTGCAAGGAGTATAAGCCCTTCCATTCCCCAGCATCCAGTCAGAGTGGAAGAAGCTTCTGGGATGAGAAGTGAAACATCTTCAAAGAAAAACCAGAAAGTCCAGCTGCCTCTTGAAAAAGCACCTTTGAGATAACCATGACCTGGATGACGGAGAATCTCCATAGACACTTTGTTAAATGAGTCACACCCAGTTTTACAAACTTTATTTTTTTGCCTGTGGTCATTCCGCAAGTCGCATAGGGTACCCAAGTAGAATAGAATAAAGAATAACAGAGTTGGAAGGGACCTTGGAGGTCTTCTAGTCCAACCCCCTGCTCAGGCAGGAAACTCTATATCATTTCAGACAAATGGCTGTCCAATCTCTTCTTAAAAACTTCCAGTGTTGGAGCATTCACAACTTCTGGAGGCAAGTTGTTCCACTGATGAATTGTTCTCACTGTCGGGAAATTTCTCCTTAGTTCTAGGTTGCTTCTCTCCTTGATGAGTTTCCACCCATTGCTTCTTGTCCTGCCTTCACGTGCTTTGGAGAATAGCTTGACTCCCTCTTCTTTGGGGCAACCCCTGAGATATTGGATGGCTGCTATCATGTTACCCCTAGTCCTTCTTTTCATCAGACTAGACATGCCCAATTCCTGCAACCGTTCTTCAAATGTTTTATCCTCCAGTCCCCTAATCATCTTGGTTGCTCTTCTCTGCACTCTTTCTAGAGTCTCCACATCTTTTGTGATATATTGTGGCAACCAAAACTTTTTTACATCATGGTGACCAAAACTGTGGTGCCCCCCAAAAAGTGACACACACCCTGCCCCGCCCCCAAGGACATTGCAACGGTCATAAAAACACCGCAGTTGCAGAACTATATTTCACGAAAACTTCCAGGAGTCTGGAAAGGCGGAAGAAACGAGGGCTTTCCATTGAGCTACTCAAGGGTGATTAAAAGAGAAGTGTGTGAGAAGCTGGGAATAAATGAAAGAGAGCATTTCTGACGGAGCAGATGGGCTCGTGTGTGTTTAGCAATATTAAGATCTCTGAAAGCTGCCTGTTTAAAAATTATTCGCCTCTCATTCTGCTTCCCCGTTGCAACAGTTGCCTTCAAAGGCAAAAACAGATTGAACAATTACAGTGCCACGCGGATTTCTTGTTTATCGTCATGATAGGCAGTCCTCAATTTACAACCAGTCGCTTAGCAAGGGTTTGTAGGGAGACAGGACAGCATCTTCCAATATTTGAGGAGCTGCCAGAGAGAGGAGGAAGGGGGTCAAGCTATTTTCCAAAGCCCCCGAAGGCCAGACAAGGAATAATGGATGGAAACTGATCAAGGAGAGATTCAACCTGGAAATAAGGAGGAATTTTCTGACAGTCAGAACCATTAATGCATGGAACAGAAGTTGCCCTCAGAAGTTGTGGGAGCTTCATCACCGGAAGCTTTCAAGAAGAGATTGGACTGCCATTTGTCAAAAAATGCCAACTCTATTAATCTGTAACCATATCTAATATTCTTTAAAAATTAGATTAAAAAGTTCAGGGAAACAGTCCTGAAAAACAAAGGATGAGATTACTTTTTGGAAAAAAAAAACTCTCCTGAAATTTGGGGAAGGGTCTTGCTGGAGGCTGAATGGGTGGGGAGAAAAGCTATGGATTCCAGGCAGAAAAAACACAGGGTGACGCTTTTCCCCCCAATGATTTATTCCCGTAATCGTGTGTCTTTATTCACACAGAGAAGTCTGTTTCTCGGCGGTCGGTTTTCAGCATCACAAATTTATCAAACTTAGAATTTTGTTGCCGCGTTGTTCTGTGCTAACATTCTATCCCATTTATCAATGGATCCTGGATAAGGTTCCTATTTTAGTGTTTAATTCAGACACTCTCCAGATGAAGGACCGGAATGCAAGGAAGCGTAAACTCAGATCCAGGATTCTAATGGGAATTTCTACATCATGTTGAATCTTCACCTCTAAATGGAGGGGTGGGTGGGAAATGATCCCTCGTTGATTTGCAGGTTAATGAGAAGAAGCATTCATATCTTGCCTGTGGTTTTTGGCAAAAAACAAACTATCACACCCCCCCACCCCCACACAAATGTGTGTTGAAAGGACGGGAAGATCATATATCTAAAAATGAGGGATGTGAGGATCAGGTTCAAAGCAGATTCAAATTTCAGTTCTATTTCGGTCTAGGATGGTACTGTAAATAAACAAGCTTTGAAAGTTTAAAAGAATCGGTTTGTCTTGTATTCCCCAAATGATTCGGTTTAATCCTGCACATAAATTCAACTCTCTCTCTCTCTCTGTGTGTCTCTCTGTGTGTATTGTGTGTGTGTGTGTGAGAGAGAGACAGAGACAGAGATGAGACACACCCATAGATAGTGAGACAGTGAGTGTGTGTGAGAGAGAGGAGAGTGTCAGGTTCAGTTTAATCCTGCATGTAAATTCAACTGTGTGTGTGTGTGAGAGAGACAGAGAGAGAGAGAGGGAGAAAGAGAGAGGGAGACTGAGAGAGAGACAGAGACGAGACACAGAGACACAGAGAAAGAGAGAGAGACACAGAGAGAGAGGGAGAAGAGAGAGGGAGACAGAGAAGACAGAGACGACACAGAGACACAGAGAAAGGAGAGAGAGACACAGAGAGAGAGAGAGAAAGAGAGAGAGAGGGAGAGAGAGAGAGAGAGAGAGAGAGAGAGAGAGAGAGAGAGAGAGAGAAATATGCATGCATGCATGCCAAGGAGACCACATTAATGTTCAATCAATTTGAAGGTATCTGATTTGATCTGAACTAGCAGAAAATTGATCAGATGCAGAGATTTTGTTGAATCACCTTTGAATGGAAACATTCTTTTTTAAAAATCCTTCACACAACAGGCCTTTCCTTGGCAAAGAACCTCATGCTTTTTGTACGGAGCACAGCTTGTCCTGTTTATATCGCAAGTGCAAATTCTTTGTGCAACTCCATTCCGTGTTTTCAAGTCTGTCACTCATAAACACCCCTCGGTCCCTGGGAACGCCAGCAGACCCTTCACTCAACACTTGTCTCCTGGTGGTAGCTGACCCTGACAGCCACTTGGTGCAGCCTAAGCCCACTTCAGTGCATATCACTTATCCCAGATTTTCTCTCCCCTGAGGAAGGAAGGAAGGAAGGAAGGAAGAAAGAAAGAAAGAAAGAAAGAAAGAAAGAGAAAGAAAGAAAGAAAGAAAGAAAGAGGAAGGAAGGAAGGAGGAAAGAAAGAAAGGGAGGGAGGGTGGGAGGAAGGAAGGAAGGAAAGAAAGAAGGAAGAAGAGGAGCCTAAAGGAAGGGAGGGAGGGAGGGAGGGAGGGAGGAAGGAAGGAAGGAAGGAAGGAAGGAAGGAAGGAAGGAAGGAGAGAGAGTGGAGCCTGGAAGACATAAGGAAATGGATGGAAGAAACAGAAAGGAAGGAAGGAAGAAGGAAAGAAAGAAAGGGAGGGTTGGAGGAAGGAAGGAAGGAAGAAAGAAAGAAAGAGAGGATGGGAGGAAGGAAGGAAAGGAAGAAGGAAGAAGGAAGAAGAGGAGCCTAAAGGAAGGAAGGGTGGGAGGAAGGAAGAGAGGGAGGGAGGGAGGGAGGAAGGAAGGAAGGAAGGAAGGAAGGAGAGTGGAGCCTGAAGACGTAAGGAAATGGATGGAAGAAACAGGAAGGAAGGAAGGAAGGAAGGAAGGAAGGAAGGAGAGTGGAGCCTGAAGACGTAAGGAAATGGATGGAAGAAACAGAAAGGAAGGAAGGAAGGAAGGAGGAAAGAAAGGAAGGAAGGGAGGGTGAGAGGAAGGAAGGAAAGAAGGAAGAGAGTGGAGCCTGAAGACTTAAGGAGATTGATGGAAGAAGAAAGAAAGAAAGCAAAGGAAGGTAGAAGGAAAGGAAGGAAGGTGGAAGAAAAGGAAAGGAGGAGGGAGGGAGGGAGGGAGGAAGGAAAATAAATGTACTGTATAGATGGAAACCGAGGTTCAGAAGGGGCAGCAATAGTCTTAAAAGCCATTCTTTCCTCAACCATTGTCTCAGGAGACATTTTTATCCAAGAAAGCTCAAAAGACGGCGAAAAAAGACGTCAGGATTTCCAAGCCATCGCAAGCTAAAAAAACAACATGGCATCACTGATGAGCCAAAGGGTTCCTTACTTCCCTGCTTCTCCACTCTAAGGTATCCATGAACAATTAAAGCTGATATTCTGAGGGTTGAAGAAGATGGGCTAATCACCAGGAGATGGCGAATTCTAGTCTCACCTTAGGCATGAAAGCTAGATGGATGACTTTGGATCAATTACTAGGCAACAATGAGTTCTAGTTTCACCTTAAGTATGAAAACCAGATGGATGACTTTGGACTAATCACCAGGAGATGGTGAATTCTAGTCTCACGATAGAGATGAAAGCTGGATGGGTGACTTTGGATCAATTACTAGGCGACAATAAGTTCTAGTCCCACCTTAAGTATAAAAACCAGATGGGCTAATCACCAGGAGATGCTGAGTTCTAGTCCCACCTTAAGCACGAAAGCCAGATGGGTGACTTTGGGCCAGTCACTGTGTCTCAACCCTAGGAAGGAGGCAATGGCAAACCACCTCTGAAAAACCTTGCCAAGAAAAGCAGTGTGGATTGGTCCAGGAAGTCTCCGAGAATCAGACAACAACTGAACAGAAGAAAAATCAATCGATCAATCAATCAATAAAAGGGATGCTTGAGAGAAACATCAATCACGCTTTCCATGTTGGGTAAAGGCTGGTTCCCACAATTCCCCTCTTTTGCGACCAAAAAGCTAGTTCCTACTGCTAGAACGGAGCAACCGGTTTTATTTCAGCCTGGCATCCCCGACTGGAGCGTATCTACTCCACCGCGCGTGTCAACCACATGACCCTTTTCGAAGGGCCTAGGAAAAGAATCCCAGTTCTTAGCTGGGATTTCACACTTGGCAAAGCCACTGGGATTCCCAGATAGGCGACAGGAAGCAAATTCTGATGCGATTTACGGCTTAGGTTTTCGGAGGTTGACGTTAAGGCAGGCTTGAACAAAGGGCTTTCCGTGATGCAAATAGAACTGCAGCATTGGGATATCGTCCTTTTGCCCAGCTATCATCTCCAACCTCTGATAATGATGATGATGATGATGATGATGATGATGATGATTTTAAAAAAGAGGCCAACAGCTTCCTCTTTTCTCGATTTTGGGGACTGCGCCTTCGCTTTTTCAAATGTTCCCTCTCGCCCGTCTCACAAACCTTTTGATGCTTCAGATCGCTCTGGCCATCAGGAAGGGTTTTGCAGAAGGAAAAACTCAAATGAAGTAACAGCTGATAACAGACAGGCGTGTCTGCTAAAACATACTTCCCCATTCTCTTTAGCCTGTGAAGGCCTGACCCCAGAAAATCAGTTCACCCTCCTATGTGGCCGTGCTTATAACGTCATCTTAAAATGAATTTCTGAGTCACCGGAATCACAGTGCAGGGGGTTGGAGTAGAAGACCTCCAAGGTCCCTTCTATTACTCTACTCTACTCTACTCTACTCTACTCTACTCTACTCTACTCTATTCCTTGTATCTTTATGATTTATATTGTGCTAATTAGTTTCCTAGTATGATTTAGATTGCTTATTTAGTATCCTCTGACTGTGTTGTATCTTATGATTCATGATGAATGTATTTATGATGACTATGATGATAATTTATCATTTATATCTGTTATGTACATTTATATCTGTTATGAGAGCTTATGCACCAAAGACAAATTCCTTGTGTGTCCAATCACACTTGGCCAACAAAGAATTCTATTCTATTCTATTCTATTCTATTCTATTCTATTCTATTCTATTCTATTCTATTCTATTCTATTCTATTCTATTCCATTCCATTCCATTCCATTATTCTATTCTATTCTATTCTATTCTATTCTATTCTATTCTATTCTATTCTATTCTATTCTATCCTATCCTATCCTATCCTATCCTATCCTATCCTTACCAACCAGCAGATACTGGATTCTCTCATAGGCAGATAACAACCTGGCAATTCAATATTTTGGGCCACTCAATTGAAGATCATTTTAAAAGAGAGTTTTCTCTCTTCTTTTTTAAAGCGTACTGAAAGCACTGCCTCTCTCTTTCCCCATGAAAAAGCAGCCCATTGTTCAAACAAGGCAATTACAAATAAACCTTACATTTTTAAATTATCGTTTCTCAGCTATATTTAATCTTATCGCTGGAAGCAGCTAGCTGGGACTTGTGTTTTACTATGGCTGCCTTGTGTTATACCCAGAAAAGAGAGCAAGCGGGCAGGAGACACCGATCTCCCATTTATTTATTGCTATTTCCACTTATCTCTGGGTTTACAGCATATTATGTGCATTGAATTCAACCAGGAAGGTATCAGACTGCAACGAGAAGATCACAGAAGCCAGCCACTTCTGCAAGGAGTGTGAATTATATTCTCCTCCGTTTGCCATATCGGTTTTTAGAAGGACTCAGAAAGGAATGTAGAAAAGATCCCTGTGATTTATACAAAGTATGTTTTGGCCCCAGAATCCATTGTACAAGTAGAAAAGGAAGAGAAGGAGAAGAAGGAGAAGAAAAAGGAGGAGGAAGAGGAGGAGGAGGAAAAGGAAGAGGAGGAGAGGATGAGGAGGAGGGGAAAGGAGGAGGAGGGGGAGGAGAAGGAGAAGGGAAGAAGAAGAAGAAGAAGAAGAAGAAGAAGAAGAAGAAGAAGAAGAGGAGGAGGAGGAGGAGGAGGAGGAGGAGGAGGAGGAGGAGGAGGAGGAGGAGGAGGAGGAGGAGGAGAAGAAGAAGAAGAAGAAGAAGAAGAAGAAGAAGAAGAAGAAGAAGAAGAAGAAGAAGAAGAAGAAGAAGAAGTCATTTTTTTTAAAAAGTGGAATAGACTGGCCTGAATCCATCTCTCAGCCCATCACTCCTGAAAATATAGATAGTATTAGAAAGCAGCTGTCCCAAAAAAAAAAAAGCAGCTAAGAAATAGCATCTTCTCAGCCTGGGAAGACTATTTTCATTTCCCATTTCAGCGCAAGCCGCCTGGTAATAATATTAATTTCTGTCATTTTAGAGGCTTAACCGAGCAATTACTCTAATGCATCCACTTTTGACTGCCTTATAAAGGAATTATAGTCCTTCCGATGCTGGCCTCCGACTTCTGTCAAAACGGCTCTCCCTGGAAATAGCTGCAAAGAATCCTTTTGCTGAACTGAGGGATGGAAACTGTCCTTCCAGCACAGGACCAGATTCTCAGAAAAAGGCAAAATAGAAACATCTCAAGAACCTGCGCTCCAACTCCCAACGTGACGCACGAAGGAAATGAGTAGCAGGAGCATCTTGACCTCATTGTCTCTGAAGACCCTCCTAAGTCTGCAAATCTAAGAGAGGAACCTCTACTGAAAGAAATTCCTCCTGCCAAAGGGAATTACCATCCCCTTTTACTTCCTCCACATAATAGCCAAGGAAATTGCAAGGGAAGAACAGTTTTTCCAACATTTGGTTAGAGCCCTCAAAGTGCGTTTGCTGAAGTATCCGGCGGCCTCTCTCACCAATCTCCAAAAATGAAGACTAATTGAACTAGGGTGACGCACGCAAGGTAGAAAGATAAAATGGACTTCTCTGCGAGATTGTCTACATCAGGGGTGCCAAACTCAAGGTCTGGCCCAGGGGTGGGTTCTAAATTTTTTTACTACCAGTTCTGTGGGTGTGGCTTATTTTGTGGGCGTGGCTTGGTGGTCATGCGACAATTCTTTAGGATTTAGCAGAGGTACTGGTCTACCAGGCTTTTAACTGCTTGCAGAGCTGTCCCCGTCTACTCATTTATTTTTGGAGGCATTGGTCTACCCATTTATTTTTGCAGGCACCGGTCTACTCATTTGTTTTTGCAGGCACCGGTCTACTCATTTGTTTTTGGAGGCTCCAGTCTACTCATTTATTTTTGCAGGCACTGGTCTACCCATTTATTTTTGCAGACACCGGTCTACTAATATGTTTTTGGAGGCTCCGGTCTATCTGTTTTTGGAGGCACTGGTCTACCCATTTATTTTTGCAGGCACCAGTCTATTCACTTGTTTTTGGAGGCACTGGTCTACTCATTTATTTTTGGAGGCACCGGTCTACTATTTATTTTTGGAGGCACTAGTCTACCCATTTATTTTTGGAGGCACCGGTCTACTCATTCGTTTTTGGAGGCACTGGTCTACCCATTTATTTTTGGAGGCACCGGTCTACTCATTCGTTTTTGGAGGCTCCGGTCTACCACCACACTGCCTTTTAACACTGATCAGCTGTAGGGCGGCCCTTTGAAGCCCCGCGGCAAGAGTTTAAACAGTTTTTTTCCTTCTAGCCAATCAGCTGGGACTCAGGAGGCAGCGAATAGATTGGGGGTGGGGCCAAATAAAAGGTAAGAATAACATGGGGGGGTGTAGAACCAGGTTCGGTGACATCATATCGTCACCGCTACCGGCTCGGCAGAACTGGGCCGAACTGGGAGGAACCCACCACTGGCCTGGCCCATGATGTGGCTGCATCTGGCCCGTGGGGCTGCCCTGGAAACAGCAAAGGACCGGCCCCTGGCGCCTCAGATCCAGGCCAGCCAGGTGCTGATCTACAATTTGGCGTCAGCCATCCAGGCCAGAACGCAGTCAGCCTTAGACCCGTCGGGCCAACCCCTGAGATATTGGAAGACTGCTATCATGTCACCCCTAGTTCTTCTTTTCATCAAACTAGACGTATCCAATTCCTGCAACCGTTCTTTATATGTTTTAGCCAGTGGTGGAATTCCATTTTTTGTTACTACCGGTTCTGTTGGCATGGGTTGGTGGGCGTGGTGTGGCTTGGTGGGCGGTGGCAGGGGAAGGATACTGCAAAATCCCCATTCTCTCCCCACTCCTGAGGGAAGGATATAGCAAAATCTCCATTCCCACCCTAGTCTGGGGCCAGCCAGCCAGAGGTGGTATTTTCCGGTTCTCCGAACTACTCAAAATTTCCGCTACTGGTTGTCCAGAACCTGTCGGAACCTGCTAGAATTTCACCCCTGGTTTTAGCCTCCAGTCCCCTCATCCTCTTTGTTGCTCTTCTCTGCACTCTTTCTAGCGTCTTTTTTACATCGTGGCAACCAAAACTGGACACAATATTCCAAGTGTGGCCTTACCAAGGCCTTGTAAAGTTTCGGTGGAGAAAAACTAAACCTTTATCCTTGGGATGAGGGAGAAAAATCGCTTCCTCCCCAGATGGCCTCTGATGCTTCTCAAATTCTCCCGAAATAAAGTTGGGATTGCAGAATTTAGCCGTTCCACATTGAATCTATTTCTGGGCTCCTCTTTCCCGTTGATTATCGTAACGACAGGCTGTAGCTCGCTCTTTATAATAACTGTTGGCAGATGCCATTCTATTTTTGCCTAATAATTTTTAACTTTTGTTTGGAAAGGACGGCGTTTCTCTTTCGTATTGGCCAAAAGCTGCCTCTTTTCTTTCTTCCCCCTTCCCCGCTGGTGCTGAATATGCTTTTCCCATTCAATTTTCAAACCTCAGTCAGGGCGGAGGGCTTTTCACACACCCCTGAACTCAAACGACTTACACCCTTGCTGTGTTGCACAGCAAGACAGGAGAATGACTTAATCCTGGGGACTCCATTGTACAAGAAATAGAGAATTGGATGAAGCGAAAAGGGGGACGGGGGATGAGGGAAGGAAAACCAGAGACAGCAAGGAGTAACAGCTCCAACAGGAAATGTTGACCAGTTCCATTCAAACAGGGTGAATGTATGCACTTGGTGTGAAGCATCAATGTGAAAATATCTGCCAAACTCTTTGGGTGCTTCTGTATTGGAGACAAATTCCTTGTGTGTCTCACACACCACACTTGGCCACATAAAGTATTCTGTTCCATTCCATATTCTATATTCTATTCTATATTCTGTTTTGTTCTGTTCTAGTCTATATGGTATTCTATATTTTCTCTCTCTTCTCTTCTCTTCTCTTCTCTTCTCTTCTCTTCTCTTCTTTCTCTCTCTTCTCTTCTCTTCTCTTCTCTCTCTTCTCTTCTCTTCCTTCCCTTCCCTTCCCTTCCCTTCCCTTCTCCCTTCTCCCTTCTCCTTCTCCTTTCTTCCCCTTCTCCCTTCTCCAGTCTTCATTCTTCATTCTTCATTCCATATCTATGTTCTATTCTATATTCTGTTTGTTCTGTTCTAGTCTATATGGTATTCTATATTTTCTCTTCTCTTCTCTTTCTCTTCTCTTCTCTTCTCTTCTCTTTCTTCTCTTCTCTTCTCTTCTCTTCTTCTTCTCTTCTCTTCTCTTCCTTCCTTCCCTTCCCTTCCTTCCCTTCCTTCCTTCTCCCTTCTCCCCCTCCTTTCCCCCTTCCCCTTCTCCTTCTCCAGTCTTCATTCTTCATTCTTCATTCCATATTCTATGTTCTATTCTATATTCTGTTTTGTTCTGTTCTAGTCTATATGGTATTTTATATTTTCTCTTCTCTTCTCTTCTCTTCTCTCTCTTCTCTTCTCTTCTCTTCTCTTCTCTTCTCTTCTCTTCTCTTCTCTTCTCTCTCTTCTCTTCTCTTCTCTTCTCTTCCCTACCCTACCCTCCCTTCCCTTCCCTACCCTACTCTACCCCTACCCTTCTCCTCTCCTCTCCATACAAGCAACAAGTGATAAATCAAGATCATAAAACACAATCATCATAATCATAAGATACAACACAGTGATAGTCCTGGGGATACTAAATAAAAGCAATCAGCAGAAAATCGTAACATTCAAATCACAAAACGATAGTCATAAGATGCTCAGAGTTCAGCTAAAAGTCCTGGCACACTTGCAGATGTTTCTTTTTCTTTTTCTTTTTACTTGTTACCACGAAAACCCGAAATGTGATTCTCAAGCAATGGAACCTGCTTATCTGAATCACGTCTTCAGCTGGCATATTTTCCTGCAAGGCAGAAGGGCTTAGTAGTTTTTATGATCTACTTCTCCCAATTTTAATGAGGCCAATCTCTCTCGTGCTACTTATACAAGCCAGCTCTCCTTTTTTTAAAAAAAAATTCTCTTATCATCACACTCACTTATCTCCACGAGCAAAGAATCCTTTCAAAAGTTACATGGCTCTTTAGCATTTTTACTTTAACCCGTCCGTCATTTTTTCCCAATGCTATAATACTCCCCCTTTTATTTTTGGAGTTTCAAGATAATCCTATTCCACTGCTGGAATGGCCTGGGAAGAGCCCAGATCTTCACCCAATTGGAAATCTATGGAGCTGACTAAAGAAACTTGTTATTCAGAAGCGACCCAGCAATAAAACCCAGTTAATAGAAGCAATCCTTCAATCTTGGTTTCACATTATAACAGCTGCAGAACTAAAAGGCTTGGTTCACTCCATGGGAAGACGTTGTAAGGCCGTAATTCATGCTAAAGGTTACCCAACGAAGTATTCACTGACATGGGGATAATTTTTGTGTATCTTGTTTTTTCTATGGTGATCATTTTTGTAGATCTCACTTTTCCTACGTGTTTCACTTTTCTTCTTTATACTGTAACTGCTATTCTAATAGCAAATCCTTCATAAAAGTGATTGCATTACATTCTTGATTAAATCATCTTTCCATTGATACATAATTTGATGGTACTACTCAAAAAAAAAAAAAGTGGCGTTATTAGCTAGTTTTAAAAAATACACTTTTCCCAAAAGGTTTCCACAAGTTTGGCCACTACTGTATATCAATCAAGTAGAGTTTTGTGCTGGTTGTTCCTGCTTTACTTCAAAGGTATTATAATTTCCCACCTGTTTCTCCCTCTGTTTTTCTTTCCACAAAAACAAGGCTGTTAAGAAGAAACAGAATGGAAGAGCAGCAATAATAATAATAATAATCTTTTGATTGTATCTTATGGCTATAAGAACATTACTCTTGAGAGTTACGGCCTTATTGTCTTGGTTGAATCAGGTAGAAGAATCACCTGTTCATTTCCGCTTGGAATTTTGCAAAAAAACAGAGAAGCTTTTTAGTAACAATCAATATTTGGCCTTCTTGGGCCATTATTCCAAATGGTATTTTCTCATATTTTAGTCATCTGCTCGATATAACCTTGGAGTCATGCCCAAAGACATTGTCACTGCTTGGGCCTTTCCAAAAATAAAATTACTAACCATGAAGAAACAGTTTTAATATATATATATATATATCCCAAAACCTAGAGAAAGAGCTAGAAAATGAATATAGAGTAGTTGGACTGATGGATGAAAAAGACTTTGTGATAAAAGAACTATCAGTGAATAGCACCAGTATCGTCTTTTTTACACGATACTGAAAACGGTCATATAGATTGGACCAAAGTTTGAAAACATAAAAAGCTTTTTATACGGTAGTTTTATAGTCCGAAAAATACGGTACCTATTTCTTTTTACTTTTTTAAAAAACTGACTGTGATTCCAGGGGACTGCCAAGTAGGTTTGGTGGAGGCCGAGCGATGAGATTTTTGGTTCTTGCAAGAGAAGGATTGCAGTTTTCTGGGCCTAGTTAGGTTAGGAAAGACGAATCCAGCATTTTTTTTTAATCGCTTAACAACCATGTTTTTAAAAGACCTACGTTCTTCCCTGTAATTAGGATATTTAAGCCGTGACAAGCTTTGAGGTAGGAACTCACCCTTTCATCTTCAACTCTGCCGCGTAGCACAATGTCAACGCAAACAGCCAAAAGCTAAGGCTTTGCGTTAATTACTCCTTTCATAAGCAAAGATCAACAAAGGAGGCTTGTTAACCCTAGTTTTGTAGATGGAGGGCCAGGAGCTGGCAAGGGATGTCAGTCACCTGGTTGCTTTGCCTCCAGAATTGGTTTGTTTCTTTGTTTGTTTATATCCCACCGTTATTATTTTTTTTTACAAATAACTGAAGGCGGCAAACCTATCCGACACAGCTTCCTCCTCCTCTTTTCCCCACAACGACTCTGTGAGGAGGGTTGGGCTGAGAGAGAGAGACTGGACCAAGGTCGCCCAGTTGGCTTTCGTGGCTAAGGCAGAACTAGAACTCTCAGTCTCCTGGTGATTGGCCCCTAGTCACCCAGCTGGCTTTCATACCTAAGGCAGAACTAGTGATGACATGAGATGTCTACTGATGATTGGCCTAAAGCCAACCAACCCATTTTCATGCCTACGGTGGAACTAGAATTCCCAATCACCTGGTGATTAGTAAACAGTCACCCAGCTGGCTTTCATACCTAAGGCAGAACTAGGGATGACATCAGACTTCTCCTGATAATTGGCCTAAAGCCAACCAACCCATTTTCATGCCTACGGTGGAACTAGAACTCCCAGTCTTCTGGTGATTGGCCCATAATCACCCAGCTGGCTTTCATACCTAAAGTGGAACTAGAACTCACTGTCTCCTGGTGACTGGCTTAAAGTCAACCAGCCCATTTTCATGCCTACGGTGGAACTAGAACGCCCAGTCTTCTGATGGTTGACCCAACGTCAGGATTTGGGTTTGGTTAGTCCAGAGAAAAGAAGGCCTAGGAGTGACATGATTTCAGTCTTTGAGGGGCTGCCCCAAAGAAGAGGGGTCAACCTATTTTCCAAAGCACCAGAAGGCAGGACAAGAAACCACGGATGGAAAGTCCTCAAGGAGAGGAGCCAGGAATCCAAGGGTTCTCCTCCATCCCAAGTAGGTTTCTTCAGCCTTCCGAGAAACAGGGATAAACGACAACTACTGTATAATATTATTGGAAAAACACTGACTTCAATTATCGGATATTTGTCTAGGCTTTGCTGCAATGCTGTCGCTCCCTGTGGAGGATCAGAATGAAAATTTGCCAAAACAATTCTGCAGGTTGTCCCCAAACTGCCAACTTTTTGCACTGCTAGCAGTTGCAAAGAAAACAACTGCAGGTTAAGTCCGGCTTCTTCAGCCAGAAGATTCCCCAGCTCCTCCATCCTAAGGTTGGCCTTTCCACGGGGCTGTGAAAATCTTTCCAAAGAAAAGTTTTGCAATGCGTCAAAACTTAAGCAAGACAGCCAGGATCAGATCACGAAGTAGCTTCAGAAATCTGCAAAGAGAAGCAGCTTTGGAGCGAAGTTCTCCTGAAGATCGAGAACCTCATTTGAAGGACTGGGCTGCCTTAAATGTCTCATCACCGCCAACTGGATCCCTTGATTGGCCTGAACCTAGGAACCTTTGACGGTGAAGCAAATCAGGGGGATTAAGCACTGTTTCTGACAGCCCAGGAATCATGGTTTCCATCCATTTATCACAAGATTATAATGAAGAGCTGATCTGGAGGAGTGACAAAACTCTAGCAATTAGGAGTAGCACCCCAAACGAAAACTGTGCCCACCTAACCCACCTGACCATCTCACACTTCGCAAATGCAACTTCATTCCTCTCAAACACACTTGTCGACTGTACGAACGGTCCCTAAGGAGATGCCCAGATCAATACATCAAAATGTACAACGCACCCATTTGCTGTTCAATTCCTCAACTCAACCCATTCACGCAATTCGAAATTCCTTGAATTGCTTCTAGCTACAGGAGATCGTATCGCAGGACAGGATGCCAGAGAAATGACGACGATGACAATAAAGGTTGGGGGACAGCAAGAGGAAGTATGTGCATCTATGAACTGCAAGACCTTTTAGGTAAAAATATGATCGGCTGCCTGCCACGACTGCACACACGTGCTTATACGGTCACGTTAAGATATGACTCAGAACTCTAATTGGGATTCGTCAGATGACAGCACCAAACAAACCTAAAAGAAAGAAACAATTGGGTGGCTTTTTTTAAAAAAAAAATCAGCATATTGCTTCAAAATCTTCAATTAACTGCACAATGAAAGATGCCAACTTCTCCAGCACGCAGAGGGAAAGGGCAAAAGTAAGCCTCAAGTATAGCAATCCATCTAAGAGGCAGATCATTTTTATGTATTTTCAAGAGATAATTGAACCGGGTTGGCCGACGCACTGAATCATTCACTTGTTAGGCTTTGAAGGACCAAAATAGCAGAGATGGAGAAGATTGAGAGGAAGAATACAAAAGGTGGGAGAGGAGAGGAGGAATCCCTCATTTCGAAAGTTGATTCAAGGTCTCAATTGGTCTGTAAGGAAGAGAAGTCCCTTCGAATCGTATCTCGATCTGGATTTTGCTGTAGCAGTGGGATTTTGGAGAATTGGCACCCGATTTCTTTGGCTCAGGCTGATGCTATTTCAAAACCTGGTTTTGTAGAAGAATTGGACTGATTCAAGGAGGTCGTGGGGGGGATCAACGGTTATTAGCCATGAAGGTGGTGTGATGGGCTCTGAAGGCCATCTGGTGAGAGATCTGCAGGCTTCCTTGTGCAGCTGGTTGGTTGGTGTGAAAGGAAATTGTTTGTCTAGCTCAGAGGTCTCCAAACCTGGCAACTTTAAGACTTGTGGACTACAACTCCCAGAATTTCTCAGCCATGCTCCATATAGCAATCCCTAGCCATGCTGAGGAATTCTGGGAGCTGAATAGAATAGTATAACAGAGTTGGAAGGGACCTTGGAGGTCTTCTAGTCCAACCCCCTGCCCAGGCAGGAAACTCTACACCACTTCAGACAAATGGTTATCCAACATCTTCTTAAAAACTTCCAGCGTTGGAGCCTTCACAACTTCTGGAGGCAAGTTGTTCCACTGATGAATTGTTCTCACTGTTAGGAAATTTCTCCTTAGTTCTAGGTTGCTTCTCTCCTTGATTAGTTTCCACCCATTGCTTCTTGTCCTGCCTTCAGGTGCTTTGGAGAATAGCTTGACTCCCTCTTCTTTGTGGCAGCCCCTGAGATATTGGAAGACTGCCCTAGTCCTCCGTTTCATTAAACTAGACATACCCAGTTCCTGCAACTGTTCTTCCTATGTTTTAGCCTCCAGTCCCCTAATCCTCTTCGTTGCTCTTCTCTGCACTCTTTCCAGAGTCTCAACATCTTTTTTACATCGTGGTGACCAAAACTGGATGCAGGATTCCAAGTGTGGCCTTACCAAGGCATTATAAAGTGGTATTGTTGAAGTCCACAAGTCTTAAAGTTGCCAAGTTTGGACACCCCCTGGTCTAGATGAGTAAGCGGTTTCATCTGGTTTATGTTCTTACGTCTTCATATGTAATAAGATCTCCAGCAATACACCAGAAGAGTCCTACCTAACTTGTTTTCAAGTGAGGAGGTTTAAAGGTGTAGGCTGCTCCATCAAATGCAGCTAGAAAGGATGAATCACAACCCACTACCTCTATAAATATATTGCCAATTAAAAAAGGAAGATGCGCTGGAGAATGATGAGGCCTCCCACCAACTTCAAAAGGAATTTTGGATGAATTGAATTTCAATGCAGGGGGAAAATGATCAGATGCTGGTCAAAAGAGCTATCGAGATTCGAGATGTTTAGATCTACATTCAAAGACAATTGATCGAATCTCCATATATATATATATATTTTGCCAAAAAGATGTCCCACAAGAGTGTACGATAATGACAGGTAAAAAAAATTACTGCTGATGCTTGCTCTAGGACCAGAAGATCCTGATTCAAGTACATAGTTAGCCATGGAAACTGACTTGGTGACTTTCAACGGAGACACCCAACTGATTACAAAGAGGTGTTGAAAAGATCAAAGGGAAGGGACTAGTTTACATGTCACCTTGAGCTCCTGGAGGAAAAGCAAGATCTAAACCCATGAAATAAATAAATACATGAAGAAACACATTTTTTTTTAAAAAAAAAATAGTGATGAAACTTGAGATACACTTGGTTGAACCCAGAGGGACCTCTGAAAAGAAACATCTATGCTAAACTCCTCCAGTCTCACTGTGCCCAGAAAAACGGGATTATATTATCTATGCAGACATTTATTTTACACCTAACTTGTTGTTGTGTTAATCGCAACAATATTAGCTGTGTCACAGTGCTTAGTTTTGTCAACAAGGATCCTGATTTAATACCGTCCCTCTTTTCCTGCCAAGCTAATGCACCTAAATTCTAGAACATTGCTAGCTGATTGTTTTTCAAAGAGCTGTTTGGCATTTACATCCAGACTTGGTAAAAAAAAACAACAACAACAAAAAACAACCACCCTATTTTGAAAAATGACACGGCCTGGCCAAGAAGTCCAATTTCATGCTCAGATGCAACTTTTACTTCACATCTGGTTGTGGGAGATTAAAAAATAGAAACCGGAATGGGGAAACAGATGCAAATGATTTGATTAAAACTCATTTGACAAGGAAATTATTATAAAATCCAAATCTAATGGTTTCCGACTCTCTCTTATCAATGAAAAGAGATACCATACTTGGCCAAGTCCTGCAGATGTTTCACATTTTTCCTGCCCAACCCAACTATTTTAATTCCATATTCCAGGCTCATCCTTCAATGCCTAACTGTTGAAGTTAGAATTTTTTTTTTAAAATTTGATTTATATGCCGCCCTTCTCCGGAGACTCAGGGCGGCTTACAATGCATTAAGCAATAGCCTTCATACTTTTGTATATTTATACAAAGTCAGCTTATTGCCCCCACAAACTGGGTCCTCAATTTACCTACCTTAGAAAGGATGGAAGGCTGAGTCAACCTTGAGCCTGGCGAAATTCGAACCTGCAGTAATTGCAGGCAGCTGGTCTTAATAACAGGGTGCTTTAGACCACTGTACTACCAAGGCTCAAGAAATGCTGGAACGATCGACTTAAATCCTCTCTATAGTCAAATCTGATCAAAGGGTTTTCTATATTTATGAACTATTTTTTATGTACTTTCTTACCAGCAGGACTCACCGGGAGTCTCAAGGTTTTACTTCTGAACATGATACATGGAAGCTTGGCACGCTTGGAGCTTCGCCGACTTTCCCTGCTGGACTCTCAGCATGGGTGGGGCAAAAGGCCAAGGGACCTGCGGTCATAAGAAAGTCACAAAGCCCATGGTGCCAACTCATTTGCACCCGTCCGATGTAAATTATGTGTCTCATGTAGGCGGGGTGCCAACCTGCCAAAAACGACTTCATGCTTACTTCCGCTTCGTTTCTTGGTTGCCATTCAAGGGGAGGGGGACACTTAGGAATGCGGTGCCTCAGCTGGCTAGCCATAACATCCACCAGCCGACGAGAACCAAGGTCATGTCAACAGAAGTTGAAGTTGAGCAGGGGGCTCTTACATCTGGACTGATTGGCCCATGTGACCTGATAGACATACCGGCAGGGTTGGGCTGCTGGGGGTTCGTAAGGGTTCGGGAGAACCTCTAGCTAAGATTCTGTGCAGTTCGGAGAACTGCCAAATCCCACTCCTGGCTGGCCCCGCCCACCCTGCCCCTCCCAGGACTCCCCACACAGCCCGTTTTGGATGCAGGTAAGTGCACGGCGTGCGCAGAGGCTCTGGGAGGGCAAAAAACAGGCCTACCGGAGGTTCTGCCTCCAGAGGGCTTCAGGAGCCTGGGGAGGCCATTTTTGCCCTCCCAGAGGCTCAAGGAAAGCCTTCAGAGCCCGGGAAGCAGGGGTGAAATCCAGCAGGTCGTAAGTCGAGGATTTATTTTTGCTTTATTTTTATTTATTTTCTTTTATTGCAATAAATCCAGTTTCTAGCTTTAAATTATGAACTCCCTGCTTGAAACCTTGGGTTGTCCTCTTCTTAAGGCTAATAATTTTCTCCAAACTCTACTGTTCAGGGTTAATTTTTTTTTTTAATTTGATTTATATGCCGCCCTTCTCCAGAGACTCAGGGCGCTAAGCAATAGCCTTCATCCTTTTGTATATTTATACAAAGTCAGCTTATTGCCCCCACAAACTGGGTCCTCAATTTACCTACCTTAGAAAGGATGGAAGGCTGAGTCAACCTTGAGCCTTGGCGAGATTCGAACCTGCAGTAATTGCAGGCAGCTGGTCTTAATAGCAGGGTGCTTTAGACCACTGTACTACCAAGGCTCTTAATGAGGAATTCTGCTGAACATTTATCCCTGGTGCCCCTTGGCTGTCATGAAGGTCACGGCAGCTGACGACACCTAATTCATCTTTCGTACCACAACTGCACAATGGTGAGATGATTAAAGGCCTGGAGATTAAAACATCTGAAGAACGGTTGCAGGATTTGAGTATGGCCAGTCTAGAGAAAAGAAGGACTGGTGGTGGGTGGGATGTGAAATATGATAGCAGTCTTCCAATATTCGAGGGGCTGCCACAAAGAAGAAGGGGTCGACTTATTTTCCAAAGCACCAGAAGGCAAGACAAGAAACGATGGATGGAAACTCATCAAGGAGAGAAGCAACCTGGAATTAAGGAGAAGCTTCCCAACAGTGAGGACAATTAACCAGTGGAAGGGAAGTTGCCTTCAGAAATCATGGGTGCTCTCATCACTGGAGGTTTTTAAGAAGAGATTGGACAACCGTTTGTCTGGAATGAAATAGAGTGTCCTCCTTGAGCAAGGGCATGGACTACAAGACCTCCAAGGCCCCTTCCAACTCTATTCTGAATCCGGGACTTTAGAAGCCAAATATTTTGGTTTGTGATACGGTGAGTCCAATGGGGAAAAGTGACCTGGGAAGCAAAGCCATAAGTGGGATGGGTTTGAGAGCCATTAGACTGAGAGTAGAACGGGATGCAAAGGGTGTGAGTTTATTTTTGGAAGGAATAAAACACCGAGACTCTGACAGGTTCATAGCCCAGGTTCGTACTGGCAGAGAAGCATGGCCAGCACCCATTAATACTAATATAGTAAGCTCAGAGTTGTCTTTGACATGTCTTCTCGGTTTTTCGTCTGCTTTGGATGCAGAACAGGTTGCCTTAGTGTGTGAATTGTGTGATTAACACCAGTCCAGTTAGGAAGCCAAGCAAGAGAGAAGGATCCAAATCTGGGACCACTGAATAGAATAGAATAGAATAGAATAGAAGAGAAGAGAAGAGAAGAGAAGAGAAGAGAAGAGAAGAGAAGAGAAGAGAAGAGAAGAGAAGAGAAAAGAAAATATGGAGTGGAATGGAGTAGACTAGAACAGAACAGAACAGAACAGAACAGAATAACAGAGTTGGAAGGGACCTTGGAGGTCTTCTAGTCCAACCCCCTGCTTAGGCAGGAAACCCTACACCACTTCAGACAAATGGCTGTCCAACCTCTTCTTAAAAACTTCCAGTGTTGGAGCATTTACAACTTCTGGAGGCAAGTTGTCCCACTGATTCATTGTTCTAACTGTCAGGAAATTTCTCCTTAGTTCTAAGTTGCTTCTCTCCTTGATTAGTTTCCACCCATTGCTTCTTGTCCTGCCCTCAGGGGCTTTGGAGAATCTCTCTCGCTCCCCCTTCTCCCCCTTCTCCTCTCTCTCTGTCTGTCTCTGTCTGTCTGTCTGTCTCCCTCCCTCCTTCTCTAACTATCTGTGTCTGTCTGTCTCTCTTTCTCTCTCTCCTCTCTCTCTCTATTTGTCTCTGTCTGTCTATCTCTCCTCTCTCTCTTTCTTTCTCTCTCTCTCCACTCTCTCTCTCCTCTCTGTCCCTAGCCCTCCCACCTTTTCTATCTATCTCTGTCTGTCTGTCTTTCTCTCTCCTCTCTCTGTCTGTTTGTCTCTTTCTCTCCTCTCCCTCTCCCTGTCCCTCTCTATCTATCTCTGTGTCTTTCTCTCTCTCTTCTCTTTCTCTCTCTCTGTCTGTCTCTTTCTCCCTCCCTCCCTCCCTATCTCTGTGTCTTTCTCTCTCTCTTTCTCTCTCTTTCTCTCTTCTCTCTCTCTGTCTGTCTGTCTCTGTCTCTTTCTCTTTCTCTCCTCTCCCTCCTTCCCTCCCTCCCTCCCTAACTCTGTGTCTGTCTGTCTTTTTCTCTCTTTCTCTCTCTCTTCTCTCTCTCTCTGTCTGTCTCTGTCTCTGTCTCTTTCTCTCTCCTCTCCTTCCCTCCCTCCCTCCCTCCCTATCTCTGTGTCTTTCTCTCTCTCTTTCTCTCTCTTTCTCTCTTCTCTCTCTCTGTCTGTCTGTCTCTGTCTCTTTCTCTTTCTCTCCTCTCCCTCCTTCCCTCCTTCCCTCCCTATCTCTGTGTCTGTCTGTCTTTTTCTCTCTTTCTCTCTTCTCTCTCTCTCTCTGTCTGTCTCTCTCTCTCTTTCACACACACAAACACACACACACACACCAACAAAAAAATCCCCACAGCCTGGCCTCTTTCCTTTCCCATACCTGGGCTGTCTAATCAGCTCTTGGCAATGCTGATTAGGGATCTCTTAATTACTCGGCCCCAAACACTTTTGCAGGCCTGCGAAGTCTGCAGAAAGGTTCTGCTAGAATGTCTTGCAGCTCTTTCGAGGCTAACAAGCTGATTATAACAGGAAGTTCGTGGATTTCATCTCGCCTCGGTTGGGGAGTATTTTTAGATCCGTGGCTTGGCGGGAGGACGGGGAAAGAACTTTGGGCCGGAGGGAAATTCAGTGCCAAAGGTACAGATCGCGATAATTACTTTTCCCAACAGTGGCAATTCGCAACATCCTTGCTAAGGTGTGACAAAAACATACATTGTTGAACTGATGAATTAACTACAGCAATAACTACAGTATATATAAAAAAATCCAATGCAATCCTCGGCTGCATTAACAAAGGGATAGAATCAGAGGTGGCATTCAACCGGTTCGGATCGGTTCGCCCGAACCGGTAGCGGAAATCGCAGGTGGGCTCTGGCTCCATGCCGTCCTATTTAGGCATGGTTTTTTTTTGAAAAGTTTTTCAGTTTTATTTCTTATACATATAATATAAAATGTACATTTTCTTATAATTAATCCTACATATACATGTTTTCCTTAAAGAAAGCATTAAAATAAGGCATTTTAATTTACATTCGGAGTTGCTCTTCTACCCTTTCTTCCCTCATTCCGCAACAACCCTTCTTCTTCTCCTCTTTCCCTTCCCTCCTCTCCTCTCCTCTTGTACTTTCTCCTTCCTCCTCTCCTACCTCATCCTACTTCCCCTTCCTTTTCCCCACTCCTCTCTTCTTTTCCCCCTTCTCACCTTCTCTCCTACTCCTGTCCTCTGCCCTTCCTTCCTCTCCTTTTCCCTTCCTTCCATTCCTCTCCCTCCCTCTCCTCTTTCTACCTTCTACTCCTCTCTCCTTTCTATCTTCTTTGCTGTGGAATATTCTCCTTGTTTGGTATCCGAGCAACTCCTGTATTCTAATAGTATATATACTTTCTTTCGATTTCTTTTCAGATTTATTCTATCTATCAGTATTATCATCGTAATTGTACATTTATTATTTAGGCACGTTGTTGAGGCCAGGCGCACGCGCGGAAGGCAGGCGCGCACGCACTAAGTGAGTGTGCACGCGGGGGGCAAACCAGTAGCAACATAATATGAAACGCACCGCTGGATAGAATCAAGATCACGCAAAGTGTTTAATACCACTTTATAATCCCTTGGTAAGACCAAACTTGGAATATTGCATCCAAACTTATTTCTTCCTTTCCCCCCTCATCCTAAATGCTGCTGCAAATTGTTCCCGTTTCACAGACGTAAAGAACGAGGAATCAGGAATCCATCCCATTCTAGACCAATGATTTTACTGAATTCGATGGAAGGGACGCCACTCCAAGCCTCTCTCTGTGAAGTTTCCGAAAGATGCCCTAATTAATTCATGAGCCATGAGCCAAACTTCAAAAGAAATACAGTTATTTATTAGGAGCACCATTTCGGCAATATTCGGATGCAGTTAGAACTAATCCCACGTAGATTTACATTCCCCTTTGACCCTGTCTCTCCCCTCCTCCCTGGCCATGTCATAAATCACATTCTCCAATTAACCACTTTGGCTGGCTGGGAAATCCAACACCCTCCTTCTGATTGCGGTCAGGAAGAATGTATGGAATGTAGCTTCAGTTAGGGAAATCAATCAGCTCTATCAGTTCTCCCTCCCTCCTGCTCATGGCAACTTGAAAGCTTTGCAAGTTGACACTCTCATTATACGGCTGTTTCTCGCAACAAATATCAATCAATCAATAGCTTGGTTTTTTCCCCCCAAATCCTTTTCGACGGCAGGGTGAAATTCCAGGAGTCTTCTGCTCATAAGGACCTCTCCTGACCATCGCTATCTTTTCAATGCCAAAACTTTCCCCGATACCATTTTTCAAATAAAAGATATCTGGTAGCAGAAGATCGCTGGGAAATATAATTTCCCAAGATTCCTGCGAAAGTAATTTAATTTAATTGGCTCCCGGTAGTCAAATTACTGTTACAGCCTTAATGAATGCTATTCGGCATCAGAATCTAGTAGAGATAATTTAGCCTGGGGGTGAGAGGGGTTTCATTTGGCCTCCTTGCAAAAGAGAGGCTTGCAGAATTCATTACGCTCCAGATAACATTAGACAGAAGCTGGAATTTGGTGTAATCATGGGCTTTATAAATGAACACATCTGGACTTGCTAAGATCTGGGTTTTTTTTAAATCAGCTCCTGTAGGCTAGCCTGTTTTCTGTCAAATCCAGGAAACCTTACCTGGTACTTATGTCCGTCGATAACGATCTTTTGCAATAACTTTTTGCAAAATAATGTCTTTGCAGAGAAACACTCAGACACGGTGTTTTTTTGTGGCAGATCTGTTCACACACACTCCTCGTGCACAATGACTAAAACTCCCGCCAGATACATGTGTTTTGGCTTACATTTCTACATGTATTTCGGGCAGGAAATGTTACTCCTGGTGCACGATTGGGTGCCTTTTAAATGGGGCTGCACACCATTATTATTATTTTTTCATGTAAAAAGAACAAACTGTTTTTTTTTTTATTCTAAGCTTTGTTGCCAAGGACAAAAAGGTTTACAATGGCTTTATATTATCAACTAGGTGGAGCAAGGATTTCCATTGTCAGAATAGAGCTGGGAGAGACTTTGGAGGTCTTCTAGACCAGCCCCCTTCTCAAATAGAAGACCCTATACCCGTGATGGCGAACCTATGACAGGCGTGCCACAGGTGGCACACGGAGCCATATTGGTGGGCACGCGAGCATTGCCCTAGCTCAGCTGCAGCTGGCCCGAAAACCAGCTGGCCAGCGCGCACATGCACGCCAGAGCTGAGCTCGCATGCCTACCAATATGGCTGTGTGTGCCACCTGTGGCACGCATGCCATAAGTTCGCCATCATGGCCCTATACCATTTTAGGCAGGTGGCTGTCCAGAATCTTCTTAAAAACCTCCAGTGATGAAGCACCCACAACTTCTGGATGTTCTGTCCCCGTCCCACACGCACACACACCAACAGACGTTCAAGAGTTAAAGACTAAACCAGCCGACAAAATCCTTTTCCTTATGATAACGGAACTTGGCAACAACCTAGTGGCTGCCTGCCAAAAGTTTATTACTTACGAAGAGGAGAGATAACTTCTCCCCGCTTCTGGTACATCAAAAGAAACAGCTCAATAATTACAGAGTCAATCAAGTCCAGAGATAATCCAGGAAAGTCTATAGCAAAAGTCCGGCAATGCAGAATGGCGTGGAAGCTTTCAGCTTTGTTCGTCACAAGGTTTGACTGGACACCACGCTCCCTTTTATACCCTGTGGGGTGTGGTCCAGTGACTCAGCCTAATCTCGGGCATGCCTTTTCTTCTGTTGCACGCGCTTATCTCTGCGACACTGCCGAGGATCCAGCCAAGACTCATTACCCTCATCACTGTCCATCTGTGGCTGCGTGGACGTGCTTGGCCCCGGCCCTATCTCTTGCCCTTCGGCGGACACCGAAGGCATTGCCAGAGAGGAGGGTCCTGGAGAGGGAGGTCTTGCCAACTCCTCTCCTTCACTCTCGGTGATTTGTGTAAATATATTCCCCACCACTCAGCTCCCAGGATGCCCCTCCTACAACCTCTACAAAAATACTGAAATAGTAATGTTACGGCAACCTTTGGGGAAAATTCTGCCATCAAACAGGAAATAATCCCAGTCATTGCTTGCTCGGCATTTCATTTATTTTTGTCTAAAATGAATGCAGGGAGTCCTCAACTTAAAACAGTTCATTTAGTGACCATCCAAAGTTATGATCGTGCTGAAAAAAATTGACTTACGGCCGTTTTTCACACTTAGGACCATAGCAGCATCCCCATGGTCAGGTGGGGTTAACCACTGTGGCAAGAAAGGTCACAAAACGGGGCAAAAGCTCACCAATGTTTCACTTAGCAACAGAAATTTTGGGCTCCATTGTGGTCGTAAGACAAAGACCACCCATATTGCTGCGATGGCAGCCTCAGCTTCTCAGTCCTGTTCTCATTGACTGCTTGGAATGCAGCTTGCAGCACGTGATTCGGAAGTGTCAACTTCGATGCAAAGAAAGTTGTGTGGTATTGATCTGGTGTTTCTCAACCTCAGCACATTTCAGATATGTGAACTTCAACTCCCCGAACTGAAGTCTATACATCTGAAATTTGCTGAGATTGACAAACCCTGATTTAAGCAAAAAAAAAACAAAAAACAAAACAAAACAAAACAAAACCCAGTTCACTCCCTAGGCGGAGTGAACCCTAAAAAGGTTAACTCCAAGACTTTCGACGATGACGCTACAATAAAAACATAACTGGTTGGGATTTGTTACGGGGCTTATCTTTATGGAGACCTGCAGACAAAGAACAGAATAGAATAGAATAGAATAGAATAGAATAGAATAGAATAGAATAGAATAGAATAGAATAACAGAGTTGGAACCCTTGAGGTCTTCTAGTCCAACCCCCTGCTTAGGCAAGAAACCCTACACCAGTCCAGACAAATGGTTATCCAATCTCTTCTTAAAAACTTCCAGTGTTGGAGCATTTACAACTTCTGGAGACAAGTTATTCCACTGATTAATTGTTCTAACTGTCAGGAAGTTTCTCCTTAGTTGCTTCTCTCCTTGGTTTGTTTCCACCCATTGCTTCTTGTCCTGCCTTCAGGCGCTTTGGAGAATAGCTTGACTCCCTCTTCTTTGGGGCAGCCCTTGAGATATTGGAAGACTGCTATCATGTCTCCCCTGGTCCTTCTTTTCATAAGACTAGACATATCCAGTTCCTGCAACCGTTCTTCATATGTTTTAGCCTCCAGTCCCCTCATCCTCTTTGTTGCTCTTCTCTGCACTCTTTCTAGAGTCTCCACATCTTGTTTACATCGTGGCAAGCACATAAATCTTTCTGCCCACATTCACAGATTTTTTTGAAAAAAAACAAACATATTTGTAGGTCCAGAAGATGGATCCCCTTGGAATTCTCTTATCTTTTGTGAGCTTCTATACCATTTTTTTTTGCCTCGCTGTCAAACATGTCTTGGGGAGGAAATTTTTCAAAATAACTACACAGCCTTGGCTCAGATGAGTTGGAACCATACAGGACCTTCCATCCAGAAACACAATGCTTTCTGGAGTCCAATCGAATCTTTATTACAGTCATACGGGTCGGGTACAGTCCATTAAAAAGCACATAAAATACATCGGAATCTAAAAATGAAAATGATGAAACGTAGAGCAAACCCCAATCTCTACTAGCACTAACAATGTTACTTAGTTGGGTAATGAAATGCCTGCAAGAAAACAGCCAAATTTGTTGAGCACCAAGGACCCAACTGTCATCCTCCTCCTCCTCCCACACACACCCCACTCCATCCTAGCACTGATGATGTTACCTATTTGGGTAATGAAACATCTGCAAGAAAACCTCCAAGCTCAGAGAGCACCAAGGACCCCACTATCCTTCCTTCTCCTCCCCTCTTCCTCCTCTTCCTCCTCCCATTTTCCTCCTCCATTTCACAAAGCCCATTCCCTTCTGGAACTGATGATGTTACCTAGCTGGGTCATGAAAAGTCTGCAAGAAAACCTCCAAGCTCAAAGAGAGCACCAAGCCCCCACCCCACCCCACCCCAAATATTGGAAAGCTAGAAGATATAAAATATATATCCAAAGAGAAAAATCGACACGCTTTCTGGATTTTCCAAAATCCAGAAAGGACAGAAAAGTCCAGGGCACATTGCAAAAAAAAACCCTGATCCGTTCATCTCTCCCAAATCATGTGTGAATAAGAGATCAGTAGTTTTACTCCTCTGACGACAGACCAATCAACGTCCACACCCCAAACAACACATCATCTTGAGACTGTCAGCTGGCTGTCTTGTTGTTGTTGTTGTTGTTTTCTTTTAACCTAAGTTTAACACAGATGGATTTTTTTTTCAAACCCCTCCTGTTAACCAGCGTGAAAATGCGCCAGATCCCACCCAAAAAAAGATGTTTCAATCCGAAAAGGTAAAAACACAGGCAGACTACGGATGAGGATGGAGAACCCTCCTTCCTCCCAGTCTCAAAGGAGACTATAAAAGCCATCAAATGAGCTTTCTGGAGCAGCAACAAAATTCATTCCCACCCCCCCCCCCCCCACTCCCTTCACACACCCTCCAGAAGCACAAAGCTTATCAAGGCACATGTCTGTCATGAACGCATCTCAAGAACAAAAGAAGTTAGTGCACGGATCGCTTCGCCAAGGATGACGTGCGCTGAGGCCGAACCGGTCTCTGCGAATCAAAATTGCCCTGTTGGAACGTAAAATTTTAGTCTAAAAATAATAATTAAAAAAAAAAAAAAGGCACATGGGAGAAGGCATCTGAAGGAGCTTCTCTCTCACACATACATACACAGAGGTGACAAACTCGTTCAGATGATATGGACCAAGATGGGGAAGGTGTGGGGGAGACATCGCCAAGGATTGTAAAACATCTCCCCTCCTCCCCGCCAGATGGATTGATGCCCTCCTTGGCTGTTTGCCTTTTGTCTAACAAAAGCAGAAAGTTTAATCACGGAAAAAGATGGCTTCTAGGAAAGCCCACCCCTCAGCATAAAAGGACCGAATGAATACCCATTGTAGGTATTGTTTAGCAGAGTCAACGACTGAAGCAGCCATGCTGGTGGCCATAAGCACGAGTCCTTCTGCTTTTCTGGCAAAGCTGGGCAACGATGAGAGTTTGAATCCAACTACTTGGCGGTCAGCTCATTGAAGCAGGGGCTCATATAGAAGAGGGACAAAGCCACTGAAGTGTACCCCACCCCTTGGTTTTTCAAGGCAATGGTGTTTGGATCACAAAGCATTTTTCCCACCTCTCTTAGGCCCTGATTTATCTGGGGAAAAAAAGGGGAGCCATTCACTCAACCTTCCCCCTCCCTTCCTGTATCATCCGAGACATTCAGGTTTCTGCCCTCCAGTACGGAGTCCTCCACACGAACATTCCTGGGTTAGGATTGATGCGGATGATCAAACCTTTGAAACCCAGGTTCGTCTTACTTTGCAGCAAAATAAGGAAAGGAGGGAAGAACATTCTCGGTGGGTTGAATTCGCCCAAAGGGGGCAACAGCAGAAACCTTGCACCAACCTGCTGGAATATGAGAGGCTGATCAGGTAGAAAGCCTCTTTGGATGCTGCCTGCCCCCCCCCCACCTCTGAAAAGGGGGAGGAACTTTTCAGACATCTGGATTTGCTTTGCCCTCTTTCCCCCTGGACAAAGCCAGAGGTGGCCAGACAGAAGCGTGAGAGAGAGCAGCTGTCCCTGGGAACCCTCCAGTCTACAAGTCCCCCTCCTCTTCCTCCTCTCTGCTCTCCCTCCTCCTCCTCCTCCTCCTCCTCCTCCTCCCACTCCGTCTCCATAGCAATTGTTGGCCAGTTTATATATTCGGCCTGTTGTACGGCAAAATATTTGCAAGAAACCCGGCGACAAAGCATCTCTCTACCCTAATCAGATTTCATGCCTCAGCTTCCTGCAGGCATCACCCTCACCGATGCAGTGCCCACAACCTGAAGACCACATGATTCCCAACGTAGGAAACCAAGTTCCAATTTTTTTGGGGGGGAGAGGGAGGGAGGGAGGGAGGGAGGAGCTGCATGACACCCTGCTAGGACATCACTTCTCTATCCATTGCAGCTTGAGCAAAACAAGGAGACAACAACCCCATTAGGATCCTTCCGGCAGATCCTCAGCACTCTACTGTTTTCTCCTTGAACGTGGAGTGGTCCATGGGCAGGACAAGATGTCCCTTCAGGGGAGAGTGGGAGGTAAAGCGGTACTTCCTAACCCTACCAGATGCCTTCAGGTGTCTACCAGGTGGAAGTATGGCAGTCCGCAGGGAGACTTTTGACCGAGGAGCACAGAATGTTCCTTCTGGCTCCTGACTCAACGCCTCCCCTCCTCAAACAAACAAACAAACAAACAAAAAAAACAGCATTGTCTTTTTTTAGTTCAACAAAGCAGACCCCCAACTCTCTGGCTACCTGCCCCCTCCAACCTCCTCCTATGGGCTCCATTACAGACCCCTCTCGGGTGCCTTCCTGGCAAAGACCCCCTCCTTCCCACCCCCCAAAGCTTTCTGTTTCTCACACCCCCCCTCCCGGAGGTGGGGAAGATCTGAAGCCCCAGCCTTGCAAGGAGACAGCTCGAGCGAAATACCACGCGCGCTCTCTCTCTCTCACACACACACAAAAGGGAAGTACAAGGGAAGACTGCAGTATTATAGGAGGTCTCTCTTTTACGGGGGTGGGGCGGGGGGGTTGTAAATAGGTTAGTTTCTCCCCCCCCCCACACACACACTCTCCCCTCTTCTTCCAGGACTGGGATGGAAAGGTAGTGAGGTGGAGGGAGGGAAAGGACGAGGGTTGAGGAGCAGCCGGGGAACCGAATAAAACCAATAAGACGCAAAGAGAAAGGGGAGGTGGGAAGGGCATGGCTGAGCTATGGGGCTGGCATGCCACTTCTTCTCCCCATCCCTTCATTTAACACCCCCCCCGCGCTCCCCCTCCCCCGCAAAGCCTGGGAAGATGGAAAGAGACGAGGGTTTGGGGGAGACAAGCTGAAGAAGGTCCATTCAAGACAACGGAGGGGGAAATGATGGAGAAAGGGAGAGCAAGGAGGATGGGGGAAGGAAGGAAGCGGAGACCCATCCCTTACCTTTAGAGGCATCTTTCTCTTCTTTCGGCTTGCTCACCTTCCCGCTCATAGATCCCAGCTTGGTTGTAGAGATTCCCCCAGGATACCGCGTGGCGCGGCGAACCGGATTTCCAAGAAACCAGGAGATAAACAAAGAGAGACGCGCAAGAGAGAACGAGAGAGATGGCTGGATGGTTTTCTCTCTCTCGCTCTCTCTCTCTCTCTCTTTTCTTCCTCCCTCTCCCCTTTTCCTTTGGTCCTTTTTTTCCCCTTTGTTGTTGCTCTTTCCCTTCTTTCGTAGATCAGGGAAGGAGGGCTGAAGAAGAGGGAAGCCCTAGAAGTAGGGAAGGGGGAGAGAGAGAGAGAGAGAGAGGAATCAATCACGGATCCAACTCAGCCCTGACTGGCTGCCTGGTTCCTTCGGTGGCTGGCGCAGAAGAATGCGCCCAATGCCACCACGGAAGCTTTGGAAGGTTTGGGAACCGCTGCTGGGGGGAGTGGGAGGGGGGGAAGGAAGGATGGGGCATGGAGGGGGGGCTCCTGCCTTCTTCCCACCCACCCCATTCCCTTTGGGGAAGGATGAAAAAGGGGGGACGCAAGAAGATAGATTTCCTGCACATCTGCCAGGTTTCTTGGTCCCCCCTTTGGGCTAGGAGGTACCCACCCTTCCTCCGTGCACCCCCCCACCCCACCCTCCCCGGTTTTTTGCTGGAAGAAATTCTCGTCCCCCTCACCAACCACCTTTCTCAGGAAGCAGCAAAGACCTCCAGGCAGTCCTGGAGAAGAACCCAAAGCTTTGGCTGTGAGGAACCCACCCTCAGATGCCTCTGGAAGGCAAGACACACCCCTCTCTTTTGGCCCTACTCCAGCCACCAAGGTTGGATGATCTGGTAGACATGAGGTGGCAGACAGGCTGGCTAGGATTGCCTTGCTGGGATTGTTCCCCCCCATCCCCCTTTGAAAAGTCTAGAAAAGTCCCCCCCTCCCCCCCAGGAGAAGGAGGGGGTTGGACTCCACAGGAGGAGAACATGCAGAGTTTCCAAAATCAGGAATCTCAAGGAAGGACCAGAGAAGACGTTGGTGGTCTTTTTAGTTCTCCAGGTGAGGCAAGCAGACCTACCTGTTGGGACCGAGAGCCAAGGGGTGGGGGGTTATAGTCTCAAACAGGAAAGGTATTGGCATATGAAGTCCTTCCTGATACAATTAGGGGTAATGAAGAAGGAGGG
Source organism: Pantherophis guttatus (assembly GCF_029531705.1). The sequence continues at coordinate 4,617,442 of NW_026844102.1, forward strand.
ACAAAGCAGCAATTTTCTGATATTTGAGGGGTTGCCACAAAGAAGAAGGGGTCAACCTATTCTCCAAAGCAGGACAAGAAGCAACGGATGGAAGCTAATCAAGGAGAGAAGCAACCTAGAACTAAGGAGAAATTTCCTGATAGTGAGAACAATTAACCAGTGGAACAATTTGCCTTCAGATGTTGTGGGTGGAGGTTTTTTTAAAAGAAGAGATTGGACAACCAGTTGTCTGAAATGGTATAGGTCAGGGTTCTGCAACCTTAAACACTCAAAGAGCCATTTGGACCCGTTTCCCACAGAAAAGAAAACACTGGGAGTGGAAAGAGAGGAATAAACAATGCACACTTCATGCTAGTAAAAATGCATAAGCACATCCATGCAATTCTCTTGGCAATAATATAACTTGTCTATGGAGATTCTCAGTCATCCAGGTCATGATTGTCTCAAAGGTGCTTTTTCCAAAAGACAATTGGACTTCCTTTGTTTTTCCTTGAAGACACCTCACTTCTCATCCATGGAGGAAGCTTCTTCAAGGAAAAACAAAATCCAGGTGCCTTTTGAGAAAAGTGCCTTGGAGACAATATGATATAATCTTCTTCCAGGATAATTTTCACAAGTCCTAGTCTAGACAGATTAACAGAGTTGGAAGGGACCTTGTAGGTCTTCTAGTCCCACCCCCCCCCAAGCAGGAGACCTTACCCCATTTCTGACAGATGGCAGTCCAGTCTCTTCTTGAAAGCCTCCAGTGATGAGGCTCCCACAACTTCTGAAGGCAACTTCTGTTCCATGGGTTGATGGTTCTCACTGTCAGAACATTTCTCCTTATTTCCAGGTTGAATCTCTCCTTGATCAGTTTCTTGTGAAATGTTCTGGTGGCTTCCATCCCAGTATAACCAACTCTGTTTTTCCAAGTCAGCCAAGAAAAGTAGGCACTCACATCCACCAACATCATCTTGGAAGGTTTCCAAGGGTGGCAGAGAAAGGAACTCTGCCCCATCTTTCTTTCTGTTGGCTCTCCAAGAACTTCATAGGAGGAAGAGCTGCATCTCGATCTTTTTCCCATTCGTCCCATGGGAAAGAGACAGTCCTGATTCTCCTAAGATTTGGGGATAGGCTCAACTATTTTCAAGGTCAGAGAGTGCAATGTTATCAGGGACTGAGTGGTATGATGTGTACTTCAAATGATGTGTTGAAAGCCACAATTCTCAAAAGGGACAGCTGGTGCCAGGAGGAAAAACAACAATTGATTTCATCTGGCTCGATGCTTAATTAATCAAAGTCCTCTTCACACATGTGTTTGATAGCTTTCTCTACAATTCCAAAAGAGTTTAGGAGGCCCCCAAAGACCACACCTGAAGCTTTGAGGGCTTCCTTACAACTTTGGATGGTGGACTTCTGTTTCAGGAGAGGTCACCTTGTCCGTCTGGACTTTTGGGACAGCTGATCTGAAGCTGTGGAGATGTTATGCCTACAAATCAGCACACACTTCTCCTTTCCCCTTCCTCCAGTTGTAAACTTGGTTTTGCAGTTTAATAATATATGTCTACTTCCATATATTATGATAACCTGACGTGCTTCTCAGGATTTTTTTTTTCCTAGACTAGGAAAACAAGATGTAAGATTGTGCCTTTTTCAATGCTGACTTTTGAAAATTTGATCCTCAATTTTTTTTTTTTTTTAGCATTTGGAATCCAGTTGGCTTCGTAAAGCCTGGAAACACAACTTGAAATTTAGCCAAAACTGCAGCTCAACCCTGAGCTACAAATATTCTCCTTTATTAGCCAAAACTATCTATTTCCAAAGCCAATGAAGCGTTTCTCTTCTATCCCTTCTCTTCTGTAGAAAAGAAGAGAGTGAGGGTGTAGGAAAGAGGTATTTTTTCTCATGTTTCCCCCAAAATGAGATGCATTATGGCTTATTTTCCAGTTAGGTCTTATTTTCAGGGAAATACGGTACTAAATACCTCCGTCTGCTGACGATCTTAACTGGGGCTTATTTTTGGGGTAGGGCTTATATTACGAGCATCCTTAAAAATCATCTAGGGCTTATTTTCCAATTGGGTCTTATTTTTGGGGAAATACGGTACTAAACGCCTCCGTCTGCTGATGTTCTTAACTGGGGCTTATTTTTGGGGTAGGGTTTATATTAATTATGAGCATCCTGAAAAATCATGGTAGGCCTTATTTTGTGGTTGGGTCTTATTTTCGGGGAAACAGGGTTGAAGAGCGGTAGAAAATGCCTCTCTTAAGACAGCCCTTCTTTCTCCATCTGATAACTCTGTTGATGATTTGTACAACATGCCACCCTAAATTGAGAGTTCATGGAAGACCTCAAAAGTGTCTTCTAGACAATTGTAGAGACTTCAATTCCTAGACCTCCATTTTACACTGCAGAGAATCCTGGTAGCTGAAGTCCACACGTTTGAAGGACTATTGGAGAAAGCTGCGCCTGAGGACTGCCACATGCTTACTTATTCACACATTATGTTTCCAGAAGACCCCACAAACATAATCCTCTAGTTTCAAAGAGACTTCTGCTGCAATTCGACGTCTCAGATTCCTTCAAGCTACCCAATGGGATGGTTGCAAACTCAGTCGAGGGAGTCATCCCAAACATGGATGCAAATCAATAAAATCCTCCTTTAAGGGTTACTGCTTAAAAGCTTACAGGCTAAAAAGCCAGTAATTTGCACACTTTCGAGTCAAAGAGACGACCAGCTCTTTAAGAGTGTCTGATGATAGATGACAGGTGCATCCCCAGATGATGTCACTCGTCTACTGCCCAATCAGAGCCAAGGATTTCTCAGACAGAATTTAATGAGCAGAGAAATATTTCCCATCTGAATTGTCCGCCTTGCTGGTACTTAATTCACTTTTCAAAATTCACTGCAGGAAGATACATTTGGAAGGGCTGTCGCCGACGTTTGCTAACCTTTTATTTCTGAATTGTTTAACCTTTGGAGGTGCCCCCAAATGTTTCTGTTTTTTAAAAAACGGGTGTCCTTCTGCTACGGTTGAAGGACTCATTTAGAACATGGTCTGGAATTGATGAACTCCAGAAGCTGCACTGGATTAGGGTGGAATCCATCATTCCATTATACTGTCTACTGTTGGCAGAAAAATGATGTAAAAACAATAACAGCGAATTAAATGGCCATTTTATTCTTCGCTCGAGTCACCAATGACCGCACTCTTCACTGTAGAACCTGTTTAACAATTCCTTCCTTCCTTCCTTCCTTCCTTCCTTCCTTCCTTCCTTCCTTCTTCCTTCCTTCCTTCCTTCCTCCCTTTTCCCTCCCTCCTGCCTTCCTGCCTTTCTTTCCCCTTTTCTCTCTCTCCCTCTTCTTCCTCCCTCCCTCCCTCTTTCATATTTCCTTCCTTCCTCCCAACCTTCCTCCTCTTTTTTTTTCCCTCCCTCCCTCCTCCCTCCCTCTCTCTTTCATATTTCCTTCCTCCCTCCCTCTTTCATATTTTTCTTTCTTTCCTTCGTTCCTTCGTTCCTTCCTTCCTTCCTTCTTCCTTCCTTCCTTCCTTCCTTCCTCTTTCATATTTCTTTCCTCCCTTCCTCCCTCCCTCTTTTGTATTTTCCTTCCTTTATTTTCCTTCCTTCCTTCCTTCCTTCCTTCCTGCCTGCCTGCCTGCCTCTTTCATATTTTCCTTCCTTCCTTCCTTCCTTCCTTCCTTCCTTCCTTCCTTCCTTCCTTTCCTTCCTTCCTCCTCCCTCCCTCCCTCCCTCCCCACCACATTGACTCCGACTCTAAGCTGGGTGTAATTCAACCGTCTTGTGATTTAAATAGTCATACTGAGTTTCAAGAGGAGTCATTACACCCTGTACGTAATACAGGAATGAAAGCTCAAAGAGTTTGCACCACTCTGCTTCTTATGGCTAAGTATTTTCTTCAATCATTCTCTCACTGAGAATTCAGTGTCTAAACATGGATTTCCATTGTTCACAAGGACCTGTCGATTGGGCTCCCGGCACAAGATGCGATGCGAAGAAAGCTGTCAAACCAGAGAATCAACATCTTCATTTAGCAATCAGAACCCTTTGACTAACCACAGGTTGTTCAGGACTGTTGTGAGGATAAAATTAGTTGGAGATGTTCCTCAACTCTGAGCCGGGAGAGAGCTTGAGGGGTCCTTGGTACTCTCTGAGCTTGCTTTACTACCAGTTCACATCGTGCCCACATGCGCAGATGGTCTATGATGACGTCCAGGTTAGTGGATGGAGCCTCCTGCCAGTTTCTTGCGAACCGGTCTGAACTGGGGGCAATCCACCACTGTTGCAGATGTTTCATGACCCAAATTAGGTAACATCATCCGTGCTAGTCCTGCTACTAGCACGGATGATGTTATGTAGTCAGGGTCATGAAACATCTCCAAGAAAACAAGCAAGCTCAGAGAGCAACAAGGATTCCCTCACGTCAATCCTGAATGACAAATATTCTCCTTTATTGGAAGAGAATTTAAAAATACAAGAAAAGAAGTAACCCTGTTATTATGGTTTTAAGCGTCATTTGCTCCTCAAAAGACATAAGACAGCCAAGATGGACGTGTCTTGCTTAACCGGAAAGCCCAAATCTCCAATGCAAGAAGAAGAATGCAAGAAATGTTTCTGAAAGCTTTTATATTTTCAAGAAGGTGGTCAGAAATTCTCAGAATCCAAGCAAAAAGGGTGTCAAGAAATAGCAAACTCGTCTTCTCATTTGCTGGCTGTTCTCCAGTTTTGCAGTGTTTTCCAGTATGGTCACGTCACATATTATTTTTACTATCTGAGCAGGGTTACTGTTGACAAACATTAGGAAGGCAAGAGCCGTTCCTTTGGGAGAACTGAGGAACAACCAGATGGGACCCTTTCCCTCCATAAGTGGACGTTCAATTGCCCCCATCCTCTGAATTATTGCTGCCACCTACCTTGATCAGAAAAAGAGGTGAGCTGAAAGTTGAGAGGCTCAAAGACCACCCTAGGTTTTAGAAAAATCCCGGATTAATCCATGCCATGCTCCTTCCTTGCTCATTGCCCATGAATACAATCAATCCTGGTCCTTCGATATCTCCTCCTGGCTTCTCCTGAAGTCTTGGGCTGCAGAAAACAACCTCCAGCAATCTCCAAGCTCAGGAAGCCAACGAGAAGACCGATGGAATGGAAGCTTTGTTCTCTTCTCCCCCAACTGGGTGAAGGTTTGGGAGTCCAATGTTGGGAGACCTGTTGCTCCCGGGCAAAGAAGTAACAAGTCACATGATAACTCCTCTTGCTATTTTTAGCAAAACAGAATCCTTCAAGCTGTTTTGGTTTCCAGAATTGCCCTGCCAGAAGGCGCCTGGAAGAGCAGCTGTGAACGCTCATTTTACAGCTTCAAGGCAAACCTCTTCAGGCACTCCGAAGACCCTGGGGAGATACAAGCGGGGAAACAAACTACAGGAATCTATTTTTTTTTTTAGGCATCGGCGTTCCCACTTATGACATTATTTTTCACAGATTCGCTCCCGTCTTACCTTCAAGGCAGCAGCAGGAGCTCTCCGAAATGTCAATTTTATCCCAGCTGTAACAGCCCTTCTATTTCCAACAGGTGACGTAACAAGCTTCAAAAACCCCAGGCTCATAATAAGCCCACCGTCCTAAGAAAGATCAGGGTTTGAAGAAATCCATTGTTTGGCCAAAGGGTCTGGACAGGTGATCAGGTGCAATATAGACAATCGGTCCTTTCGGATCTAGAGACAATGGGCACAATAACGAATAAATAACTTTTTTAAGCTTTCAATATTTTACTCAAGCAAACAAGATTGCAAAGCGTAGCATCAAAAGCAGACAGAACACAAGCCAGAGGATACTCAAATCTCTTGCAAGCTGCCAGGAGCCCCTTAATAAAGGTAGCAGAGATTCCCTAGTTGAGGGGCTAGTCTTGTGCTCAAAGACCACCCTAAGTTTTAGAAAAATCCCGGATTAATCCATGCCATGCTCCTTCCTTGCTCGTTGCCCATGAATACAAGAAACATCAATCCTGGTCCTTTGATATCTCCTCCTGGCTTCTCCTGCAGTCTTGGGTTGCAGAAAACAATCTCTAGCAATCTCGAAGCTCAGGAAGCCACCGAGAAGAATGATGGGATGGAAGCTTTGTTCTCTTCTGAAGGATCCAATCTGGGTTGCTCACCGGGCTCACAGGTTTAAGTCAGTGGGGGGATTCAAATAATTTAACAACCGGTTCTTTGCCCAAATGATCGGCTGGGTGGGCGTAACACTCGGCCTCCTGTACCCCACTCCAGGGAGCAAAAACAGGCCGTGCAGGGGCTACACTGCACCCCTGTGCCCCATTTTGGGCCTAGTAGGCCTCCCTGCAGCCTCCTGGGAGTAAAAACAGGCCACACGGGGACTGTGCTGCACCCCTGCGCCCCATTTTGGGCATAGTAGGTCTTCCTGCACTTACCTGGGAGCCAAAATGGGGCGCATGGGGACTTCTGGAAGGGTGGGGCGGGATGGGACGGGACGGGACGGGGCCAGCCAGCAATTTAACAACTGGCTTGGCTGAAAAGGTGCAAACTGGTTGAATCCCACCACTGGTTTAAGACTTCCAAGCTTTTAGATTCATGCTGGAGCCCATCCTCCGGGAACTCCTCTCTCACCAGTCCATTTCGATGAGAGAATGAGACCCATTCTGGTGAGAGAGAGAGAGAGAGAGAAATTCCCTGAAGATGGGCTCCAGCACAAGTCCAAAAGCTCAGAAGACAAAACCTCTGGTCCTGGTGACCGACCCAGATTGAATCCTGCAAACATTATCCCGGGATACGTAGATTCGTTTTCCTTCATTTGTGGACAATTAAGAGTTGTTAACCTAATTTTGCGAAGCTTCTTCTCTGGTAACACTGTACTGCAAACTAGGGCATACAAAACCTTTGCCAGACCAATTCTCGAATACAGCTCGTCTGTCTGGAATCCACACTGTATATCGGACATTAATACATTCGAACGGATCCAGAGGGATTTCACGAGAAGAGTCTTCCACTCCTCTGCTCACAACAGAATCCCTTATGCCACCAGGCTTGAAATTTTGTGCTTGGACAACCTTGAATTACGCCGCCTACGGTCTGACCTAAGCATAGTGCACAAAATTGTCTGCTACAACCTCCTACCTGTCAATGACTACTTCAGCTTCAACTGCAACAATACACGGGCAAACAATAGATACTAACTCAAGGTAAACCACTCCAAACTTGATTGCAGAAAATATGACTTCAGCAACAGAGATGGTCAATGCCTGGAATACTCTACCCAACTCCATTGTTACATCCTCAAACCCCCACAGCTTCAACTTTAAACTGTCTACCGTGAACCTCACCCCATTCCTAAGGGGTCTGTAAGGGGGCGTGGATAAGCGCACCAGTGTGCCTACACTGTCCTACTGTCCCCATTTATTTGTACTCATTTCATGTCCATGTTTATACTTATACCTGTTATCTCGTACATGTTTGAAAACTAAATAAAAGAAAAAAATGTCCACAGGTCCCGTGCAGAAGCTCCCAGCTTAAAGGTCAGTACAATATTAGAGTTTTTATTAAGCCTGGCATCATGACTGCATGGTCCTCCTTCTGTGCAAGACCTGACCTTCACCGGGTAGCACATGACCTGAACATGTCAGACTTTCGCAGCTAAGATATACTCTTCCAGTGTTGGACCACAACTTCTGGAGGCAAATCGTTCCACTGATTAATTGTTCTCACTGCCAGGAAATTTCTCCTTAGTTCTAGGTCTCCTACAACCCTTTCAGAAATCCTCACTCAGCGCCCAGTAAAAGAACTTTCCCTTCCTGCAGTTAATAAATTCCTACACAGCTACTCCATTTGTCTCATTACTATCTCTTTTTCATTACCACATTCCCTGGCACTGTTCTAACAAAATATTTAACAGATTGAGAAGCAAGACCATGCCGGCTGGTGCAGGCAAGTCAGAGCAATTTAAATTCCCTTGAATTTTTTAGGAACTGACAAATTCACCAAGACTCTTCCGGTATAAATGAAACATAGAAATAGGATTCTTTCGTGTGTTTGCGTGTCATATCTACCTTGGACGATTCAAAGCACAGCTCTGGAAGTCTGTTTCCAAACAGCTCCAATTAATCTCTTAAGAATGGGAAGGAAATCTTTTTTTAAAGGCACAGCAGGGAAGTCCAGCTTAATCTCGACTTTGCTGACCCATAATTGCTTGAGGTGTGCTAAAGAGCTCCCCGGGGTGTTGATTGGAATAGCCATCTTCCTTCACCCCAAGCAGCCGGTGTTTATTCTTCGCTCTGCAAATCCAAGGAATTTATATCATTGATTTGTCACAACACAGTCCCTTGGCTGTCTCAGCCTCCATGTGCGGAGCTTAAAACAAACACAAATACTCTGGTTTCCCAGATGTAGAAACTCTGGTGATGTAGTAAACATTTCCTTTCTGACTCTCCACCCCTATGGCTGCTTTTATGTCCTCAGCTGGTCTGAAAGTGGGGTCCTTGGTGCTCTCTGAGCTTGGTGGCCTACTTGCAGACATTTCATGGCCCAAAACAAGGTGACATCTTCAATGCTAGAAGGGAGTGGGTTTTGTGGAGAGGAGGAGGAGGAGGAGGAGGAGGAGGAGGAGAACCGTGGGGTCCTTGGTGCTCTCTAAGCTTGGTGGTTTAGTTGCAGAAATTTCATGGCCCAACTAGTTGACATCTTCAGTGCTAGAAGGAATGGGTTTTGTGGAGAGGAGGAGGAGGAGGAAATTGTGGGGTCCTTGGTGCTCTCTAAGCTTGGTGGTTTAGTTGCAGAAATTTCATGGCCCAACTAGTTGACATCTTCAATGCTAGAAGGGAATGGGTTTTGTGGAGAGGAGGAGGAGGAGGAGGAGAACTGTTGGGTCCTTGATGCTCTCTAAGCTTGTTGGTTTAGTTGTAGAAATTTCATGGCCCAACTAGTTGACATCTTCAGTGCTAGAAGGGAATGGGTTTTGTGGAGAGGAGGAGGAGGAGAACTGTTGGGTCCTTGATGCTCTCTAAACTTGGTGGTTTAGTTGTAGAAATTTCATGCCCCAACTAGTTGACATCTTCCGTGCTAGAAGGGAGTGGGTTTTGTGGAGAGGAGGAGGAGGAGGATTGTGGGGTCCTTGATGCTTTCTAAGCTTGTTGGTTTAGTTGTAGAAGTTTCACGGGCCAATAGGTAACATCATCAATGCTAGAAGGAGTGGGGTTTGTGGAGAGGAGGAGGACAACGACTGTGGGGTCCTTGGTGCTCTCTGAACTTGGTGGTTTTCTTGCAACATTTCATGGCCACATCATCAGTGCTAGAAGCGAGTGGGGTTTGCTCCCTATTTATATACCAGTGGCTTCCCCTGTCAGTGTTGGTGAGAATGTTCTTGGCGGTTCCTTGATTAGGCTGTGGTTTTACACTTGGTGGTTTGTCAGAATTGGTAGGTCCTGATTGGGGTCTTGTTTAGTGCTTGATTGTTGATCTAATGTTAATCTTGATGTTCATCTCTGCTCACCTGGGTGTTGCACACAGGTGAGGTACAGTTCTGGTCTCCTTCTTCGTTGAGTGAGCCACATCTACCTTCGACCAATTTTCAAAGTGCTCCTTGGTGGCAGTTGTTATTGTTAAATTTTTGGATGGAGGTGGGAGTAGATAGATGGGATCTTTCTTTTAGATTAAATACAGGTTCAATGAGAGGCCCTGAGTTAATTAATGAGCTTCACACTGCGATCATCCCAAAGGAATCTCCGATAGTAGTAACCGTGAGAGGGATCTTGGAGTCTTAGTGGACAACCATTTAGATAGGAGCCAGCCGTGTGCAGCAGCTGCCAAAAAAGCCAACACAGTTCTAGGCTGCATAAACAGAGGGATAGAATCAAGATCACGTGAAGTCTTAATATCACTTTATTATGCCTTGGTAAGGCCACACTTGGAATCCTGCATCCAGTTTTGGTCTCCACACGACGTAAAAATGATGTTGAGACTCTAGAAAGAGTGCAGAGAAGAGCAACAAAGAGGATTAGGGGACTGGAGGCTAAAACATATGAAGAACGTTTGCAGGAACTGGTATGTCTAGTTTAATGAAAAGAAGGACTAGGGAGACATGACAGCAGTCTTCCAATATCTCAGGGGCTGCCACAAAGAAGAGGGAGTCAAGCTATTCTCGAACGCACCCAAGGGCAGGACAAGAAGCAATGGGTGGAAACTAATCAAGGAGAGAAGCAATCTAGAAATTTCCTAACAGAGGGAACAATTAATCAGTGGAACAACTTGCCTGCAGAAGTTGTGAATGCTCCAATGCTGGAAGTTTTTAAGAAGATGTTGGATAACCATTTGTCTGAAGTGGTGTAGAGTTTCCTGCCTGGGCAGGGGGTTGGACTAGAAGACCTCCAAGGTCCCTTCCAACTCTTTTATTCCATTCCATTCCGTTCCATTCCGTTCCGTTCCGTTCCATTCCATTCCATTCCATTCCATTCCAGTGCAGTCCAGTGCAGTCCAGTCCAGTGCAGTCCAGTCCAGTCCAGTCCAGTCCAGTCCAGTCCAGTCCAGTCCAGTCCAGTCCAGTCTATCCTATCCTATCCTATCCTATCCTATCCTATCCTATCCTATCCTATCCTATCCTATCCTATCCTGTCCTATCCTATTTCCCCCAGTGGTGGGATCCAATTCACTTCTGTAACAGGGTTGACTTCAACTGAGCCAAGACTTCTAAAAATAGACAAGAGCTGCTAAAAACACACACACACACCGCAATCTATAAACATAATTTGGGGGAGGGGAAACCTGGAAGGGTCTCTTAAACAATATGCATTCACCGTGGGGTCATGTCCAAGAAATAATCCCTTTGCCCCACAGGCTGGTCTGTGATGCCACCTGGGATGTGAAAGACGATGGGCTGGATGTCATGGAAACCAGGAGGAGAAACCTCATTTTCCAGCAGTTGCTGTGGCTGTTATTTATTTAATTTGGGTAAGCTATTTAACAACAGACGACAATGGTGGGGTGGGAGCGAGATGTTGGAAAGGTGCCTGCGGCGAGGCTATAAATAGCCCGCTGCTGTTATTTAAATCTGTCTATGTACGGTAACATTGGCCACCAATATCTACAAACATCGTTCGCTGCATGCCTGAGTGAGGCAGAAAAACTCTAGGAAGGTTTTGTTTAAATCGCTGTCCTCCACTCACCTCCACTCTGCAATGGGGGAAAGAAACACGGGTGGGGATTTCGGAGCTAAGCCTGCCCGGCCAATTTTGGGGCTAATTCTCGACACTTCGTTCTGGGAAGAAAAAAAAAAAAGTTTCTTGAAAGACTGTTGTCTGAGGTTGCCAGACCCTTGTTCAGAGGAGGAGGAGGAGAGGAAGAGGAAAAGGAGGAGGAGGAGGAAAAGGAGGAAGAGGAGGAAGAGGAGGAAGAGGAGGAAGAGGAGGAAGGGGAAGAAGAGGAGGAGAGGAGGAAGAAGACGAGAGGAGGAGGAGGAGGAGGAGGAAGAGGAGGAGGAGGAGGAAAAGGAGGAAGAGGAGGAAAAGGAAGAAGAGGAGGAGGAAGAGGAGGAGGAAGAGGAGGAGGGTGGAGGAGGAGGAAGAAGAAGAGGAGGAGGAGAAGGAAGGGGAAGAAGGGGAGGAGGAGGAGGAAGAAGAGGAGAGGAGGAGGAGAAGAGGAGGAGGAGGAGGAGAAGAGGAAGAGGAAAAGGAGGCGGAGGAAGAGGAGGAAGAGGAGGAGGGGTGGAGGAGGAGGAAGAAGAAGAGGAGGAGGAGGAGAAAGGGAAAGAAGAGGAGGAGGAGGAAGAAGAAGAGGAGAGGAGGAGGAGAGGAGGAGGAAGAGGAGGAGGAGGAAGAGAACGAGGAGGAGAGGAGGAGGAAGGGGAAGAAGAGGAGGAGGAGGGCAAGGGGAGGAGGGGGAGGGCGAGGTGAGGAGGAGGAAGAGGAGGAGGAGGAGGAGAACAGTGGGAGGCAAAAAACAAGACAAGATTAGACTACACCCAACAGATCCTGCAAAAGTCAAACTTGTGAATGCAGTCCTAGAGCTGACCTGGCTTTTCCCAGGTCTAGTTCGGCTTTCCATCCAAGGTGGACGACAGAGTGTGTGATGTGAAGAATAGGAACATTGTGCTTCTCTTTCCTGAAGAAGCAGGGAGGAGGGCGAGCCGAGCACTTTTGAATAGAGAGAGAAAGGAGACACACACACACACACACACAAATAATTGAAAGGCAGCAATACGAAACTTAGCTTTGCCTTCATAACAGATAGGAATTTGGAGATGGCAGGAGAAAAAAGGGACAATGAGAAGCCCGTCGCAAGCACCTGCTTTCCTCATTTTGCTCTTTTGATGAGATTTGCAGCGTTCATCGCAGTGCGATTTTAATCTGTTCCTGGTTACAGGTGTTAAAAACAGGTGTTATATTACCTTCCCGCAGAGACTCTTGAGACTCAGATAAAAAAACCTTGTTAGATTTTTGTGTGTGTGCGCGCGCAAGCTACAACCACACATTTCCCTGCATGCTAATTAGACTCAGGCACCACCTTTATGGGGGTGGGGGTTGGGAGAAGACAGACCTTCCTCTCCTAAAGGATGCAAAGTAGTAGTAACGTAGGTGCAAAAGGGGGTGGTGGTTTGGTTTTTTTTTTTGCACCCTAGTAAGAATTTCTTGTTTGCCTTCTTAGCTTTTCCTTGTATTTGTGAGATGCACTAACCTTCTGTATCTGAAGTACTTCGCTGCTTCAATGGTTTTCATTATTCGAAACAGAGCCGGTGTAACTCATTTGCAAGGTAAGAGGAGCAGAAAGAGCCAGAAATATTCAATCTCGCAGCTCATAGGCCATGCTGTACTAAATTGGCTTAGCGGGCACCCAAATCTGCAAAAAAAATTTTCAGGATTAAGCAGAAAGAGAGAAGAATTCACAGGGGAAGGGCATCCATTATTCCAAGGACTTTAACTTTTGTTGTTGTTAGTTGCGAAGTCATGTCCGACCCATCGAGACCCCATGGACAACGTTCCTCCAGGCCTTTCTGTCCCTACCATCCTCTAGAGATCATTTAAGCTCACGCCGACTGCTTCAGTGACTCCATCCAGCCACCTCGTTCTCTGCTGTCTCCTTCTTCTTTTGCCCTCAATCTTCCCCAGCATTAGGCTCTTCTCCAGGGAGTCCTTCCTTCTCATTAGGTGGCCAAAGTATTTGAGTTTCCTCTTCAGGATCTGGCCTTCTAAAGAGAGTCAGGGTTGATCTCCTCTAGGACTGACCGGTTGGATCGCCTTGCAGTCCAAGGGACTCGCTGGAGTCTTCTCCAGCACCATAGTTCAAAGGCCTCCATTCTTTGGCGCTCAGCCTTCCTTATGGTCCAACTTTCGCAGCCATCCATTGCACTTAGGAAAACCATAGCCTTGACTATATGCACTTTTGTTGGCAGGATAATGTCTCTGCTTTTTAGTATGCTATCTAGCTTTGCCATAACTTTCCTCCCCAGGAGCAAGCATCTTTTCATTTCTTGGCTGCAGTCCCCATCTGCGGTGATCTTGGAGCCCAGGAAAATAAAATATGCCACTACCTCCGTTTCTTCCCCATCTATTTGCCAGGAATTGAGAGAGCCGGGTGCCATGATCTTAGTTTTCTTAATGTTGAGTTTCAAGCCAACTTTTGCACTCTCCTTCTTCACCTGCATCAAGAGGCTCTTTAATTCCTCTTTGCTTTCTGCCATTGGAGTGGTATCATCTGCATATCTGAGGTTGTTGATATTTCTCCCGGCAATTTTAATTCCAACTTTAACATTACTGTCGTACAAATCCAGATTTGGAATACGGTGTGTCTACATCAGAGGTGGATTATGGACGACATAGTTATGGATGTGCCAGAGAAAGAAGTCCTGACTTCAGAGGAAAATTTGAGAAGCAAAGTGTATTTTGAAAGATTGGTCCAGATCAACCGGCGTAGAAGGAGATGTTTAGGAGGAAACATTTTCTGACTCCAAACTGCTCCATCAGCTCTTGACCAGAACAAATTGATAAGATTTCTCAAGTACCACCAAGGAGAATGAAACTTGACCAGCTTTTGATTAAAATAAAGACTGCTCAGCGTTTCTGAAATTTGATTCAAAGAGCTTGAAATATGAAACGAGAAGGGACTCAAGGACAAGAACCAGAAGACGCAGTCAAGATAATAAAATTTGATAGTGGATGGATGGGCCATCTGTTGCCCTTCCTTGGATTTCAGTTGACTTCTTCCTCTTTTTATTAGTTGAGACTATATCTATTTTTCCTGCTTACATTGCTTTGCCCTTTCATTCCAGATCCCTTTCACTGGCACCATTATCCTACAGCAATTTTTTTTTTTTTGGCTTGCTTCGTTGAAGTTATCAATTATTGAGGCCGGAAATCAAATTATCTTGAAAGAAACCAGAAACAAATCAACAATACGGCTTACCAGAAAGAACCCGCTTGGATATGCTTATATAACTAAAAAAAAAAAATGAATCAACAAAGAAAGTTTTGTTTGGTCTTTCAAGAACCAAAGAAAAATTTCCTATCGGTGAGAGCAATCAGTCAGTAGGATGGCTTATCTTCAGAAGCTGTGGGTGCTCCAACATTGGAGGTTTTGTAAGAAGAGAGTGGACTTCCATTTGTCTGAAATGGTGTAGGGTCTCCTGGTTGAGTAGGGGGTTGGATTAGAAGAATAATAAAAATAAATATTTCTTTGCATCAGAATCACTCTTTTATACACTAAATATACCAATGACCTCAACTGCTCCTCATAGGTCTTGGGTTCCAGATTTCCCTAACCCTAACCCTCTCTCCCTCCATCCCTCCTTCCTTCCTTACATCCCTCCCTCCCTCCATCTCTCCCTCCCTCCATCTCTCCTTCCCTCCATCTCTTCATCCATCCATCCTTCCTCCTTCCCTTCCTTCTTCCCTCCATCCATCTCTTCATCCCTCCCTCCCTCCAAATTCTGAAAACAAAACACTGATGAAATGAATAAAGATAAATATTTCTTTGCATCAGAATCACTCTTTTATACGCTAAATATCCCAATGACCTCAACTGCTCCTCATAGGCCTTGGGTTCCAGATTTCCTAATAACCCTAATCCTAACCCCCTCTCCCTCCATCCCTCCTTCCTTCCTTACATCCCTCCCTCCCTCCCTCCATCTCTTCATCCCTCCCTCCATCTCTTCATCCCTCCCTCCATCCTTCTATCCCTCTGAATTCTCAAAACAAAACACTGAGAGATGAAAAGAATAAAAATAAATATTTCTTTGCATCACAATCACTCTTTTATACGCTAAATATCCCAATGTTCCTCATAGGCCTGAGGTTCCAGATTTCCTAATAATTTCTGACTTTCCTGTACCCTTTTTAAAGGGAGCTGGATCCCAGCCTCCAGGTGCATTCCAGCCATCGGAATTCGTACCAATCTGGATACAATGCTTCAGTTAAAGCTGCCCAGCCTTAAAATACATTTAAGTGCTTTTTTAACAGTTGAGAACTTTATTACCATGCCAGCAGGATCTGCCAGCTTGATGAATTACTCACAGTATTTACTCATCTCTCAGCCGTCTTGGTATCATTCAACAAGGGAGAGGGCTTCTGAATGGAGACCTCTCAGAGCTGGTTTTGCATTTATTTATATTTGTTTGGAGAGTACTAGGCCAAGATTACTTTAACTGGATTATTGCAAATCACCGAGAAACTTCAGGTATATATAAGAGAACTCGTTGTCTTTCAGAAGTTTTTGGTCTTCAGCTCCCCTCCTCCTCCTACACTGGGATCAATGGTAGAACAGACAAGAGATAGGTGTCAATCAACATATCAATCGAGATGATCAATCATCTATGTTGTCCCAAAGGTGCTTTTTTCAAGAGACAACTGGACTATCTTGGGTTTTTTTCTTTGAAAATGTTTTGTTTCTTGGCTTCTTGGTTGAGAAGTGAGATGTTTTCAATGAAGCAAACTAAGCAAGTCCAGTTGCCATTTGAAAAAAGCACCTTTGGCATGTTCATCAGCACACTTAGGAAATGGACGAAGCCGTTTTTGACAAGTATAGTCTTCATGGACATGGGTAAAACCTAATCAGACTTTAATATTGTGCACTATCTAACAAAATGAAATTCAATGGTGAAAAAGGTAAAGTTCTACATTTAGGCAAGAAAAACAAAATGCACAGGTACAGTATCTTTGGTACCTTGCCCAATAGTAGTAACTGTGAGAGGGATCTTGGAGTCCTAGTGGACAACCATCTAAATATGAGCCAGCCGTGTGCAGCAGCTGCCAAAAAAGCCAACACAGTTCTGGGCTGCATCAACAGAGGGATAGAATCAAGATCACGTGAAGTGTTAATACCACTTTATAATGCCTTGGTAAGGCCACGCTTGGAATATTGCATTCAGTTTTGGTCGCCACGATGTAAAAAAGATGTGGAGACTCTAGAAAGAGTGCAGAGAAGAGCAACAAAGATGATTAGGGGACTGGAGGCTAAAACACACGAAGAACGGTTGCAGGAACTGGGCATGTCTAGTTTAATGAAAAGAAGGACCAGGGGAGACATGATAGCAGTCTTCCAATATCTCAGGGTTGCAACAAAGAAGAGAGAGTCAAGCTACTCTCCAAAGCACCTGAGGGTAGAACAAGAAGAAATGGGTGGAAACTCATCAAGGAGAGAAGCAACTGAGAACTTAGGAGAAATTTCCTGACAGTGAGAACAATTAATCAGTGGAACAACCTGCCTCTGGAAGTTGTGAATGCTCCAACACTGGAAGTTTTTAAGAAGATGTTGGATAACCCTTTGTCTGAAGTGATGTAGATTTCCTGCCTAAGCAGAGGGTTGGACTAGAAGACCTCCAAGGTCCCTTCCAATGCTGTTATTCTATTCTATTCTATTCTATTCTATTCTATTCTATTCTATTCTATTCTATTCTATTCTATTCTATTCTATTCTATTCTATTCTATTCTATTCTATTCTATTCCCTTTTAGCACTGTGATGTTCTATAGAAACTTAACACACCTTGTTTAAGCTGCTGTTATGCATCTGGAAAGGCATCAAGGAAGGACCTTGAGGGAAAAGATGACCCCTGTGTTAAGCCCAAAACAAATATGTACTTGCCCTTTGGAACGAGTGATCGAGAGGTGCCCATTCATGCGACATTAGCAAAGCTGCTGTGAAGTTGAAGGAAAATGGCCCACCGTGGCTTTGCCTTGGTCCTCGGACTGTTGGGAAGCCTTCTTCTCGCTGAGTGTGCAGGTTGGTTCCCTTTTCAGCTAAGTTTCTTTTGGTTGGAGTTGAAAAGCTGTTTTGGTCACCAACTAAGGAATAAGCCACGGGGAAATAAGTTGAACTTAAAAGCTTCTAAAGATAGCACGGATATCGGAATATTAGACCAACCAACTCTCATTCATTGTAATTGCAACTCTTTTTTAAAAAAAGTCTTTATTCAACCTTTTTTAATTTTAAAAACACATTTCCATTTTTACAGCTTTCAACTATCGGTAACAATTCAGATTTCGTAATTCCGATTTATGGCCTATTGTTGTATACATTATGTACACCTTTAATTATATAATATCTTAAATATTCTATTTTTATTCTTCATGAACATCGATTGACTCTATTCTTCATATAGGTAATATATACATATGTATTTACATATCCCTTTTATCCTTTAACAAGTTATATCATATTTATAAATTTATATAAAATTTTCAATTTAACGTACTTTCTATATCATCTTAATGCATCAATTTTACATCTTGTTTTGAGCCATTGATACCACATATTCCAACTCCTGTAATTCTCTGATTCCTCTCTATCTTTGAGCTCCATGGTTAATTTATCCATTTCCGCGCAATCGAGGACTTTCTTTTATTATCATTGCATTTGTTGGCATGTTTTCTTGTTTCCAATTTTAATTAATTAATTAGCGTAATTGCAACTCTATGTGTAGGTACTTAATAGGACTTGCTCCCAAATCCCTGTCTATAAATTTGGTTTTGTAACCCTAAACCTTTGCATCTACCCAACCGATAAAATGTAGATTTTGGAAATAGTTCCAAAAAGTGCTTTTTCAAAAGGTAACTAGACTTTGTATGTCTTGAGGATCATTAGCTTTTCATCTTGGATATAAATCCTTCCATCCTCCACCTTTTGGTCAGAGCTGAAGAAGCTTCTTGGATGAGAAGCGAAACATCTTCAAGGGAAAAGAAAGTCCAGCTGCGTTTTGAAAAAGGACTTTTGGGACAACCTCTCTGACTGAGAACCTCCACAGACATTTGGGAAATAGTAAGTGGGAAAAGAGATAGATTATTAAAACGTGGCTGCTGTACGAACAAATACCCATTTAAAAAGTTAGAATCGCATTTACAATAATGGAATTAGTAATCCCAAATGTGCATTTTGAATCTAACTTGGATTGTTTGCAAGGAATTTACAAACTGAAATGAATCCCCAATGCACCGGTATTCTATTTGCCGAAAATGTAATCCAAAACGGCTAAATTATAGCCTTCATTCATTTCTATGGCTTTCTTTTGTTCGTTTTAGAGTATTATATGTTACTATTGCTGTTCATTAGGGTTGCTGAGCCCCTGTGGAAATCTTTTCTATTGATGACTAGCGATAAAAATCACCAATCCAAATTGGAAGTTTAATTATTACCTTCCTGGGGAAGGTGATTTAAAAGGTTGCAGAGCTGCCTTTGATTTTAATCAACCATAGTTTAACCTTTTGAAATTGACCAGTGAACTCCACCGCAAAATAATACAGTAATATATTCCTTGTCTCAGGGAACCTACAGCTAAATGAAATAAAGATATTAGTTTAGTACAGAATTCAAAAAAAAGAAAGAAAGAAAGAAAGAAAATACTTCATTGACAACAGGTAGTCCTATTGCCAATGAAGTATTTTCTTCTTTCTTTTTTAAAATTCTGTTCTAAGGATTTATTTATTTAGCGTATGGTTGGTCACACACAGTATTAAAACACTTCAGTTCTAAGGAATTTAGATAAAATAACAGACAGGACAAAAGTTATGAAGCAAAACTGGAAAACCCCAAATGTCTTTTGATATATTTTTCCCCCCTGTGTCTGCCTGGAGAACGTTTGTGTCTATAACCTCTCATTACTTTTTGTGCTGTAGTTTTTATTAATCAGCAAAAGGCAAGTTCTGTCTTGCGCCGATATAGAAGGTATAATTCTGGATACCTTGAAGAAGTTCGTCAAGGGAATCTTGAACGGGAGTGCATTGAGGAAATATGCGATTTTGAAGAAGCCCGAGAAGTTTTTGAAGATGATGCTCAAACGGTGATTATAGGCATCAAGAGAACTTAATTTCCTACTTCCTTCCTTCCTTCCTTCCTTCCTTCCTTCCTTCCTTCCTTCCTTCCTTCCCTTCCCTTCCCTTCCCTCCCCTCCCCCCCCCTCCCCCTCCCCCTCCTCCCTCCTTCCTCCTCCCTTCTCCCCCTCAACTAGCAAAATGCTTACTAGCCAAACAATTTGGCAATCCCAGATCATGCGCTTCAGGTTGTTACATAGCTACCATCTTCTTGATCCCTATCCTGATCAGGGTGCCATAAATAGGTTTTTCCAGAAAAATATTCCTGGGGATGAGGTCTTGATTTGAGTTGGGATCGATGGGTGCCAGATTAGTTCCTTTCTCATTCAAAACCGGCCCTGTGAATTGCAGTGAGAAATGTATGTAATTTATCAATGCATAGCTTGCAGAACAGATCCAACATGACCGTCAAGATCAAGTCCAATATGGCCTTCTTCAATTTCAGTAGTCATACCTCTAGTCTTCCAAATATCTACATGTATCTACAATAGATACAAATATCTATTATAGACCAATAAAGTCTATAAGCTTTATTTAGATATGAAACCAAAAGGAGATATTCTATGATCAGGAGGAATTCTCAAAGGATGGGGCTTGTAGATGTGTTTATGGACATGGTTAGGGAGTGTAATATCTGAGAGACGATGAGATCATTACCACAAATGAACTTTGGGTCTGAATTTAGAGTCAAATCTACTTCTATTTGAATGCAATGTTGTAAATTGTTGGTTTTTTTGCAGGTGGTATTTTGGAAGACATATATTGGTAAGTGTTCCTTCAAAAGAACCATCAACACACATCTAGCATTCTAGGCCTCCTTTCATAAAGACTCTGTGGACTTCAACTCCCAGAATTCCTCAGTCAGCCAGACCTCAGCCAGCCAGCCTTCCTTTTTGCAGGTCACATTTTCATTAGATAGAAAGTACTTTTGAGAAGTAGACTCGAACCCAAGTATCCGATAGGCAACTTCCTTGTCTCCATCTCATAGAATTGATTGATTGATTGATTGGCTGGCCAATTGTGATTGGACACACAAGGAATTTGC
Source organism: Pantherophis guttatus (assembly GCF_029531705.1). Next base: position 4,637,780 of record NW_026844102.1, read on the forward strand.
CTTTGGGGCATATGCTCTCAGTGTACATAAAAGAAAAGATACATTCATCAAGAGTCATAAGGTACAACACTTAATGATAGTCATAGGGTACAAATAAGCAATCAAATCTTATTAGGAAACAGTCAATATAAATCGTAAGGATACAAGCAACAAGGTTACAGTCATAAGTGTAAGGAGATGGGTGATGGGAACGATGGGACAATTAATAGTAATGCAGACTTAGTAAATAGTTTGACAATGTTGAGGGAATTATTTGTTTAGCAGAGTGATGGCGTTCGGGGGAAAAACTGTCCTTGTGTCTAGTTGTTCTGGTGTGCAGTGCTCTATAGCGTCGTTTTGAGGGTAGGAGTTGAAACCATTTATATCCAGGATGCGAGGGGTCTGTAAATATTTTCACAGCCCTCTTTTTGACTCGTGCAGTATACAGGTCCTCAACGGAAGGCAGGTTGGTAGCAATTGTTGTTTCTGCAGTTCTAATTATCCTCTGACGTCTGTGTCTGTCTTGTTGGGTTGTAGAGCCAAACCAGACAGTTATAGAGGTGCAGATGACAGACTCAATAATTCCTCTGTAGAACTGGATCAGCAGCTCCTTGGGCCGTTAATCTCATCCTGATAAACTTATTCTTATTCTTTCCCTCTCACCATTGAAGATGTATGTTCACTGGAGAATGGAAATTGTGAGCAGATTTGCAGAAATGTACAAAGAGGGAGGGCAGCTTGTTCCTGTGTTGATGGATACAATCTGTTGGATGACCAGAAGACCTGTGGACCATCAGGTAAACCTGGTTGGGGGTGGTATTTATTTATTCATTCATTCCATTTCTGTAGATGCTCATCTCAATCATCTTTGATTTGAGGATCTCCATTGTCTCTCATGCATTGAGGCTGTGGTTGTACGATAATTTGGCAATGAGATGCATTGCTAAGGTGGTTTGACTCACTGAACCAGGACTTCTGATAGGTCACAGCAGTGACCAAGCATCTCCAAGCTTCATTCTTCTTGCCCACCATCTCCTTCTCTCAGAGGAAGGATGCTGTGTAGCACCGTTCCCATGAGAATAAGTTAGGTGGTTATCAACCCCAACTCTGTTCTAAGCATGGAGAAGACTTAGATTGTGGCTGGGCAATTTGTTTCTCATGGAACAGTGCTTCCATCTTCTCTTTCTAGGAGCCTTTTCTTGTGGAACGATTACATTGCCAGAACCTATAACATCCAGACTCTCAGAGGACCAGAGCAACATCAACAATACCAAAACACACCAAGGGAAGTTAAACATTGCTCAGGTTGTCCTCCCAAGAAGAATTCCTACTCGAGACTGGGGTCAGTTTAATAGCTGGAAAGGACAAGTTCCATGGCAGGTAGGCAAATGAAATCAGGGGTTCCACCACATGCCTCTGCATTTATTGAGGTTGCATCACCTCTTCTTCTGAAGAATCCATCCAAACGATCAGTTCCTTGGGTTGAAGTGCCATCATTATGTAGGCCAAACTCAGCTCCACCTCTTGTTTTCCTTTAAGACCCTAAAATGGACATCATTACTCTTGAATGAGGAAGTAAAGATAGTCCTTGACTTACCACTGGTCAGTTAGTGACCACTTTAAGTTAGTAAGATCTAATTAGTAAGATCTAAATTAGTAAGCTTTAAGTTAGTAGTAACTGTGAGAGGGATCTTGGAGTCCTAGTGGACAACCATTTAGATATGAGCCAGCCGTGTGCAGCAGCTGTCAAAAAAGCCAACACAGTTCTGGGCTGCATCAACAGAGGGATAGAATCAAGATCACGTGAAGTGTTAATACCACTTTATAAGGCCTTGGTAAGGCCACACTTGGAATCCTGCATCCAGTTTTGGTCGCCACGATGTAAAAAAGATGTTGAGACTCTAGAAAGAGTGCAGAGAAGAGCAACAAAGATGATTAAGGGACTGGAGGCTAAAACATATGAAGAACGGTTGCAGGAACTGGGTATGTCTAATTTAATGAAAAGAAGGACTAGGGGAGACATAGCAGTCTTCCAATATCTCAGGGGTTGCCACAAAGAAGGAGTCAAACTATTCTTCAAAGCCCCTGAGGGCAGGACAAGAAGCAATGGGTGGAAACTAATCAAGGAGAGAAGCAACTTAGAACTAAGGAGAGATTTCCTGACAGTTAGAACAATTCATCAGTGGAACAACTTGCCTCCAGAAGTTGTGAATGCTCCAACACTGGAAATTTTTAAGAAGATGTTGGATAACTCTTTGTCTGAAGTGGTGTAGGGTTTCCTGCCTGGGCAGGGGGTTGGACTAGAAGACTCCAAGGTCCCTTCCAACTCTGTTATTCTATTCTATTCTATTCTATACTTGAAGTATGATGGATAGTCTCCAAAGGTACCTATGAACAAGTTCTGTAGTTCTGATGGCCCACCCTCCCCTCACAAAGACTACATGTTGGACACCTGGCAACCTAATTTACAGTTGTTTGCAGCATCACGTGACTGGGCTTTATGGCATTTTTGCTGAAAGCTGGCATTACTTGCAATTTTCAGTCAAAGCAACCCATAGCAAACAATAGATTTACTTTCCAGCAGTAAAGTTGCAAAGCTCACAATGTTCACTCAATGACCATTCCAAAAAGGTCATAAAATGGGTCCTCCTTTATGACTGTGATGACTTACAATCATAATGGGCAGTTTCCGTTATGGTCCTAAGTGGAAAACAACCTGTAGAACAATGCTTTGCAAACTTGGCAGCTTTAAGACAGGAGGGACTTCAACTCCCAGAATTCCCCTCCTGACATGGGGAAGTCACCAAAGAACTAGAGCAGAGGTCTTCAAACTTGGCAACTTTAAGACTTGTGGACTTCAACTCCCAGAATTCTCCAGCCAGCATAGCATTCTGGGAGTTGAAGTCCACAAATCTTAAAGCTGCCAAGTTTGAAGACCTCTGAACTAGAGAGTGCTTGGAAAGGAGACAGATAAACAGGTTGAAATTTAAGGAAAAATGCAAGTGTTAACGGGTGGGAAATATTCAGTCTTTGGAAGATCTCCTGTCCTGTCTTTGTACATTTGTCACAATCTGACACAATTTATCTGCTTCCAGGTTTATATGTTCAGCTTCGATAGAAAAGGATTTTGTGAAGGAGTGTTGATTAGTGATAAGTGGGTTATCACAGCAGCGCATTGTCTGGAGTATAAGCCTCACACAATTGTGGCAGGTAAGGAAGCAATTGTCTAGAGCATGGGTGTCCATCCTTGGCAACTTCAAGATTTGTGGACTTCAACTCCCTTGGCTGGCTGGGAAATTCTGGGAGTTGAAGTCCACCAGTTTTAATTCTACTTTGTTGTAAAGCTACATTAACAGAATTTTGCACATCTGAAAGTACAATTCTCCCACTGTCACCTTTGCAGCCTGATTACTTAGGAAAGATCCCTTCTGACCAGGGATGAAATCCAGCAGGTTCTGACAGGTTCTGGAGAACCGGTAGCAGAAATTTTGAGCAGTTTGGAGAGCCAACAAACACCACCTCTGACTGGCCCCAGAGTGGGGTGGGAATGGAGATTTTGCAATATCCTTCCCCTGGAGTGGGGTGGGAATGGAGATTTTGCAGTATCCTTCCCCTGCCATGCCCACCAAGCAAAACCATGCCCACCAAGCCATGCCCATAGAACCGATAGTAAAAAAAATTGGATTTCACCACTGCTCCTGACCTTTTTGCTCTGTCCATTATGCAGCTATGGGCTATGCTCCCTCTTATCTAACCTAGGTTGCATCTCTTTCTTCGGTCTCCCAAGGTCATTCTCACAGACTACTACACATTGCGCCTGGACCAGAGCCCAGCTAGGGTGAGAGAAAGTTTATTGTAGCCAAACTAATTAATAGCAGCCATATTGTATAAGCTTAAAAGAAAAGCTTAACATAATGTTAACAGCTTTCGGGCTGCTAATCCAGAGAATAAGTCCTGGAACAGCTCTGCAACATCTGGGCTGCCCTTAGAATGCCATCTTTTTGTTTCTTTTAACTTTTCACTCTTGAACCTCCCCACAGCACACCCATGCAGAGAGAAATGGGTGTGTGTAGGGAGATGGTAAGTCTCTCTCCCTCTCCCCTCAATGATGGATTTGATCTGAAGGTGACTGGACTTCCATGAATTTTTAAAATGGGAAGGAAGAGCTTCTTACCCTCCGTGGTGAGAATGGGAAGCAATCAAAGTTGCTGACTTCCCATTGGACCAAGTCATCTATGATCATGTGCTGCTGGGGCACCAGGCTAAACAATTATCCTAGGGCTGAAGCTTATATGGGTCAACCATGTCATCTGTTGTGGCCTGTCGGCCACCGGTCTCTCCAGCAGCAAAATCAGAGGAGAAGGAGGTGTGAGAGTTAGGATCAGCATGAGGGCAACCTGAGAGCTCCGAGGGGGAAGAGGGAATGGAGCTCTCAGAGAGAGAGAGATGGGCCATCCATCAGTCCTCAGATGGAGAATCAACAGCCCCCAGGTCTGGAGGTGGCTGATGAGGAAGAGGAGGAACAGCTGAGTCCAGTGCCTGACGTGCGGATGTGCAGAAGGCAGAGGAGAAGAGAGCAGTGTAAATTTATGGGCCGGTCCTTGGGCCGGAAGAGCTACCGCTGCTAATGAAGTCCTACCCTAGCTCTGGGGATCAAAGGCAGGGGGTGGAGATGAATAGATGTGGCAGACAACTATTCATCTCCCTGCTGGCCAGACTTGTTAGCCTGCGAGAGAAACTTTTTGCCGGGGCTGCCGGCAGTCCTAATTAAAGGAATATCTTGAGTTCATGCCAGAGGGTTTGTCGTGTTTGGGAAGCTGGGTCAGAACATCATCTGAACCCTGATCCTGGTGCCTTTTCCTTAAAAAAAAAAAGATTTCAGACTATGTTCCTTCACTTCAACCTCCCCATTGAGTTGCAGATACCAGCTGTAGGCTACACGAGATGTCTCCTGGAAGTGATGCAGCTTGGTCAGTCTGAAAACACACCTAATGGGTTTGTTGTTCTTCTCTTGAATCAGGAGAATACGACACCAGTGCCTTCGAGCACTCTGAGCAGCTCCGTCAAATCCTGAGGGTGTTCCAGCATCCTAGCTACAACAAGACTAGAAAGTATGAAAACGACCTCGCTCTTCTGGAACTCAGCACACCCTTGGTCCTGAACAAATATGTCACCCCCATTTGCATCGGGAACAGGGTGCTCACGAAGTACCTCCTAGAGCAGGGAAGAGGCACCCAGAGTGGCTGGTGGACGCTTGACTATTTAGAGAAGATCTCAACTACCCTTCAGCGTGCCGACATCCAATATGTCGACCAGGTCAACTGTCTGCAGAAGAACGACACCCAACCTTCTCCCAATACCTTCTGTGCAGGCCATCCTACCTTTGTCAGAAAGGTTTATCATGGCAACAGTGGTGCTCCATTTGCCACGGAGAGGAACAACACATGGTTTCTAACGGGCATCGCGACTTGTGGAGAAGAGTGTACCGGGGACAAACCGTACGAGACCTTCACTTCGATTGCAAATTATATTGCGTGGATACACAATGTGATAAGAGGGGAGCTGTGAGGAAGAGGCACAATGTCTTCTATCAGTTCCCCTGTTATCTCCTGACCATGTGAGGGAGGAGACATATACGCTTCCTAATTCCTTTGCCCCTTTCATTTAATTACAGTACATAACACTTACGCAAAAATAGATCATGCTTTATTCTGGGGCATTATTTTCACTGAAATCGGATCCAATCTGCACAGAAATTAGCTAGGAACATAATACTGGTAGAGGTGGCAGAGCCCAATGGGTAAAGCCTTTCGCTTGAAGAATTCGAAGGCCCATTTTTAATCCCGTCGTTCTGAGTCTAGTCAAATCCCACCACACCATCAGTTTTCTAAGCACTGCCTGCTTACCTGGCTGGGGTGAAGGTAAAACACAAGAGTAGAAAAAAAGTGGATGGCAAATGAGCCTGAGAAATGCGTGTTGAAATTTGGAAATGTGTATGATTATGAAGTATAATGAAAGCAATAAATAAATAAATGGCAACTTGAAAAAGATCACGGAGGGATGTGTTCTTATCTCTAACTGCTTTAATAATGGTGACATGGTGGAGGAGACCTCGGTGCTCTCTGAGCTTGGGGATTTTGCTCCAGATGTTTTCTGGATTAGGGAACATCGACTAGAGGAAGAGGGAGGAGGAACAGGGGGGAGGAAAGAGGAGGAGAAGGAGAAGGAGAGGAGGAGGAGAAGAAGAAGGAGAAGAAGGAAGAAGAAGAAGAAGAAGAAGAAGAAGAAGAAGAAGAAGAAGAAGAAAAGGAGGAGGAGGAGAAGGAGGAGGAGGAAGAGGGTGTAGGGTTTCTTGCCTAAGCAGGGGGTTGGACTAGAAGACCTCCAAGGTCCCTTCCAACTCTTTTAATCTATTTAAAGAAGAAGAAAGAGGAGGAGGAGGAGAAAGAGGAGAAGGAGGATTGAGAGGTTCTTGGTATTTTCTGAGCTTGGTTGTTTTCTTGCAGAAATTTCATTAACCAAACGAAGTAACATTAATAGTGCTAGAAGAGAATGGGGTTTGCAGGGAGGAGGAGGAGGAGGAGGAGGAGGAGGAGGAGGAGGAGGAGGAGGAGGTGGAGAAATATGGTAGGGTTCTTGCTGCTTCCTGAGTTTGCCTGTTTTCTTGGAAATGTTTCATTACCCAACTAGGGAACATCATCAGTGCTAGTGAAATCATGCTAAAATGTAGATTTAATACATGATTGCAAGAACACTGGCAGCCCAGATCCTTTGGATTTAGTAATTTATTTAGAAAGATGCAGCTTTGAACCATGAGTTCAAAGCTGCATCTTTGCAAATGCAAAGCTGCATTTGGGTTCACTCAAATAATGCCCTGACAGCAAACCTCATGGAGGTTAAGGCTAACCAGTTTGGTCTAGTCTAGTGGTTAAGGTCTCGGGTTACAAACCACAGTGAGTTCGAGTCCTGCCTTAGGTATGAAAGCTGACTGGACCAATCCCCAGGAGATGAAGAATTCTAGTCCCACCTTAAACTGAGTCAACCTTGAATCGGGTCAGAATCGAACTGTCGACAGACAGCAGTCAGCAGAAGCAGCCTGCTGTACTGCATTCTTAACTACTGTGCCACCACGGCTCTTTATGTGGTTTTTTTTTAAGGGTCAAACATCAAAATGGAAGCCTTTGTTGGCAACTGATCTGAGGAAGGATCCCGGATGGCCGCAACGCCTGGGAATTCTAGTGTGCGTTTTGGCACAACCGGATGGCTATTCAGCCAAACCCTTCAAAAAAAGGAGGGGGGGGATTGCCATTTGAAGACCAGCGGCAGAAGCCCATCCAGAAATCTTCCGCAGAGAGATAACACCCGCAAGAACAAATATTGACTTGTACTTTGGAACTATTATCGATCCGGTAGTTTCATATCCCCGAACATCAGGACGGTGTTTTGAAGTTGAAAGAAAATGGCAAACAGCGTCTTTGTCCCTGCACTGGGCCTGCTGGGATGTCTCTTCCTCGCCGAGGGTGCAGGTCGGTTCATTTTCCATCTATTTAACAAACCTCTGGATTTTGTTTTGGGCTTGGGCAAAGAGAAACACCTTCTGCCTTGGAGAAGGAATCAACAACTCAAAGCCAGCTTCCTATGAGAGCGTGACGGACGAAGCTGTGCTTACAGGTAGTCCTCAATTTACGACCATAATTGGGGCCTAGAATTTCTGTTGCTAAGCAAAACAATTGTTAAGTGAGTCCTGCCAGCTTTTATGTCTGGGTGTTTTTATTTTTTTTTTGCTATTGTTTTTGAGTGAATCGCTAAGCTACCTCCATGAATTAACGGTTGCAGGAACTGGGCATGGCTAGTCTAGCAAAGAGAAGGACCAGGGGAGACAGGATAGCAGTCTTCCAATATTTGAGGGGCTGCCACAGAGAGGAGGAAGTGGGTCAAACTATTTTCCAAAGCACCCAAAGGCCAGAGAAGGAATAATGGATGGAAACTGACCAAGGAGAGATTCAACCTAGAAATGAGGAGGAACTTTCTGACAGTGAGAACAATCAACCCGTGGAATAGAAGTTGCCTTCAGAAGTTGTGGGAGCTTCATCACTGGAGGCTTCCAAGAAGAGATTGGACTGTCATCTGTCAGAAATGTTGTAGGGTCTCCTGCTTGGGTGGAGGCTTGGACTAGATAAGCTACAAGGTCCCTTCCAACTCTGTTAATCTGTAATTTTGCACATTATCTTCTCCGTAGATACCCGCAAGAGGTATGATCACTAGCTTCTTACTTTTCTATAAAATAGAACTTCTAAAGAAATGTTAAGTGTCAGTACGGGACCAATAAGCCAGCTTTCTCCTATCGAAAAGTGGCTTATTTTTCCTGAAGCTAGATGGCTCTTCACTCAGTGCTGTAGAAAATTGGTTGAGATTCATTTGTTTTTCAAGCCCAACGCAAAGGGAAAACCACTCATTCTAAGGACCTCTTTAGAGCTAACAGGGGCCAGTAACAGCAAAAGGCAATAAATATAATTATCTCAGCACTGAAGTATGAACTCCAAGGGCTATTTGACACAGGTTGGGATATTTGCAGGATGATCGCATCGAAAAATGTTTGCTTCTGCATCAATTGACTCTTTGATTCCTCTCGTTGACATTTCACATCTACTCCTTGGATGATAGGATCTAATCAACTTCCGTGAATGTTGTTCCGTGGGTTTCTAAATGTCTTCTTTTGTTCGTTTTGGGATGTTCTCCTAAAAGATAACTACGAGCAGGAGCCAATCAAATCTCCCAAAGGTGTTTCTTTTTTCGAGAGGCAACTGGACTTCCTGTTTTTTCTTTGAAGATGTTTCACTTCTCATCCAAGAAGCTTCTTCAGCTCTGACAGGACAGTGGGGAATGGAAGGATTTATATTCCTTGCAGACAGCTGGTCATTTGCATCCTTTCAGAGGGTTTTTGAAGCACTTGGAGGTTTACCTGTGTCCTCAGGTAATGCTCTTGGTTCCTGTAGTCTGCAATTTTTTTCTCTCTGGAAATCCATTCCTACTCCCATACCATTCAAGAGTGTTCATCCCAAATTGTATAGTTAAAAGTCTGTAGAGATTCTCCATCATCCAGGTCCTGGATGACGGAGCATCATGTCCCAAAGGTCCTTTTTCCAGAGGCAACTGGACTTCCTGGTTCTTCTTCGAAGCTTCTTGGATGAGAAGTGAAACGTCTTCAAAGAAAAACCAGAAAGTCCAGTTGCCTCTTGAAAAAGCACCTTTGGGACAATCATGACTTGGATGACTGAGAAACTCCATACCAAATATTATTTGTAGGGACCTCTGTTTTCATTTAGAAAGTTCAGCCTTTGGCTGTTTGGATTGGCCTACTTTATCTTGGAACAAAGAAGTCACAGGTCAACAACTGGAAGCTTAATTATTAATCTTATTGTGGGGAACGGATAATGAGCTTTCGGTCAAGCGTACGGTGGCAGCATCCGGGTTTCGAACGCGAGCCTGCCCCTCGTCACCAGCGGCATCCTGACCATATGAGCCACTGCGATCCTGTGGGATGGATACGGTGCCAACGTAAGGGCTGAATCCAGACAAGTGGCAAGCGGCGTTTTCCCAGGCTAGAGAGACAGTGGCTCGTGATCATTGAACTTGGAAAGAAGGGCGAAAACAGCACAGAGTGTAGACGCTGGATCACAGAGCGACATTAAACTTCGCTCTGCAATGCAGAGAGTTTACGATTAACGCATCGTTCTTGTCAGCAACCCCAGAGTTTAATTGAGCTAAGTTGTGTCTCTGTGGCTTTCTGCCAAAGGCAGCCTGTGCCTGAATCACAGATTAATGGTTTGGAAAGCTGAAGGTTACTGCTTTGGTATCAAACCTGAAGATTTGGATGCCGGATTACAGGTGTGCCTTTAATCTCTCTGGGCACGTTGAGAATATATCTACTGACTATAACTCCGCATTGGTGACAAGAAGGGCATCTGGCCAGTAAACACTCAGCTCCGTTCAGTTGCCCAGACTCCATCCCACAAGGGATTATGGGGTTAAAAGGAGATGATGATGATGATTACAGGTGTTCCTCGATTTACAACAGGTGGCTTAACAATCTATTTATTGGTTCAATTTCTATGCCGCCCTTCTCCGGAGACTCAGGGCGGCTTACAATGCGTTAAGCAATAGCCTTCATCCTTTTGTATATTTATACAAAGTCAGCTTATTGCCCCCACAATCTGGGTCCTCATTTTACCTACCTTGGAAGGATGGAAGGCTGAGTCAACCTTGAGCCTGGTGAGATTCTTACTTGCAGTAATTGCAGGCAGCTGGTGTTACTTAACAGTACTTTAAACTGCTGCGCCACCAAGGCTCTCGTTCAAAGTTACGACAGACCTCTCCAAAGCTACTTATGATGGCTACATCTCCTGTGGTCAGCTGATCGCATTTGGTTGCTTGGCAACCCGCTCATCTTGATGGCCGTCTGTAGCGTCCTGTGGTCACATGGCCACAATTTATGATGTTTTTGGCATTTGCTTTCCCATTTTCTAACATTTCCTAACAGTAATAACAATTAACCAGTGGAACAGCTTGCCTTCAGAAATCGTGGGTGCTCCATCACTGTAGGTTTTTAAGAAGAGACTGGACAGTCACTTGTAGAGATTGTTTAGGTTCTCCTGCTTGAGCTGAGGGCTGGACTAGAGGATCTCCAAGGTTCTGTTCTATTCTATTCTATTCTATTCTATTCTATTCTATTCTATTCTATTCTACTCTACTCTACTCTACTCTACTCTACTCTACTCTATTCATTTATTCCAATCTCTTCTCTTCTCCCCTCCTCTCCTCTCCCCTCCCCTCCCCTACTCTACTCTACTCTACTCTACTCTACTCTACTCTACTCTACTCTACTCTACTCTACTCTATTCTTTTATTCCAATCCTCTTCTCCTCTCCTCTCCTCTCCTCTCCCCTCCCCTCCCCTCCTCTATTCTATTCTATTCATTTATTCTAATCTCCTCTTCTCTCCCCTCCCCTACTTTACTCTACTCTACTCTACTCTACTCTACTCTACTCTACTACTCTACTCTACTCTACTCTACTCTAGTCTAGTCTAGTCTATTCATTTATTCCAATCTCTCTCCTCTCCTCTCTCCCCTCCCCTCCCCTCCCCTCCCCTACTCTACTCTACTCTACTCTACTCTACTCTACTCTACTCTACTCTACTCTACTCTACTCTACTCTACTCTACTCTACTCTTATTTTTAGCAAAAACATCCATTGGGGAAAAATGATTGATTGTAGAACTCGCCTAACAACCGGTGCTCGACTGTCAGGTTTGGTCATGTGATGCCTTGACTTACAACTACAGCTATACAGCCAGTCTCAATTCCGGTCGTAAATCGAGGACTAACTATACAGCCTCATCCCAATCTCGGAATTGCTCGGGGTTGATCCGAACAGTATCTCTCTGACTCCCACTTCCTTCCTTCCTTCTTTCCTTCCTTCTTCCTTGGCCTCCTGAAGTTTTTATAAATCAGGAAGAAGCAAGCACGGTTTTGCACCGATACAGGAGATTCAACACTGGGCGACTTGAGGAAGTGCTCCAAGGAAGCCTGGAACGAGAATGTATGGAAGAAGTATGTAGCTACGAAGAAGCGAGAGAAATTTTCGAAAACGATGAGAGAACGGTGAGTCACCTGGTGGGAAACCTGGAGTTTTGATGGGGGCAGGGGTGGGGTGGGCTTTCAGGTCAGCTGATTCCTGGCTTCCGCAGAAATACCCCCTCCCGTTAAATCCGTAGAGGGTTGGTCATATTTATTTAGAAGTTAGAATGTGCTCCAGGCTCAGATAAATATATTTAAACAGCCAGGAATGTTACCTGTGCAAGAGACAATGGTCTGCTAAAGTTGCCCAGAATTAGCACTGGAGTTTGCAGGCTGAGGTCCTTTAAACAAATATTATTGTCCTCAAATAAGACTTTGTTTTTTTTTAATTGCTCTGTCAACGTTCTAATTTTGGTGGACATGAGCAGTGGCCATTCGCTCTGATGTCAAAAGTGTTGACAATCTTTTTTTCCAGTAGCGTTTGGGATTCTACATTCTATTAGCTCTTATTTTATATTGATTTTATCTTTGCATCAAGGCAAAGTTATGTCTTTTTCCTTCCCTTCCCTTCCCTTCCCTTCCCTTTCCTTTCCTTTCACTCCCTCTCTCCCTCCCACTCTCCTTCCCTCCTTCCTTCCTTCCTTCCTTCCTTCCTTCCTTCCTTCCTTCCTTCCTTCCTTCCTTCCTTCCTTTTTTCTTTTTCTTTCCACCATCCAGTGCCTTCCTATCTCTGAGTAAATATTGTTTATTTTATTTATTATCAAATTTATATACCGCCCTTCCCCCGAAGGACTCAGGGCGGTGTACAGCCAAAGTAAAAACATAAATACAAACATTAAAACCAATTTAAAAAGATATATATATATATGCACCAGATTAGATTGTAACTCCTGTTCTTGGTTTAAAACCCTCTCAGTGTGTCTTGAATGAAGTCAGAGATTACCTCTTTCTAAAGTGCATCATCAATGCTTTCGTGGATTTGCAGTATTTGTAAATCACCCCTATCAAAAGAACAACTCTGGACGAAGTCAGCAAGGAAACAATACAAATTACGTACTCGCAAAGAACACTGTGAAATTGTACAGAATTTTTTAAAAATGTGGTCATCATCATCTATTAAAAATAAACCATATATTTAAAAGCCTTTCTGTTTGAATTTCACGTTTCTGCTTTCTTTGCAGAGGACATTTTGGACAATCTATATTGGTAAGTGATTTATTTTTTTCCCCTTCTCATTTTAATGGTATGACAAGGCTCCTAGGTTGGGTTTGTTTGTTTGTTTGTTTGTTTATTATTTATTTATTTATTTATTTATTTATTATTTATTTATTTATTTATTTATTTATTTATTTATTTATTTATTTATTTATTTATTTATTGGTTCAATTTATATGCCGCCCTTCTCCGGAGACTCAGGGCGGCTTACAATGCGTTAAGCAATAGCCTTCATACTTTTTGTATATACCTGCGTAGTAGGGCTTTCGCCCCTCCCCAAGCGTTGTTCTTTTTTTATACAAAGTCAGCTTATTGCCCCCACAATCCGGGTCCTCATTTTACCTACCTCGAAAGGATGGAAGGCTGAGTCAACCTTCAGCCTGGTGAGATTCCAACTCGCAGTAATTGCAGGCAGCTGGTGTTACTTAACAGAACTTTAGTCTGCTTTAGTCTGCTGCGCCACCAAGGCGCAGTCTGCAACCTGTGGCTCCTCATACAGCTCTTTGGGCCCTCTGCTGTGACTCCCTGTCGGCGATCACCACTGGCTGGTCCCGCCCCTCACCTTCCCCTCCCAGTCACTCCTTGCCTGGCCTGAGAAGGTAAGGGCGACAGCGGAGGATGGAGAAGCGGCTGGGGCTGCTTCTCCAGCAGTTCACTCTTGCTGGAGCTTCTTCCTGCCCTTGTTGGTGCTGGGCATGCCTCAGTCGCTTGGGGAGACGCAACCTGTTCTCTGCCCTGAGACTCTGGCCCAACCCGGGCACAACATGAGGGCTGGTGGGGTGGGAATGGGATCCAGGAGGAGGGGACGATGGAAAGGGAGATGGGCCTGCAGTGCTCAGCCGCAGCTTTAAAACGTGCACGGGGGCTTTTGCCGCCTGGAGGATGCTTTTCAATGAAAGCCAGCGGCAGCACTGCTTTGCTGGAGGAGTAAAGAAGCTCAGGGCAGCGGGAAAAGGGGGCTGGCCCCACCAAACCTCGCATGCCCACCCCAGGAGTCAGGCTCGGAGAAAGCCAGAGCGCCCTCGCCAATGATGGTCGCCTGCCAGCCAGTCTTCTCTCTCCCTCTCCCCCCTCTCTTTGTATCTCTCTCTCTCTGTATCTCTGTATCTCTGTTTCTCTCTGTATCTCTCTCTCCCTGTAGCTCTCTCTGTAGCTCTCTTTCTCTCTCTGTAGCTTTGTGTATCTCTCTCTCTGTATCTCTCTCTCTGTATCTCTGTATCTCTTTCTCTGTACCTCTCTCTCTGTGTATCTCTCTCTCTCTCGCTGTATCTTTCTCTCTGTATCTTTCTCTCTCTCTGTAGCTTTCTCTCTCTGTATCTCTCTCTCTGTATCTCTGTATCTCTTTCTCTGTACCTGTGTATCTCTCTCTCTCTCTGTATCTTTCTCTCTCTCTCTGTGTATCTCTCTCTCTCTCTCTGTATCTTTCTCTCTGCATCTCTCTCTCTCTCTCTGTATCTCTCTCTCTCTGTATCTCTCTCTCTCTGTGTATCTCTCTCTGTGTGTGTATCTCTCTCTCTCTCTCTCTCTCTCTTTCTCTCTCTGTATCTCTCTCTGTATCTCTCTCTCTGTATCTCTCTCTCTCTCTTCTTTTCTGTAGGAAATGGTTCCAAATGGCTCTTTTAGTGTTTAAGGTTGCAGACCCTGTCCTAGTTCAAAATAAAAATATTCCCGTTCCAGTCGGAAGAGATCAGACAGTCTGATGGATTAACGGGCAGGAATCCTGTAAAGCGATAAATAAAATAAGAATGGAGTCAGCCACCCTGCATTCATTATCCGTTCTCTCTTTCAAAAGATGGAGATCAATGCGACCCCAACCCCTGCAAGAATGGAGGCCGTTGTAAAGATGACACAAATGATTATACCTGTTGGTGTCCAGGTGGCTTTGATGGAAAGAGCTGTGAACTCGGTACGTTGAGACATTCATCTTATCCTTTTATTATAGCTCAATGGAGGCTTCCCCCTCTTTTCCTTTTCAGCCAACGGCAAAACTATTTGAGGCCCTAAAATGAGTACTTAGGTGTCTGTAGAGATTCTCTGTCATCCAAGGTCATGGTTGTCCCAAAGGTGCTTTTTCAGGAGACAACTGGACTTTCTGGTTTTTCTTTGAAGACATTTCACTTCTCATCCAAAAAACTTCTTCAGCTCTGACAAGATAGTGAGGAATGGAAGGATTTGCATTCCTTGCAGACAGCTGGTCATTTGCATCCTTTCAGAGGGTTGGTGAAGCACTTGGAGGTTTATCTGTGTCCTCAGGGTCACCTGAGTAACGCTCCTGAACAGGTGACCCTGAGGCACTTCACACCAGTACAACTTGCTAAAATGTCTTTGAACAATTCTCCAAATTGTTGGAAATGTAAAAAAGACCCCGGAACATATTATCATCTCTGGTGGACATGTCCCAATGCAAAAAAAATATTGGTTTAAAATTAGAAGTTGGATAGAAGAGATAATTGGCTATAATGTGGATTTGGAAACCCAAAACATTTTTACTGGGGATATTGAACAGAACTTACAGTAAAGAAATTCGATATTTGATTCTGCATATAATTACAGCGGCAAGGATAGTCTACGCACAGTCCCGGAAAAGTGAAAAGATCCCAACAGAGGAAGAAATAATTAAGAAAATCCTGGACTGTGCGGAGATGGATAAATTAACGAAAGAAATAAAAGAAAAGGAAGATACAGAATATTATCAAGTATGGACTAAATGGTATGATTGGCTCGAGATTAGGGAAAGTAAATGTGAATAAACGATGGAGAGAAGAAGGTGACAAATGTGCAAAATATTGTAAACAAAGAAAATTAAAAATAAAGGGACGACAAAGATAGTGATAATAAAGGATGGGGAAAATGGGGAATGTATATCGTAGAAAATAAGAGGAATGAAAATCATGGCTCCAAAGCACTTCAGGAGAATATCTGATTTCTTCCCATTTAGATGCTACCTGCAAAACCAAAAATGGTGGGTGCAAACAGTTTTGCAAGGATAACGAAGTGGGAAGAGCAGTTTGCTCCTGCTCCGTGGGATACAGGCTGAAGGAAGACATGAAAACCTGTGAACCAACAGGTAGGGCAAATGTTGGAAAGCAGTGCAAAATTTTCCCCAAAAATTACACAGAATAGTATTTTCATGGTGGATCAGTCTAAAGGCGTTTTTAATCCAACATTTAGTTTCTCGCCATGGCCAACTGATATTTCTCAGTGGTCTTTAAGATTGTGGACTTCAACTTCCAGAATTCCCCAGCCAGCATCTCTGAACCTCAACTCCCAGAATTCCCATCAGCATCTCTGGATATCAACTTCCAGAATTCTCCAGCCAGCATCTTAAAGGTGCTGAGATTGAGAAACACTAGTCTAATGGAAGTTTCCAATGTTCTTTTGGTTCTACCCTTTGGTCAGGGGTGAAATCTAGCAGGTTCTGACAGGTTCTGGAGAACTGGTAGCGGAAATTTTGAGTAGTTCGGAGAACCGGCAAATACCACCTCTGGCTGGTCCCAGAGTGGGGTGGGAATGGGATTTTGCAATATCCTTCTCCCAGGAGTGGGGAGGGAATGGGGATTTTGTAGTATCCTTCCCCTGCCCACCAAGCCACACCACACCACGCCCACCAAGCCACGCTCACAGAACCGGTAGTAAAAAAAAATGGATTTCAACACTGCCTTTGGTGGACAGGGGAAATTATTTATTCAATCTGAAAGCCAGTATTCTGAGGCTGGAACTGGGTTTCCTCTTTAGGATCTGTCAGATTTACCTCTGAATCCCAAACAATCAGAGATCCGTGCCTGACCTTGATCGCTCTAATACAGGTTGGCTGAGAAACAAAAAAGTAGGTGGAAGGCAACCAACTGACCTTCAGTGGGGTGGAAGATGAAAGATAAGCAACTGTTGAGCATTGGAGTAGCTATTTTCTTACTTACTTGTGTTGTTGAAGTCTTTAAGATTCATAACAGAGCTCCTTACCAATCTATGAAAATCCTCTTGGAATGTAACGGATGATCTTGCTCCCTCTTTGGTTCACAAGAAGGTGTCCAGAATCCCAGTTTTTCTCAGTCTCAGGCAACCAATTGCCCATGAATTCCTTGAGTCAGCAAGTTTATGGACTTCTGCCTGTATTGCAAGAATCTTCCCAGACTACTTGCCTTCTTTTGGGAATAACCAGATAAGGTTTCATGAGTCTTAGGGAAGATCAGGCTTATGCTGCTTGTGGCTGCACAAGGATTTCAAGCTAGAACCCTGGCTTGACACCTCCTTCCAGCCTGGCTGGCAATTTCCCAACGGCTTTTCTCCCCTTTGGTGTCTTCTTCAGTGCCCTTTCCCTGTGGAAAGATCCAAGCTCCAGAAGCCCAAGGTAAATTCACCCGCTCCAATCCATCAAACTCATTTGATCACTGGATCTCCCCAAGCAATGTGACTGAGGACTGGGAAGAAGGCTACAACCACACTCAGGTTTCCTTTCATCTGTCGACCGATATACGAGTGGTTGGCGGCATGGAAAGCAAGAAAGGAGAAGTTCCGTGGCAGGTAGGACATTGAGAGTTGCTCCACCATTGTTCCAGAATTGCTGCTCTCCATCAGGGACGTTGCAGAGAAATGATATTGAGTGATCGTTAGTCCTCACTTAGTCCTCTACAGCTTCATTCGATATCTTCACCTTCCTTTCTTGGTTCTTCCTGGGAATTTCCAATTTTCTGCCCCAAAACTAACCAGATTGAACAATTACTTCTATTCGTCTACCCTCAAAATGACGCGATAGGGCTCTTCACACCAGAACAACAAGACACAAGGACAGTTTTTTCCCTCATGCCATCACTCTGCTAAACAACTAAATCCCACAATACTCTCAAATTAACTACTAAGACTATTACTATTCTTAACATCCTTACTAGTACCTATCTCTTCCCACTTGTGGCTATATCCATGTTGCTTGTATCTTTATAACTTATATTATTTTTATTATTTCCTAGTATGATTTGATTCCTTATTAGTATCCTATGACTATCATTAAGTGTTGTATCTTATGCTTCTTGATGAATATATTTTATTTTTTCTTTATGTACACTGAGAGCATATGCACCAAAGACAAATTCCTTGTGTGTCCAATCACACTTGGCCAATAAAAAGAATTCTATTCTATTCTATTCTATTCTATTCTATTCTATTCTATTCTATTCTATTCTATTCTATTCTATTCTGCTTTCAGCCACTCAGTGATTTTATTATTTCCTCTGGATGAATGCACCAGGTTAATTAATGCAACCGTGTCCCTTTTTTTCCTCCAGTCACTCAATTCAAGGACACGGCAGGAAAAAAAAATTGCATTAAAACACACCCTATCTTTATAGTCCCAAAGTCCTATGCAAATGCTACCAGAATCTTGCAAGAGGGTTAATGACACAAATTACGTTTTTTGCCCAGTTAATTTCACTTTGGTGCCATCTAAAGGCAACTCTTCACATTGCTATTTTAAAGGAACGGTGACCCGTTTCTAAGAATATTTACCCATTGTAAACCCTATTCTGATGGATTGGGAACAGCTTATGTTCTCTTTGTTCTTTCTGCAACACATTCATTCATGGCTTGAGCTATTTTATAGCATTTTATAACCCTCTTTGGAACAAAAAAAAAAATGATGCTGTAATAAAATTGCCTTGACTTTCATGTACTGCACAGGGAGCTCTTTGGTTAATAGGTTAAGATCCATCCCAAATCTGATTATTGTTGCTAACACAGAAATGCTGATATTTTGTGAATGGCCAGAAATAACGTGGGTATTTATCTACAAGGCTTCAAAACAATGTGGAGGCCCTTATAGAATTCTTAGAACTCAATGTTTACTTGTAGTCGAGTTTCACACTCAACTCATCCCAACTCAACTTCAAAGCCAACTCCTGATGACTTCACGGACACAGCTACATCACAACAACAATAGGGAAGTTTTCTTCTGAGATACTTCCTAGGTCTAGCTTACAGCTCCAGAACTTTCTGGTAACCTCGCATCCAAATATTAGCCAGGCCTGCTCCTGCTTAGCTTCCAGCGAGTATAGTTTGGGATCCTGTCTATCTCCCATCATGTTCCACCAGAAGCTTTCCAGAAGACCACAGGCATGAGAGGCATGAGGTCACCTCAATTTCATCACCAAGATTTTGGCTTTCCCTTTCAACCATTGAGTTGCTCTGTTCTTAACCAACAGTACTTGACTTGATATGTTTCCCCTCCCTCCCCATTCTCAGGTTTATTTGCTCAATTCCGAAGGGAAGGGATTCTGTGGAGGCACCATCGTCAATGAAAAGTGGATTGTCACAGCAGCTCATTGCCTTGAGTTTCAGCCCAAAAGGATTGTAGCAGGTAATCCGCTAACTACCCTTTTCCTAGCTATTGTATTTTTTGGAGGATAAGAGGCACCTACATTTTTTGGTGAGGAAAAGAAGAAAAAGAAATCTCCCTCTGCCTCTGAGCCATTTTGCCTCCTTGCAGCAAACAGCCTGCTTTACTTTCATTTTCGTTTTCAGCATAGCTTGATTAGCACAAGGGGAAAAAAAAATCTGCTCCAGCAATTTTCTTCCTTGCAGCAAGCAGCAGAGCCCTGTGCAAAACAGCTGAGACCAAATCAGATGAGAGTCGGGAGGCCGATCCAATCAACTTGTGCTAATTAAGCTGTGCTGAAGCTGAAAGGAGCTGTTTTTTCTTGCTGTTTGCTTGCAAGGAGGTAACTGCTGCGAGGTAGAGGCCAAAGGGTGGAGGCCAGTGGGTGGGCGGGGCTACATTCGGTGTATAAGACGCACCTAAATTTTCACCACCTTTTAGGGGGGAAAAAGGTGCGTCTTATACTCTGAAAAATACGGTATATATTTAAGTAAATATATAGTGTTGCAGTGACTTGGTTTATGATAAAATCCAAGAGGCTGCAGAGGAGGAAGAAACAGGCATAGTTAAACATCAACAAATATGAGGAAAATCGCCACTCTCTTTCAAGTGTTTTGGGGTAACAATACAGAATTCCCCTCAAGTTCCTGATCATATTATTTAGATTTTAGCATTTAGCATGTTAAGAGATTTGCCTTTCCTGTTTTAATTATATTATATTTCTTCTTCTTCTTCTTCTTCTTCTTCTTCTTCTTCTTCTTCTTCTTTCTTCTTCTTCTTCTTCTTCTTCTCTTCTTCTTCTTCTTCTTCTTCTTCTTCTTCTTCTTCTTCTTCTTCTCCTTCTCCTTCTCCTTCTCCTTCTCCTTCTTCTCTATCTCCATCTCCTTCTCCTTCTCCTCCTCTCCTTCCTTCCTTTCTTGTTCCCTCCCTCCCTCCCTTCCTCCTTCCTCTTTCTCCTCCTTCCTCCTCCAGGTGAACACAATATCTATATTGTGGACAACACCGAACAATACCGCAACGTGGTGAGAGCCATCCCTCACCCTACATACAACACCACTAGCAAGTACCACAATGACATCGCCCTCCTTGAGTTGGACACACCTCTGGAGTTCAACCACTACGTCATCCCCATTTGCATTGGGGAGAAAGAGTTCACCAACAGCCTCCTTAAGTTTGGGAAGGGCACCGTGAGTGGATGGGGGAAACTGGCTTACCAAGGCCGCCAAGCGAGGATCCTTCAGGTGCTGCAAATACAGTTCATTGACCGATCGACCTGTCTGAGGAGCAGCAGTTATACCATCTTGCCAAATATGTTCTGTGCAGGCCACCCCAGTGAAGCCAAGGATACTTGCCAAGGGGACAGCGGTGGTCCATATACCACGGACATTGAAGAAGTATGGTTTCTGACAGGGATCACCAGCTGGGGGGAGCAATGTGCCAAGAAGGATAAATATGGAATCTACACCCGCGTTTCCAGATACGTTAAGTGGATTAGAGAGACCACCAAGCGTACATAAATGAATCAATCCAAGATCCTTTAGAGTGTCTCTTCCTTTCTCAAGAAACCATACAATTATGGAGCAGTTCTGTACCCACACAGAGTGGGACACGGTGGCTCAGTGGCTAAGATGCTGAGCTTGTCGATCGAAAGATCGGCAGTTTGGCAGTTCGAATCCCTAGCGCTGCGTAATGGAGTGAGCTCCCGTGACTTGTCCTAGCTTCTGCCAACCTAGCAGTTCGAAAGCACGTAAAAAAATGCAAGTAGAAAAATAGGGACCACCTTTGGTGGGAAGGTAACAGCGTTCCGTGCGCCTTTGGTGTTGAGTCATGCCGGCCACACGACCACGGAGACATCTTCAGACAGCGCTGGCTCTTCGGCTTTGAAACGGAGATGAGCACCGCCCCCTAGAGTCGGGAACAACTAGCACATATGTGAAAGGGGGAACCTTTACCTTTTCCTTTATCCACACAGAACTGTTAATTGCTTCACAGACATAGATTTAGGGAATTAAAAATCATAGAACAATTGTATAAAAGAATTGGAAAGGATCTCGATGATCTATTAGTCCGGCTTTTTGCCCAGTGCTGGAAACCTGTCTGTCACAAAGAGAGAGAGAAAAAATTGTAAAAGGAAATGCTATTTGCATGAGCAAAGAAAATTCATGGCACGACAGCCCAGCGGGTTAATTTCGGTTATTCAGGCCATCCCACCGTAATGAGCATATCCTCGTTTTAAAAGTGTAGTACGGTGATTTCAATGGTGTTTCACATACAAGGGGAAAATGGCTTGTTTGGGGATTCTTGCAAGGAATTCCAGCAGCAGGTACAGTGTGATTTTCAGCAACTAGGAAAGTGTGTAGAAATGAAGATTAAGAGAAGAAAAGTACAGCAACATTTTCAGAGGTTAAGTATCCAATGGGCACTTAATTTGGATCACTAGGTTTGAAATTCGAGAATGCTGGGTGGTTTTTCCTAAGTTCCTTACCATTTTTTTTTTTTAAAAATGTGTTTCACAAGGTCACTAACAGAGCTAAATACAGTATTTTAAAACACATGGGAAAAATTAACAGGCACATGCATTTACTAGGCTAAATTAACTCTCAGTGCAAATGCTTTGTGATAGACCACAATAAAACCAGCAATTGTACAGAACAGAGTTGGAAAGGACCTTGGAAAGATTATCTAGTCCAACCCCACACTCAAGCAGGAGACCCTACACCATTTCTGACAGATGGTAGTCCAGACTCTTCTTGAAAACTTCCAGCGATGAAGCTCCCACAACTTCCGAATGCAACTTCTGTTCCATGGGTTGATGGTTCTCACGATCAGAAAGTTCCTCCTCATTTCTAGGTTGAATCTCTCCTTGGTCAGTTTCCATCCCTTATTCCTTGTCTGGCCTTTGGGGGGCTTTGGAAAACAGCCTGACTCCCTCCTCTCTGTGGCAGCCCCTCAAATATTGGAAGATGATCTCCTATCTCCCCTGGTCCTTCTCTTCTCTTCACTAGACTAGACATACCCAGTTCCTTTAACCGTTCTTCATATGTTTTAGCCTCCAGTCCCCTAACTATCTTGGTTGCTCTTCTATGCACTCTTTCTAGAGCAGGGGTCCTCAAACTATGGCCCGTGGCTGGATATGGCCCGCCGAAGCCATTAATCCGGCCCGCACAGGACCATGGGGCTGCCCCGCCCACTCCACCCCACCTACCCACCGGCCCCCACCTGCGTTCTGGAGGACGAGGAGGCCAACAACGGGATGCACAGAGGCCCCAGGAGGCCAAAAATGGGTTCGTTTTTGGCCTCCCCAGCCTCAAGAGAGAGAGAGGGAGGAAGGGAGGGAGAGAGAGACACACATACACAAACAGAAGTCCCTTACCTCCCGCCCCCAAGGCAGCCATATCCCTTCACTAACCACCTTTCCATCCCCAGGAGCATAACAAATTAAAGTTTAATTTGTGTGTGTTGTTTAATGGACTGCTAAATTGGCCACACCCAACCAGTCACATGACCATCTAACCACACCCACCCAGCAGGTCTGCCCCTCCCCCCAACAATCTGGGGGACCATGAATTGACACCCCCCCCGTTTAAAAAGTTTGAGGACCCCTGTTCTAGAGTCTCAACATCTTTTTTATAGTGTGATGATGACCAAAAGTGAAGGCAGTACTCTAGGTGGGGTCTAGAGGAAGACCCCTCTTTCTTAAGAATCCAGGAAGCAGACACAAAACTCTCGGCACCAAACGAAAAGTCTTCAGGTATATTTCTTTATTCAACAAGGTTCATAATTCTTTTTTTTTAAATATAGAGTGAGCTCATTCTTCCAATGGCATTTACAGAATCCGTTAAATAATTGGGACAGGGAAGGCATATATTTCACAGCTCGGGGTCACATCGACAATTTTAACACCAGCCTATTTTGAAGAGGCCCTCGACGGTTTGTGCAAAGTTTTCGAAGTTTAGAAGTGCAATCCTACACGCAGTAAATCTCTGAGCGCAGCCTAAAATGTCAGATTCAGACTTGCTACGCAGGTAAACCGAAGCATGTAACAGTTTAGAATCTGGTAGACAAAAGTTAAAAAGATTCGAACTGTGCTGTACACATGAGGATGGACACTTTTAAAAAATAACCTTCATTTGGGTTATTTAGGCCGCCCCACCGTAATGAACTCATCCTCGTTTTAAAAGTGTAGTACCGTGATTTCAATGGTGTTTCACATACAAGGGGAAAAGGGGCTGAAAATGGCTTGTTTAGGAATTCTTGCAAGGAATTCCAGCAGCAGCAACAGCGTGATTTTCAGCAACTAGGAAAGTGTGTATAAAGGGAAATTAAGGGAAGAAAAGTACAGCAACGTTTTCAGAGGTCCAGCTGAATCTTGGGCTTTTTAAAACAAAAATATCTACTACCCCTGTTCCAAAACCGGATGAGACACATCAAAGAAAACAGATTGATGACAACTTACATTGACAGTGAATTTTTTTTTGGGGGGGGGGGTTATGCACACTGTTCACTGCCCTGAGTGATTGTGAGTAGCCAGTCTCAATTTTTACCCTGTGATGCTTTGGGAGGTTAAATTTGTAACCGTTGACTGTAGACACCAAATTACCTGAGCCTACAAAGAAAAATGTAAAAATCCTGAAGGTGCACCAGAAAAATAAATGATGGAAAGTCCCTTTTAAAAAGCCTCCAATCCTTGCCTAAGTACAAGTGGGCTCTTAAAGAGCCGGAAACATATTGTCTCACTACTAACAAGGACAATCTTAATACTTATAGTGCAAAAGGATCCTGGACTTAGATATGGCACATATGTTTCCCCGCATCCCCTTAAAAATCCCCGTGCAAACTTTGCTAGACCCTTGGCTTGGCCAGTGTAGAAGAATCCACAGTGAGATGTCTACAATCTGGAGCTGCCAATTGACCAAGTCTTGAGACACAACCTAAGTTCTTTAAACTCTTGATAGCAAAACCAGAAGGACATTTTACTGATCTCCCAAGTTCCTGCAAAACCTACTGAAGTTGGCTTCCTTGAGACCCCAACAAGATCTTAGTCAAGACCAGACAATCCCAGCAAAAGGTAGCTGGAAAAACCGGAAGCTCATCCTTCAACCTTCCCCAAAGCCATGGAACCGTCAAATGCCTTCTCAAAGGAAACTCAGGAGATGCTTTAGAGAGGAAGATGAAGTCTCATCCTTGGGTCAAAAACAATGGAGTTTTTCTGGAAGTAGGGGAAGGAAGGAGAATGAAAAAGAAGAGGAAAGAATGGTTCCCAGTCATGGTCCCACTTGGATGAGGATGTGATGTTTTTGATGATTAAAAAGGTAAAGTTTCTTTCAAGCTGAGGTCAACTTGTGATGCTTACAGAGATACGTCCATAGAGTTTCCTCAAAAACATTGCCATTGTCTTCTTCTGGAAGGTTTTCCAACTTCCCCTCTAGCCTAGCCCCTTGATATTCTCCCATCCAAGGACTAACCAGGCTTGATCCTGCTTAGCTTCTGAGCCTAGACTGGAACAGCCAAGTGCTGTCCCTTAGTTTGGACCACAGATGACTGAATAAGTTCTAATTGACCTCTCTGTCCCTTGTTACCATTCCAGGATCTCCACTGGAGTATTCACAAAGGGCTGGGCCTTAATTCTTTAAATTCAGGGGGAGCTTAACTTCCTCATCCTATCCTGGGCAGCGTCTAAAAAAGCAACGGAGAACAACATTAAATGTCAGAAGGCACGGATCCCAGAATGCATGGCTTCTCCTGAAATTCCTAGCTTAAGAGATGAATGAATCGTAAACACAGGTGTGGTTCTTCAAAGCTACCTGCCTTTTTAGCGGACAAACAAGACAGGACCTAAATTAAGGCTATTTGCACACAAGCTCGTAACGAAAACAATCTTTAAAGTGCATAGGAAGTGCAACTCGGCAAGGCTACAGATCCATTTTTGGAACAATGATACCCTCCCTCTCCACTTCCCCTCCCACCCACCCACCCCGGTACCCGCACAATTTTATCAAGCAAGCCTGCAAAAAGTTGAAACTCAGGTCTCTCCCCTCCCCCAACCCCAACTCCAGTGTAAATGAAAAAAAAAAGTTTGATTTCTACTGGTGCAGGCGTCCATGGTCAGTGTCAATCAAACCGTGATTAGCTTCTGGGCTAATCGGCCGTGGTCTAATGATGTGGTATCCTGACATTTTGCCAGCAACAGTGGCTGGCATTTTCACAGGCAAAGCGATGCCTTCTCAAAGACATTTCTTAGCAGCTCACGGGCCAGCAAGCATCAACTGACTTGAGCTCTCGTAATTGCAACGAGTTAATCTCTAATTGGACCTTGTCAGTCCTGAAAAGTCAGTTTCTGATGAGTTGTTTTTGATTATCAGTCATCCAGGTCACAGTTGTTCCAAAGGTCCTTTTTCAAGAGGCAACTGGGACTTCCTTGGGTTTTGCCTTGAAAACGTTTCATTTCTCATCCAACTGAAGATGATGGGAAGAGAAACGTTTTCAAGGGAAAAATCAAGAAAGTCCAGTTGTCTTTTGGAAAAAGCACCTTTGGGACACCTTTGGGCCATTTCTGATGGGTTCTTCATCCAGGTGCATTGGTAATTGGTCTCATTTGGAGATGTTTCAAAGGAGCTAATCTTTGATTGGCAGTCTTTGGATGATACCAGAAAAGGTTATCAGAAGATCACATTAGACCATGGCCTATCAACCTTACCCTGAACCCTGATTGGAAAAGTCATGCCATAAACCATTCTCCAAGGAAGTTTTCTCCTGCTGGAGTGATGCTTCCTTCGATGTCTTCCATCGGAGGTGCTCCATACCAACAATGGACCATGTGGAGCCCCAAGCCTAGCATAATCTAGTTCCCATCAGTAGCTTAATAAAACATTTTTTGGTGGGGAAATAGAAGATGGTTTGGCAAGATTTGGCAAGTATTTCTCAACCCTGGCAACTTTAAGATGTGCAGACATCAAGAATCCCCTAGTTAGGAGCGTTATAAAGAGAGTATCTAATCAGTACGATTTGTTGTTTGAATGCTATTTTCCAGAGGCAAAGGGAGGAAAAATCTCCGTATCAATGAAGAAAAACAAAACAAAACAGGAATATAACAATCTCACATTAACTAAGATGGAAGCCAATAAATGGTTTTGTACACCATCGAGAGTTGTCAATGATTGCGACGCTGTGAAAAAAATTGAATGCATGAAAGAAATGCTCTTAAAGCAATAAGAAATGGCTTAAACTATTTGGAGAAATTAATGATGGATGTCACAGGAGTTGCCCCACAGAATAACAGAACCAGTCTCTTTCCATAACATCCAAGACTTGGTTCCTATTAGCCATGATTCTTATGATTAAATTAATGTTTCTCTGGTCAAACCTGATATTCCCTTTAGAGATATTTATGGCAACAATGGAGGTGATAAAATATAATGTACATATGTGTCCCCCCCCCTCCTTTTTAAAAAAATATGCAGCTTCAGCTTCTTGGCACAGGATCTTAGCAAACCATCTTCATTCCCAGTCTGAACAAGCAAGCATGCTTCTAATCCTCATAATTTACAGACCAAACCATAATTCATGCATCCAGACTTGGCCAAAGGGAGAAATTCTCATAGGCACATCTGCTACACCCAGTGGCAAGTCAAAGATATGGCTTGCTTGGGCTGGACGTTATGTCCTCTCATTCAAGTAGGTTTCTTTTTCAAGTCTTGATCAGTTCAGTTGTCGTCCTCCAAATAAAATCATAAGAGGAGGAGGACGACGAGGAAGAAAGAGGAGGAAGAAGGGAGAGTACGTTAGAAAGGAAGAACGTTTGATACTATTGCTAAGTGCTAATTTCTTGGCGTACATTAGGAGGGAGAGGAAGGAGAAGGATGGAAGGGATACGAGAAGGATGTAAGGGAGACAAGAAGGAGAAGGAGAAGGATGGAAAGGAGACGAGAAGGAGAAAGAGAAGGATGACAGGGAGATGAGAAGGATGGAAGGGAGACAAGAAGGAGAAGAATTGAAGGGAGATAAGGAGAAAGAGAAGGATGGAAGGGAGATGACAAGGATGGAAGGGAGATGAGAAGGAGAAGAATTGAAGGGAGACAAGAAGGAGAAAGAGAAGGATGAAAGGGAGATGAGAAGGATGGACGGGAGATGAGAAGGAGAAGAATTGAAGACAAGAAGGAGAAAGAGAAGGGAGATGACAAGGATGGAAGGGAGATGAGAAGAATTGAAGACAAGAAGAAGAAAGAGAAGGATGGAAGGGAGAGAAAGAGAAGGATGGAAGAGAAGAGCAAAGAGGAGAAAAGAGAAGAAAGAGTGCCTAACACTATTGCTAAATACTAACTTCCTGGAACATATTAGATTATTAATCTCTCCGCATCCTCTGCTTTAGTTTAGCAAAAGTCAGGTTTCTTCTAAGCAAGCAAGCAAAGCAGTGCCCAGGCCTCCAAACTCCTGCGCATGCCAAGGCCGAAACAGTTCAGATGAGCAAGTCCCTTGTCCTCACAGGAATACCTGTGACTCCTGGGCTCCGAAACCTACAGTCCCCGAGGATTAGCTGCAGGCTGTTGGTGGGCACCCAGCCTTCTTTACTTCGGTTGAGATTTTTGACCAACCTTTCAGATAAAGGGAAGGAAGGAGACGGTGAAGATGAAACAAGCCAGAAAAAGCTCTCTGTAAAGCTGTAGAACATTCTCACGCTTCTTCTTGCCTACTTTTATGTAGACCAGACACTGGACCTCTGGAGCACCTACCACTGACCCTCTCCATCTTCATGCATGAGCTGAATGACATCTCCGTTCTTCACCAGAAGTTCATCTGAGTCTTTCTTCTTGCAATCTGCTAAGGCTTTATATTTTCCTGGAGACTAAAGCATGAACAATAAACATGTGATTTACACCAGAAATATAACCCTCCAGCTTAAAATGTACCGTTCTAACTTCCAAATCGGCTCTTCAAAGGGATCCAAAACCAGTCCAAACCATGGTACAGAATGCCCCTCATCACCGTAACCCTCAGAACAACACTTTTTCTAAGTTGGAGCATTCCATGTTAGACTGTTTTGCTTAGGACAAACTTCCTCAACCTGTTGCTTTGAAGTTGTGTTGGCCTACAATTCCCAATGTGTATTCCACCCAACTAACCCACTAACCAGTTGGTTGCCATCTTCTTCTTCCGTGTCGGAGCAGGTTGAGAAGTAATGGTGGCTGGACCACTCTTCAAGGCCTTCACAGATTTCTAGAGAATGGGACATACCTGCCCAAGCTGCATGAGAAGAGAAGAGAAGAGAAGAGAAGGGGAAGGAGAAGAGAAGAGAAAGGGAAGGAGAAGAGAAGAGAAGAGAAGAGGAAGGAGAAGAGAAAAGAAGAGAAGAGAAGGGGAAGGAGAAGAGAAGAGAAGAGAAGAGAAAAGAGAAGGGGAAGGAGAAGAGAAGAGAAGAGAAGAGAAGAGAAGAGAAGAGAAGAGAAGAGAAGAGAAGAGAAGAGAAGAAATAATCCTTGTTTTAAGATGCCAAGCTACTGAAAGGGTCACCTCTTTCCGTGACTTTGCTCCTAGGATCAACTTTAGCATCACCGGTTTTAGTTATTATCAGCCAAAAGAAATATGGTTGGAAGAGGGATGTTTTTGTGATGCCACCTCAATTTTAGAATTTCTTTCCAGAAAAGGAAAACAAGTCCCACATCCGAAGCCTTTACAGGCGGCCCATTTCTTCCTTCCATTTGGTTTGCAACCTCCATATTTTACTCTTCTGCAGTTTTTCTTACTGTTTGCCTCTAAATGTGCTAAAGGGATTGGGAAAACACAGGTTCCAATTTGGATCCATGGGAAGACAGGAAATTGGAAAGATTCTTAGATGTTTATTATTTGTTTTCTCTGCTTGCTGAAGCTTGCTTTGATAGAATGCTATGAAAGTATTCTTCTTCGTCTTCAACAATATTTGGAACCAGCTGCCCCGTTAATGGGTGGGCGTGGCCATGGTGGGCGTGGCCTAGTCGGGGCATCTGCACCATGGCCGGGGGAGGGGGGGCATTTTTCAGCCTCCCCAGGCTCCGGAGGCTTTCCTTGAGCTTCTGGGAGGGCAAAAACAGCTTCCTCTGGGGTGCGGAGGCCCTCCAGAGGCCAGAAATAGGCCCCTTTCTGGACTTCCGGAACCTCCGGAGGCCCGTTTTTTGCCCTCCCAGATCTTCTGCGCTTACCTGGAATGAGGAACAGGCTGTGTGGAGACTCCTGGGAGGGGCGTGGCAGGGTGGGCGTGGCCAGCCAGCGGTGGCATTTGGGGGTTCGCCAAACCATGGCGATCCTTGGCTAGAGGATTGCCCGAACCCTGCCGAACTCCCAGGAGCCCACCCCTGCCTAGAGCAGGAATTGCCAAACTTGGCAACTTTAAGACTTCTGGACTTCAACTTCCCAACATGGCTGTCTGAGGAATTCTGGGAAGTTGAAGTCCACAAGTATGAAAGTTGCCATGTTTGAAGACTCCTGACTTAGAGGATAGGTAGGTTCCATTTCTCCTTGAGCTTCACAAGTCCTCCAAAAAAAATGCTAACCCCCACTCCAAAATTTGCATTGTGCCTCCTGTTGTTGACATCCTCCCCAAAACCAAAGTACCATCTCCAAATCCCCAAAGAGGATCAGTCCAGAAAAAAGAGAAGAATGTACAGGGATACATACGTTTGCTAGGTTTGCTCTGAGACGAGGAAGCTAAGTTCTCCACCGCCACTGGGCTGGTACGTTCAGAATCGTTCTCCTCTGAGCTTACAGAAGCTCTGGGCTTTTTCCTGGAAGCACACAAAGTCCATTCAGGAGTGGTGCGGTGGCCTAGAGGTGGAGCTCTCGCCTCACATTCAGGAGGCTGTGAGTTCGATCCTAGCTAGAGGCTGATATTTCTCTCGCTGGGCACAGCGAGAATATATCCGCTGAATATAACTCCGCATTGGTAACAGGAAAGGCATCTGGCCAGAAAACACTCAGCTCCGTTCAGTTGCCCAGGCTCCACCCCGTGAGGGATTATGGGATCATTAAATGACGAACAACAACACAAAGACCATTCAGCAGGTCAGAAGGAATGCGAACCAGGTTAAAACCTTGGCTTGGCATCTTTTACGCAGCAGACTTAATTCATGTTTCCTGGGTCAAAACGGACCATAACACAATTGTTGTAGGTTTGTAGGGTTTTTTTTTCCAGATTTTGAGATCCAGGACTCCATTTGAAAAATGGAACAATTAAAAAAAAAAAAAATTGAGAGGCAAAATATGCCCATTATGAAATTTTCCAGGCCAAAAAAAAGGCATATTTATTGAAATCTCTTTTTTGATGGGCAGCGGAGGAAGCATCTTTTAATCCCAAATGTTCAGCCGGAAAGGGGAGTGTATTTCATTCTGAGCAATTTGGGACATTTGCATAAGGACTTCATTATGCAAATGGAACAAACGATGCCATTTGCATCCTTTATGGAAGGAAGTCACCCTACAAGTCTGTCATTTAGATAATCGTGTCCTTAGGCCAATAATAGTAATTAGCGCGGAATATTGGTTTGTTCCATGCTGTGTCCATTAAATTGAAGCCCTGATCAAAATTTCATTGCACTGGAATTGATGGCATGTGAAAATAATGACTTTACAGGTTGGGATTTTTTTTTTTTTAAAAAAGTCAGAATGATATGGAAATTCAATGGGAGTGATTTATAAAAAAAACCAACAACATAAATTATCCAAAGTTTGCTTGTTTTTTTTTTTGTTGTTTGTTTCCCTGACTTACCCATCACTCAGCGGAGGAGAAAGTTGAATTGTATCAGTACACAAAGGTGACACTTGCTTCTCATCTGTGAACATGATACAACATTGTGTTAGTTCCATAGCTTTTGTTTACCAAATATTCTCACGGTTAGAAATGGGGAAGTTTAAGGACAGGATTTAATTTTTAGTTTTCCAAAAATGGAGACGCACTTCCCAGTTCAGACTCTGGAGTCAAAAATCATCCAGGTTTTTGTATATGTCTTGAGGAGTTTGTAAACTAGGATACCTTACCTTTGATAAGCTGTTGCTGCTTGAATAAAATCTTTCGGATTTCATTTAACCAGGCCATCTTCAGGTCAAAGGTTTGTGCCTAAGAGAAGATGGTAAGATCTAAAATCAAAATTCCTCTTTAGAATCCGGTAGAAACATTCAAAAGAACCTGAATTTATTTCCCTTCTCAGGAGTGGCCTTCCCACCTATACAGGTGTGTATCGATAGAAGAGAATATTTATAGCTCAGGGTTGACGGAGTATGGAGGGGTCCTTGGTGGACTCTGAACTTGATCGTTTTCTTGCAGATGTTTCTTACCCAAACTAGGTAACATCATCAATGTTGGATGTGTGCATCTCAGAGGTGGGTTTCAGCAGGTTCTGACCAGTTCTGGAGAACTGGTAGCGGATATTTTGAGTACTTCGGAGAACCGGTAGTCAAAATTCTGACTGGCCCCGCCCCCATCTATTCTCTGCCTGAGTCCCAGCTGATTGGGAGGAAATGGGGATTTTGCAGTAACCTTCCCCTGGATTGGGGTGGGAATGGAGATTTTACAATATCTTTCCCCTGTCATGCCCACCAAGCCATGCCACGCTCACCAAGCCACACCCACACAACCAGTAGTAAAAAAATTTGAAATCCATCTTGGTGCATCCCCCAGCAAGTCAAATCACGCCAAGGAAACAGTCATGATTTTGCAAACTGTGATGAAAACTCAATCAACTTTATAGAACTTAATCAGCAAAGTTTCATATCATGCCAGCTTTATTTGAATTTTATTTATTTCATCCTATGGAGAGCCAAGAACTTGCTGGTTCTCCTCCAGTAGGTGAAATTTAGGGTTCGGTTTCAGAAATTTCAGATCCTTGTCCCTCAATGTCTAACGTTCCAGAAGTTCCAGGAAGGCTACCTGCACAACGTAGACTTCTTCTCGGCCGCTGTACCAGATCTCAAACTTACGAGGGTCTCCCTTCACGTTTTCCGTGATTCCAACAGCATTCATCTAAAAGAAGGAAGAAATTCACATGCTGATCTTGAATGAACAACTTTAGCTGGTCATCACCATCCTGTGGGACCTTTCCATCAATCTAGCTTTTATTTTTATTTATTTTTTATTTAAAAAATGACTACTGACCAAGGATGGGATTCAAAAATTTTAGCAACATTCTCCGCCCGGTTGCTGGGTGGGCGTGGCCATGGTGGGCATGGCCTACTCGGCCTCCTGCACCATGGCGTGGGAGGCATTTTCACCCTCCCCAGGCACCAGAGGCCTTCCGGAGGCTGAAAATGGGCCTGTTTCCAGACTTCTGGAACTTCCAGGAGGCCTGTTTTTCATCCTCCCAGAGCCTCTGCGCAGGTGTTGCACTTACCTGGCATCCAAAATGGGCCGTGTGGACTCCTGGGAGGGGCAGGGTGGGCAGGACCAGCCAGTCTTTGCAACTACCAGTTCAGTGAAATTAGCATCCGGTTTGTCCGAACCGGTCCAAACCGGCTGAATCCCACCCCTGCTGCTGACTCTCCCTTCCAAGTCTTCCTTACAGTAACTTCTTCTTCTCCTTCTCCTTCTTCTTCTTCCTCTCTCCTTCCCCTCCCCTCCCCTCCCCTCCCTTCCCCCCTTCTCCCCTTCCCCTTCCCCTTCCCCTTCCCCTTCCCCTTCCCCTTCCCCGTCTTCGTCTTCTTCTTCTTCTTCTTCTTCTTCTTCTTCTTCTTCTTCTTCTTCTTCTTCTTCTTTTTCTTTTTCTTTTTCTTCTCCTCCTCTTCCTCCTTCTCCTCCTCCTCCCCTCCCCTTTTCTTCTTTCTAAACAAGGAAAAGCTGGGAAGATTGAAAAATTGGCTGACTGGCCTAGTTATTCCAGACTGCAGGCTGCCAAAGCACCAGGCTGAGTCATCGGCCAGGGGCAGGAGATGGCTAGATGAGTCACGTCATGCAAACATGGCCCTCCAGCTCGCTTTTTCAGAGCTGCTTCATTGCATCCCAACCCTTGAATGTCAAGCCAGATAAACAAGGCTCCTTGTAAATACAAACAGCGACGTTCAGAGCTCCTCTCGTGCTTGCGAATGACATTTTGTACTGCCTGTATGCACAAAACAACATGGGCAGGAGGAAGATGGAGACATTAAACAAACGGGACCATCTGGGCAACCGTCTGTTCTCTCTTTCTCCTCTGCTTTGGACATCGTCCACTGTGATAGATGGTCTCGGGGCAGCCTTGGCCAATCACAAGGTTGTCTCTGCAAATGAGCTTTCCAGGCACGGCCGGATAAACAAATCAGACTCTCAGCTGGAGGCATCTGATGGAGCTACGGACGTGTCCAGATGCCAAGAACAGCCAGACGAAAAAAACCCACAAAACTCCCCACCAATCCTGTCCTCTTTCCAAGAAAGAACTTTCAGGTTTTCGTTGACAGGTCGAGCAGGAAAAACGATGCATTGGAGAGCAAAGCCAGAGCAAAAGAGGGGAACGAGAAAGACAGAACGAGGAAGGTGTGACAGGAAGCAAAATGGGAAATGTTTTTACCTCCAACCTGGAGAAGGGAGAGCTTTTGGGTTTTTTTCAATAATAATATGAACAAGCCCATTGTGATTTGATGTCAATGCCTTATTTCACTGCCACAGAGACAGTCGGCAGTCAATATTTCTTTTTTCTTTTCTTATCCTCCCTCACTTCTCCTCTCCCTCTTCCTCCCCATGTTTTTTTCCAATTTACTTTCCTATTTCATATCTTATTTCATTTTATAAAAAATGTCTTTTTTAAAATCTAACACCTCCACTCTGGACCTGATGCTGCCTATCCTACTGATGAAAATACCGTGTTTCCCTGAAAATAAGACCCTGTCTTAGACTAGACTAGACTAGACTAGACTAGACTAAAATAGAATAGAATAGAATAGAATAGAATAGAATAGAATAGAATAGAATAGAATAGAATAGAATAGAACAGAATAACAGAGTTGGAAGGGACCTTGGAGTCTTCTAGTCCAACCCCCTGCCCAGGCAGGAAACCCTACACCACTTCAGACAAATGGTTATCCAACATCTTCTTAAAAACTTCCAGTGTTGGAGCATTTACAACTTCTGGAGACAAGTTGTTCCACTGATTAATTGTTCTCACTGTCGGGAAATTTCTCCGAAATTCTAAGTTGCTTCTCTCCTTGATGAGTTTCCATCCGTTGCTTCTTGTCCTGCCCTCAGGTGCTTTGGAGAATAGCTTGACTCCCTCTTCTTTGTGGCAGCCCCTGAGATATTGGAATGCTGCTATCATGTCTCCCCTAGTCCTTCTCTTCATCAAACTAGACATACCCAGTTCCTGCAACCGTTCTTCATATGTTTTAGCCTCCAGTCCCCGAATATATATTTTTATATTTTTTTGAACCCCAAAATAAGTGCTTGGCCTTATTTTCAGGGGTGTCTTATTATTTAGGGGCATGTGGAGCAAGATGGGATTCCTCTTGCCCATCTTACCTGATTTCCAGCTCTGTCTCCCTAACCCTAACTAGAGGAAATGGCGGGGAATGGCTGCGCATGCATTTAAATATTTTTGGGGAGGGCTTATTTTTGGGGAGCGGGGTTATTTTAGCACATGCGCTCAAAAGCCCGATTGGGCTAATTATCCGGGGAGGTCTTATTTTTGGGGAAACAGGGTAGAACCAGGATGCTGGAAACCGCCCGTATCCGAGCACTCGACGTTTCCTTACTTTCAGAAAGTGCTTGAAGCTGTAGGACAACCTCTTGTCGTAGCTGTCGCAGTGCTCTTCTCTTTTCTTGCAGAAGACCAGGGCTTTCTCGTAGAGGAAGAGGTGCCTTTGCATGGGCTTGAAGCGAGCCAGGTCCTTCATCTTCGTCGGGCCCTTCCGGTGGCCCACCCACACGCTGAAGGACCCCTGCATCAAGACTTTGCCAAGCTCACCGAGGTCTCCCTGGAAGAAAGGGGAAAGATTTATATCCGGCCCTTGCTTTGCAAGGCTGGGCTTTCCTTTGAGACTCCTTGTTTGCTGAAAACAGACCCCGAGCACAAGGTATTAAGAAGATAGAGAAACTGTTGCAGAATTTAAAGATATGACTGTAAAAAATATGATTTCTGCAATAGAGTTGTCGAAGTCTGGAATGCCCTGCCTCATTCAGTTGTCTCCGCTACACATTTTCACAGTTTCAGTCACAAATTGACTTCCATGGGACCTTACTTCATACTTAAGTGGTCAGTAGAAGGGGCGTGCGTAAGGGCTCTAACGTGCCTATCGTCCCTGTCATTCAGTGGTGAAATCCAATTTTTTTTTACTACCAGTTCTGTGGGCGTGGCTTGGTGGGCATGGTATGGCTCGGTGGGTGTGGCTTGGTGGGTGTGGCAGGGGAAGGATACTGCAAAATCCCCATTCGCACCTAGATAGATAGATAGATAGATAGATAGATAGATAGATAGATAGATAAATAGACAGACAGATAGGAGATAGAAAGACAGACAGACAGACATAGATAGAAATGGATGGATGGATGGATGATAAGAGGATAGATAGATGATAGATAGATGATAGATAGATAGATAGATAGATAGATAGATAGATAGATAGATAGATAGATAGATAGATAGATAGGAGATAGAGACAGAAAGACAGACAGACATAGATAGAAATGGATGGATGGATGATAGAAGATAGATAAAGATTGACAGACAGACAGATAGATAAACAGATAACTATATAGAGATATATGATATAAAATTTACTGAATATGCAATCTTTGTATTTCCCTTTCTACTTCATTTCTCTTTTGTGCTCCATCTCCTTAAATTTATTGAGATGGAAGATTGGAATTATCTGGAGATCCTCCTCCTCCCGAATGGATATTTCTCTCCGCTGAGAAAAATCTTACATCGTAGCCAGTGATGGAAATCTGATGCATGGAATCATTGACGGACTTGACCAAATCCAGCATGGCAACTAAAGCTTCTTGCAGCTCCTCCATACCTTCACAGCTCGTGCTGTACTTCAGCAGCTCCTGCAAATTAAAAACAAAACAAAACAAAAACAAAAATAAAAATAGAGTTGGTTAATTCTGAAAAAAAAATCCTCAAGGGAATTTCCAGTAGATTCCAGAATCCTCCAGAAAGTAGGAAGAAGGTTCAACATGGAGCCCCTTTTACAGATCTCAGCCAAGATTCTCCATACCTTGAGAAGCAACTGGTACTTGGTTAACCTCTGCACCGGTTTGAGCAAGTACGAATCCAGACTGAGCTTGTGTTCTAGCTTCTTCTGGCACTCCTGCAGAAGAAACGCAACTTATTTCCCATTGGGAACATGGACACCCATCTTTTTCAACTTGGATGTCCACCAAATGGGTGGAGGCAGATCCCCAAATTCCTTAATTAATAGGGCTCCCGCTGACAATTCTGGAATTTGAAGTTTCCCCACAGCCAGGTCTTGCATCTGAAGTCTATAAAACTCTTAAGACATTAAGACGAAACTTGAGGGGATGGGCCTGTGATTGAAACTCAGGATTAAATAAGGTAAAGGTAAAGCTTCCCCTTGCACATATGTGCTAGTCGTTCCCGACTCTAGGGGGCGGTGCTCATCTCCGTTTCAAAGCCGAAGAACCAGCGCTGTCCGAAGACGTCTCCGTGGTCATGTGGCCGGCATGACTCAACACCAAAGGCACACAGAACACTGTTACCTTCCCACCAAAGGTGGTCCCTATTTTTCTACTTGCATTTTTTACGTGCTTTCGAACTGCTAGGCTGGCAGAAGCTGGGACAAGGAATGGGAGCTCACCCCGTTATGCAGCACTAGGGATTCGAACCGCTGAACTGCCGACCTTTCGATTGACAAGCTCAGCATTTTAGCCACTGAGCCACTGCATCCTGATTAAATAAGAGTGGGTACCAAATAAACATTTAGCAGCTCCAATGCATTGCATTCCATGAGTCCAATTTTAAAATGCTTAAAAACACCTCCAGTTATTTATTTATCTCTCTCTCTTCTTTCTCCTCTCTTTGTCTCTGTGTCTCTCTTTTTCTCTCAGTCTCTTTCTCTCTGTCTCTCTGTCTCTCTGTCTCTCTGTCTCTCTCTCTCTCTCTCTCTCTCTTTGTGTGTGTCTGTTTCTGTCTCTCTCTCATACACAAACACAAAAATGCCTTGCAACTTAATGGTTGAGATATGCATGCAAACTTTTGAAGAGTTTGCATTTCGTTTCTCAGAATGTCTCAGGGGAGCCCCTAAGATATAAAAGCCACCCCTCTCAAAACTCAATCATAACTCCACCCACATTCTCAGCAGATTCATCCATGGAAAAAGTCTAAAAATGCATTCCCTTTATTGTACTCGCAATACCTGGAAAAAGAGGCTCTCGGCGTACTGTCGCCAGAGAGATTCCGACTGGGGTTTATTCTGACAGTACTTCTCATACATCTGAAAATCCTCCCGCTGCAGAAGGGAATATAAAAATACAAAGACAAAAAATCGACGTCTAAGTTCAAAGCCTGCAAGGGAGTTTCTAGAGTTAGCCAACCACAGAAATGTCAACGGTGTCCCTAGCCCCTTCAGGAACTACTGATTTTCCAGCCTTGGTGTAAGGGGACCCACAATCAGTTTGAAAAAGGTGCTTACAAACCCTTTCCAAGAAGCAGCACCCAACTCTCTCTGGAGCTTCAAGGCAGCTCTCCAGATGATGGAGGAAGATACTACACAAAAGGGAAAAAGGAGGAAGGAGAATAGATCAATTTCTATAAGGAAAATATTAGAATGTGCAGAAATGAATAGATTAACGTTAGCGATTAAGGAGAAAGAGCAAACTGGATATTATATGATATGGGAAGTATTTTATCAATGGTTGGAAAATAAAAATGGACTTTGGAAATGAAGGAGACCAAAAAAATAAGTAGACAATATATTGAATAAGATAAAATAAATTGAATAAGAAATTGAAATGAGAATAAAGCTAATTAGAAAATCAGGGCTGCTCGAATACCACTTTAGATTGAACTGAAAAGGGAAACAACAGGAGAGAGGGGAAGGAGTAGAGAGAGAGAGGAAGGGAGAAGAGAGGAGAGGAGAGAAGAGGAGAAAGAAGAAAGGGAGAGGAAGAAAAGGGAGGGGAAAGAAGAGCAGAGGAGAAGATCAGAAGGAGGGAAGAAGGGAGGAGTGGGGAAAGAGAAAGGGAAGTAAGAAAGGGAAGGAGAGGAAGAACGAAGGAAATAGGAGGAGAAAGAGGAAGGAAGAGAAGGGGAGGAGAAGAAGAAAGATTGGCGTAAAGGTAAAGGGTAAAAGAGCAGTCCCGAAAAAGTAAAAATGAAAAATGAAAGTTAAAAGAAAAGATGAATGAAAAATGATCGAAATGACTGTACATGTAAATGTGTTTATGAGAAACAAAAATAAAAAACTTAAAAAAAAAAAAGGAAATGAAAGAGACCAAAAAAATAAGTAGAAAATATATTAAGATAGAGATGGAAATAAGATGGAAATTGTTAGTATATGTATGAAGAGAATAATGATATTTGATGTCAATATGGTATTATTGCTAAAAGATACTAAGAAGAAAATGGAAAGTTTTACAATATTTAAATGTTTAATATGTTTAATATATTATAATGTGAAAGACGTGATAAATGAGGAACGATGTAGCACAGAGATGTATGTACCCAGACGATACGCTGCATAAGATGGAATGTTTTATCTTTGTTTGTTTGTTTTTTAAATAAAAAACTTAAAAAAAAAGAGAGAGAGAGAGAATAGATCAATTTCCTGAATCGATGATGAAGTCCAAGGAAAAACTTGAAGAAGGTGCCAGCTTACTTGTTATGGAAGTCATAAATCTCAGGCATGTTTCCAAAGAGAACATCTCTGCAGCTTCTCAAAAGGGGCGGTAAGAGGAAGGCCATGGTGGGGTTGTCCATCTCAGCTCGGTACCCCTGTCAACAGCATCACCCAATTTAGCATTTAGGCAACCTTAATATTGAGTACCCTGAGCCAAAAAGCAGCATTAGGCACGCAACCTTTTTCAGCGGTAGGATATTCGGCTTCGTGGCATTTAACCTTTCATTTTCCTTTTTTTAAAAAATCCAAAAGTACCTTCTTAAGAGCCCGTGAACCATTCCAAGAGATCTAATTTTCCTTGGCTGTGTCAAATACACGAAGAGAAGTCCACGTTGGCAGCTGGCTGCTTCAGAAACTGGCACACAATTCAGACTGTTCCACTCCCATGGCAAATATTTGCACTGTCTCTCTTCTGATCTGCAGCCAAAGACTTAGCATCTCCCTAAAATTCCCGGTCTATTGCTTGACAGTTTCCAGTCTTTGGCAATCAAAATCATTTTGACTTTGGTAAGCCAAAGTCAAGGCATCTTCGGAAAAGGAGATTGAATAAAGGAAAATATTTGTAGCTCAGGGTTGAAACGGGGGAAACCTTGGTGTTCTCTGAGCTTGGGGGTTTTCTTGCAGATGTTTCATTATCCAAATCAGTGCTGATCTTACCGAGTTTGGGTAATGAAACCAAGCTCAGGGAGCACCAAGGAAGGACCCTTCAGTAATTAAATCCAAGGAGAATATAATGTCCAACAGCTTCGAGAAATCTTCAGGATTATTTTGGTTTGCTAAGAGATGCGTTAT
Organism: Pantherophis guttatus; assembly: GCF_029531705.1. The sequence goes on from NW_026844102.1 coordinate 4,677,493, forward strand.
TGCTTAACGCATTGTAAGCCGCCCTGAGTCTCCGGAGAAGGGCGGCATATAAATTAAAGCAAAAAAAAAAAAAAAGTGATTTAAGATGGAGAAGAAAAAAAAGAATTTTTTAATGGTGGCTAAATGTTTATGGAGATTCTCAGTTATCAAGGGCATGGTTGTCCCAAAGGTGCTTTTTCAAAAGGCGACTGGGCTTTGTTTTTCCTTGAAGACGCTTCGCTTCTCATCCAAGAAGCTTCTTCGGTTGAAGTTTGTCAAGTTCTTCAGTTCAGTTCTTCAACCGAAGAAGCTTCTTGGATGAGAAGTGAAACGTCTTCAAGGAAAAACAAAGCCCAGTCGCCTTTTGAAAAAGCACCTTTGGGTATGGTGGCCAAGTCCCTTTAACACTTAGTATACCTGGGAATATGGGAAAATCAGTGGAGGATGGGCACAGAAGTAGAATGGGAACAGTAGATACATTTAAAGGAGCAGTATGGTTGAGAGGCGGCCCTGGAGTTTGGCGATCTTATGTTTGTAAAAAAATAATAATAATCAAAATAAATAAATAAATACTCACCATCAAAACTGTGAAAAGTTCCTCGACATACACTCGTTCGGTTTGTATCAGTTCGTGTATGACATGGCTGGAATCAAACCAAACCCAAAAGCATCAACAGATGGCTCTACAACTATTTCACGAACCAACCCACAAAACAAGAAGAGGGGTCCTTGGGAGCATGTTTTATGACCCAAACTAGGTAACAGCATCAGTTGATCCCAGTGACTAGCACTGGGTCATGACAACCAAGCTCACAAGTCCCCAAGGACCCCACAGTCGTCTCCTCCTCCTCTTCCTCTTCTCCCTTCTAGCACTGATGATGTTAACTAGGTTGGGTCATGAAACATCTGCAGAAAAGCAACCAAGCTCAGTGAGCACTAAGGACCCCATAGTTGTTGGCATCTCCTCCTCCTCCTCCTCCTCTTCCTCCTCCTCCTTCCCCTTCTAGCACTGATCACATTACCTAGTTTGGATCATGAAAAGTCTGCAAGAAAACAATCAAGCTCAGAGACATCAAGGGCTCTTCATTTCAATCCTGAGCTACCGGTATAAATATTCTCCTTTATTGATAAAACAAGAAGAACATCTGAATCTGGCTTTTGGTAGAAGCCATGAAAGACTTAAGCCTTATGGTCATATTGATAGATTTTTTTTCTCTTATGGATCAAGAATTTTCAAACATCTTAACAACTGATTCCCACAACACTGTCAAATAATTTAGTAAGACTGTATTACTATTATTCTTCTCTTCCTTACTACTATCTATCTCTTCCCACTTATGCCATAACCATGTTGCTTGTATCTTTCAATTTATATTGTTTTTATTTGTTTCCTAGTACAATTTGATAGCTTATTAGTAACCTTGACTATCACTAAGTGTTGTATCTTTTTATTCTCCTCATGTACACTGAGAGCATATATACCAAAGACAAATTCCTTATTTTTGGCCAATAGAGAATTCTATTCTATTCTATTCTATTCTATTCTATTCTATTCTATTCTATTCTATTCTTTACTCTACTCTATTCTCTATCTATTCTATCTACTCCATCCATTCTATTCTATTCTATTCTATTCTATTCTCTGTTCTACTCAATAAGCATATAGAGTAGACAGAGATTGGAATAAATAGAGAATAGAATAGAATAGAATAGAATAGAATAGAATAGAATATTGTCTGAATGAACACAATAACTTTATTGTCTGAATGTATGCTATGCCTATGCTATGCTATGCTATGCTATGCTATGCTATGCTATGCTATGCTATGCTATGCTATGCTATGCTATGCTATGCTAACTTGATCAAGTTTGCTTGGTTGATCTAGCTTATCTTTTCAGATGAAGCAAACTTGATGGGAAGGAGATAAATGGAAAAAGCCAACGGACCTTTTCAACATATCTAAGCTGTCTTCACTTTCTGTGATGTAGTACTGCAAGGAATTTCTTTTCTCTTGGTAATTGTGGACGACTTCAATCTGGAGAGGACAGATAGAAATAGAGATAGAAATTGAGCAATAGCTCATTTTTAAGGTTGTCTTTCCATTATGACACTCCATGGATTTGAATCCTGCCCTTCAGGCAGTGTTTCTCAATCTTTACAATGTGTGGACTTCAACTCCCAGAATTCCCCAGCCAGCACAAAACTTTGTGGTGGCTTCCACCGGCTTTTCGTTTGGTTGTTATATGTATATCGTACCTTGCGGGAATTTTGAGATTTCCTTGAAGTTTTCTTGCCCGGTAGAGAGATATCGAAGGAAAACTTCAAACTGGAATTGAAATCCACACCTTGGACATAAAGATATGGATCATTTCTTGTTCAACTCCTCTCTTTTAAGTAAATTTGGTCATGGCAGGAGGGTGGAGCAGCCCCTCCCCCCTCCCAAGGGAATGTTTAAAAGGGAGGGGGGAAAGTCATCCAAAGAAGGGTGATTTAGTTGAAGGTTGAAATAAAAAAAGACAGAAAAAGAATCAGACAATTTGAAATGAGTGAAAGAATGAATATATGCATGTATATGTGTATGATCTCTCTCTCTCTTTCTCCTCGCAGGAGTAATCTATCAATTAATCAATCAGTCAGTCAGTCAGTCAGTTAGTCAGCTGGTCCATCCATCCATCCATCCATCCATCCATCCATCCATCCATCCATCCATCCATCCATCCTCTATATCTATCTATCTATCTATCTATCTATCTATCTATCTATCTATCTAT